>OY856409.1:462760860-463360860 GCA_963693085.1 Alisma plantago-aquatica
AAAGATACAACACCTTCCTAGGCTCATACAAGTATGTGTACATATCAAAAATTCCATCAAAAGGAGGGATGGTCTATGAAAACATAGGACTCATATTCCAATTGTCACCTACCTCCTTAACAACTAATATAAATTCCAAATGCAAAAAAGTAAAGACATCAGATGCAATGGTAGGAGCAGTGCTCACCCCTGTCAGGATGGGCAAGCGATAACCACCAACCATACATGTCTCGTCAGCACACACATCAACATCATAGGTTGTCAATGCCCTAGCACCTCAACAACAATAGGCTCACGTGATGTCACCCAATAAGACACCTCAGTAAATCCCACCTCCATATGCATGGCCACCAAAGAAATATTACAAGTCCACACCACCATCTTTCCATCTAGCAATGTAGCAGACAATGGAAAGAACTACTGCAACAGTGAGTTATCTAACATCTGATGCATATCCAACAATTGTCGCTCCATCAATAGAGGAGACTTCCCAACTAAAGAGGAAGTTCACCTCCTTGGGAGCTTCCGTCATTACTTTCCTACTAGATATCAAGCATCTACTCATATTTCAAGCCATAAGGGATCTACTGAATAGCACTACTGCAACAGTGAGTTATCTAACATCTGATGCATATCCAACAATTGCCGCTCCATCAATAGAGGAGACTTCCCAACTAAAGAGGAAGTTCACCTCCTTGGGAGCTTCCCTCATTACTTTCCTACTAGATATCAAGCATCTACTCATATTTCAAGCCATAAGGGATCTACTGAATAACCTGCCAAATATCTACAATGCCAACACCTTTTACAACTTCTATTGAGAAAAGGGCCACAATTATGACTCTTTCCTTTTCTCAAACATGCCTTATTAGACCTGATAGATGTTGGCAAGGTATACATACTCACCTCTGAAGAGGTACCTTTGTCATCCAACACTGTGGTCATGATCTCCTGTAACGCCCCTCCAAGCACTTATATAAGTCAGCGGAAGCAAACCCGATGTTTTCCATAACATGGATCACTTGGCTTGGAGGAACGTCACAAAACATGATACTCAAAAGCAATAACATAAATGAAACACCATGCATTAACTCAAAATAGATTCATACATTGTTCATAAAAAGGGGAAACATAAGTTGTCACATCTTGATCTCAAGCCTAATACATGTAAACTATGCAAAACTAAAATATGGAAAGATACACTAAACTAAAGGATCTACTAAGTGGTATATGGCACCCCACCAAGCTAAAGTCTCCTTGATCATCTACCCTTGAAGGCTCACGTCAATTCCCTCTTGCTCCTTGATCTAGGGACATCTTGTCCCATGACCATGTGAAAGAAAGCAACAACATAAGTAAGCGGCATTATGCATGTTATAAGAACTAAAAGTAAGCATATACTAGAATTGAAAATGACATGGGTTAACATTAAGATTTCTCATTACACTTTATCTTTCATTACATCAACAAATTAAGAAACATTATTATATTTGTTCTCTCCATCACTGCCCCATGGGGCACATCATGCTCAGAAAGCCCATCATTGCTAGAAAGCCCATAACGACCATAAAGGTCCATATATTGTGAGAAACATATAATAAGTTACTTAATTCTATAAACTTAAACACTAACATCATTGTTCTTATCTTTCCATGAATGTAAATTGTCCTCATCCAATAATTTCATCAAAGTGCTCATCAGGCCGGTTAAGGCTCGCCTTAGTTGCACCAAAGTGCTCATCAATGTCATAAAGACAAAATAACATAAAGAGGAACAATTTACAGCTTAAATGCATTATCATAATCATCATGGGATTTCTCCCTCTTAATCATGAAATTAACATTACATGATTTCCATGATTCTTTATTCAATTTCTTAATCATTACATAAGCATAGCATTAAATTAATTAACATCAGTGATAAGCATATGACTTTATGGACATAACAACAAGCATACAATCAAAGTCATAATCATCATCTTGATTTCATTCATTAACATGAAATTCTAAAGCATAATCTTAAATCATACATAGCAAGCAATTCATCCAAATTAAATATGCATAATGACATGACCCGCTTAACTTATTGGAGAAAAACCTAATCTTAGTCTCCCTGATCATGAGTCGAATCCTAGGTTCCTGAAATTAATTATGGTTAGCATTCATTATTAATTTAATTACACCTTAAACCCTAATTGTCTCAAACTTGACACTTCGTGAAAACCAAACCAAAACATATCTCAAAAACTTGAACATTGTATATATCTTGAAAAACTGAGCAAAAACCATATATAACTTGACTCCATCTGATCTACCAATCGAAATATACAAATTTTCCTATCTCGACCAATCACAAGGCGAAGAAAAACCACGTGTAATTGCAGACCAAAATCTCTGAGGAGTTGGGCCAATCAGATCGCTCCTTGCTTCCACATGGGTCTGGGACCTGTGTCTGGCTGGGCCAATCAGAGCTAGCCACATAGGTGAGGAGCCTCCTTTACTCATCCTTGCAGAAATGAGAACATGAGAGAAGAAATCTTGAGTCAGGGGAGATCCTTGACTGGGGCCAAAGAAAGAGCAGGGGGAGGAAGGGAACATGGGCGCTGAAGCTTCCACCCTTTCAAGTGACCGGGGTCTCGACGCCTACACAATGCAATTTGAATCCATCAGGAAAAGGATGGGGACCTACAGTGTCCACGGCGATGGTCGCTGGCCTCAACACGTGGGAAATAGGGCATTAAACTTGCTTCCAATGCATCGGGAAACAAGGCGGAAAAGATTCAAATAAAAATGGGAAATCAATATAGAGAGGAGGTTGAAGACAACTCCACTGGGTCTGTGGCCAACGAGCCACATGTTGGCCCAGGTGTGAACACCAACGGGAACATTGGTGGTGGCTACAGGTCCTGGAAATTGGGAAGGATCCACGGCAAACAAACATTGTGGAATCAAAGAATAAGAGTCCAAGATGCTCACCTGTGAGCCAAATCGTCTAGGATGGCCAGAGGAGGATGGGGCAAGGTGAAGGTTTTCGGAGGGAAGACTAAGTAGGTGGCAGCGGTGTAGGGTGCAAGTGATCAAATTGAATAAAGAGGAGTGATTTTCTAGGGCACACGATCGTGTAGAACCAACTATATAAAGGTTTCGTGGGCTGGCGAGCCCTTTGCAATCCAAGGGTGGCGGAGGTGTCCTTGCCCTTTTGTGAATTTCTCATTAGGGCACCAAAACTCATCGAACTAGGGATCAATGGAACTGAGGCTTGCTCTTGGTTACATTTGGCGACGAAATCACCTAAAACGGACCATCATGGCGTAAGAACCAAACCCGTGAATATTGCACCAGAGACCTACTGCTCTCGGTCTCCTACCCAAGGTAGGATATGGGTCCGCAGCCATCGGATCGACATCTGATGATCTGGATGGATGCCACATCAAGTGGCTCGTGTGACACTTAAATAAATGGAAACTTAGGCAGATAAATCAAATTATCAAAAAATAATTAACCCAAACTATATGTTAACTTCCCTAATGGATTTGAAGGGTCAAATAAAGTCAAAATGACTTTAAAATTGAACCACAAGTTTATTAGGACCTCTAGAATCTCCCTATACAATCAGATTTTGATTTTCATTAACTTTGTTCATCAACCTCATATAGGTTGCTATTTAATGCATATATTATTAAAAGGTGACATGGATGAAATTATCCTTTATTTAATGAGTTATTTGAGCCAAAATTGAGGTTATGAGAATATTTCATTATATATGGTACTTAGAGGCCACATTACATTCTATTTGTTTGATAAAATCTTAAACTTGCAAATTAGGATTTCCCATTAAGGACCAATGATAGGTTTATGATTTTGAGGATGTTACAATTCTACCCACCTTAAATAAATTTCATCCTCGAAATTTTCTTAGACCACTACCCACCTTAGGGTTTTCCATATTCCCATAACATCATAACATTCAAAACCTTAACACTATACACACATATGGTCTAAGGATTAAGTCAAAATATAAAAGTAACGATCTAAACCTTACCATGGTCATTTTCCTCCTCCATGTCCATAGCAAAGACTCTTGCCTATCTCTTAGAGGTTGAGTTCTGGTTCTTGGCTTCCTTCCTTTGTATCTTAGGGCAATCTGGATTTATGTGTCTAGGTTCTCCACAATAATAGCATAAACCAGTACCAAACCTGCACGACCCTCCATGGACTCTCTTACAAGTCAGGCACTGCATTTTTTCTTGGGCAACAGGGGCTTCAACCTCATGAGCCTTCGTCTTGTTGTTGGGAGGTTGATGTTGATGTTGGTTGTTCTCTTGAGTGGCCTCCTTCTTGTAGGACCTTATGGGTAGTCTTTTAGCTCTAGAGCTACATCCAAAGCAGCTTGAAGGGTCCTGTGGCCTCTTCCTGACAGGGAAAAGCTTAAGTCTGGCTTAAGTCCTCGGATGAACTTCTTTGTCCTACGTCGCTCGTCATAGTCATATTTGTACTTCTGCAAAATCCTAAACTTCATGGCATACTGGGTCACTATCATGTCACCGACCTGAGCTTAATTGACAAACTTGATAACCTCCCATTTTGTGATGTTATCTTACTAATTTTTCTTAGTTTTCCACACTCTTTCTTAGATAAATTAGATAGAATACTTAACTTTCCACTCTATTCTTAATATACTAATAGAATAACATTTCTCCCTTTTCTTCTTATAGAAAAACACAAAAATTGCAAAAGAACTCAATCGGTCCCAAGACCATGAAGAACCCCAAACAGTCTCCAAACTGTGAATAGCTCAAATGGTCTCCAAACCATTAACGACACAACCAGTCCCAAGACCGTATGAAGACCAACCGGTTCCAAGACCGAATAAAATCCAAACAGTTTCAAGACCGTATGAAGACCAACCGGTCCCAAGACCAAATGAAAGCCAAATGGTCCCAAGACCAACCAAGCTTCAAACGGTCCCAAGACCGACCAAGCTCTAAACGGTCTCCAAAACATTCAGGATCTAAACGGTCTCCAAACCTTTCAAGGACCCAAATGGTCTCCAAACCGTTCTGGATCTAAACGGTCTCCAAAAAGTTCGAGGATCCAAACGGTCTCTAAACCATTAAAGATTCAAACGGTCTCCAAACCATTCATGATCCAAACAATCTCCAAACCATTCGAGGATCCAAATGGCCTCCAAACCGTTCAGGATCTAGAACGGTCCCAAGACCGTTCAAGACTCCTTGGAAGCCTATAAATAGGACCAAAGTGGTTCCCATTTGGTATCCGATCTTTAGACTCCCAAAGGCTGACCCAACTGTTCCACAACTATTTCAACCCTCATCCATCGCCCCAAGGCTGCCGGTCTGAGATCCACACTTCATCCTCAAGCTACTTTCTCTCTCATCGACAGAGAAGGTGGGAAGTCGAGGATCCATTACCAAGGCAACCACGTGGTGTGAAGATAGTTTCTCTCTACTTCAAGGGGTCGACCTTCCTCTCTCCTACGTGGAGATGATGCTTTCCTTCTCTCTTCCCACCTCCTTCTTTGTCCTTGCCATGAGTGAGTATTTCCATACACTAGGGTGCGGGGAATAGCCCCTCTACCCATGTTTTCATTCCATGCATTGTAATTCATGAGTTTGCAATAGAGAAATACTATCTTTTCAGTTCAACATCAATCATTTAATGAATGCTAGTTGCTTGATCACCAACTTGTGTTACCTATTATCTACTAGTGCGAATTGTCTACGTTTGTACTTTTAGATTCAAATATCGACTGCATGTTGGTTCCTGATGTATGTAGTCACCATACATCTCTTCAATATCTAGGAACATTTCTCAAAGAGAGGTGTAAACTCACCTCCATCGTTGTACTTTCATACTATGAAATAGAATCAGTTGACGTATGAAAGTACAACCTTGACAGGTCGAGGAACACACTTTGCGAGGGGAGTGATGCAAAGTAAGTGACCATTCATTTGGGGATGGCTGACATTGCAACACTTCCACATTTCTCGTAGTTAGTTATCTGAAAGGAAGCTATGTTTACAAAGATACTAGCTGTTTAGATTCTTTTCTTTGCAAGCCATGTTTTTTTATGATGTATGTTTTGATCCATGTGTAGCATTGGTGAAACTTGATCACATCCTAGTGGTATTCAAAATATTGTCTTCAACCTTAATTTTACTTTCTTGCCATTTACATTACCTTACATTTTTAGATTAATCATTCAATCAACTTTCTGATTTAGATATCAAGTCTTAAGTAGGTAAATAGAATTATAATGCTTTCCATCTTGTTAAATCCTTAACAAGACCGTAGTCTCATGGATTCAACCCTCAACTATACTACGATAAGACTTTTGCGTACTTTAGCATACGTGGGTGGAGATCTTATTATAGCACATGTAAGGTTAAACTTAGAAATTTACTATCTCTTGGATTTTTAGTGGTGCACGCAACTCCACACGACTGGAGGCTCCATCAAAAATTGGCGTCGTTGCCGGGTAAAACGAAACATTTTAATTCCATTTGTCAGCTTGCTAGTTGATTAGGATTTTACACTTTACCTTGATAATTACTTCATATATCGTTTTGATCTCATCATTTCTCCACATCGTCTAAAGTGTGATTTTTTTTCTACTCAGGTAAAAAATGTGTATGAAACCTTCGCATAACATCGGATTCTCCCCTGAACTAGAGTATGACTCTGAGGTATAATGAATCTTCCACCGACGCATCAGACTCAACCGCCAATGAGCCAGACAGATGGCCGAAGAACAACTCCAGGCCGCTTTGGTGCTAGAAAGAGTCAACACAGCCATAACAGCTCAGAGAGCACAACTCATTGTTGATACATGTGCTCAAATTCAAGATGAAGTTTGTGTTGAAGAGCAAGCCCGTATCCAAGCTGAAAATGAAGCATCCACAATATCTGCTCAACATTTGATATGGAACAAGCATCTTCGAGATTATGTTGTTCCTAAGAGCTCTAAAGATAACCACCCAGTTCAGCCACCTCTCATCAACGGTCCTGACTTTGAGATCTAAACACAATGGATCCAAATTGTGCAAGGCATCTCATTCTCTGGTAACGCTGGAGAGGATTACATGGATCATCTGAAGTGATTCAAGACACTCTATTGATTGGTACCACAGGCCGGAGCTACTAATGATGCAATCATGCTTCGAATTTTCAACATCACTCTGTCTGGAAGGGCATTGAGTTGGTATAATTCATTAGATGGAGAGCCAATCCCCACCTGGGCTCCCTTGGAAGAAAAGTTTTTGGAAAAATTCTTTCCTCCCTCATTGACCTACCAAATTTGGGGACAGATCAACCAGTTCTCCCAACTTCCTAGAGAATCACTAGCAGAATCCTAGGAAAGATTTAAGGAATTACTGAGGAAATGTCCACCATGGAATCTCACAACATCAGCTCATAGAAACATTCTATAGAGGAGTAAGTGATGACATTAAGAAGTTTTTGGATTCCTGATCTGGGGGGAATTTCATGCGAAAGAATTATGAAGATGCCTGGAAGATTGTCACACTCGGAGCCAAGAACCAATCTAAATGGGGAAGGCCATCCATCGGAGGAGTTCTAAAGGTTTGTAAAGTTGAGGAATCTATAGAGTTGAAAGCCATCATCGAAGCTAGAAAAACCATAGCTCATAAGCAACAAGTTCTTGAAACATCATTTGGGGAATATGATAGAAAGAAGAACTCTCAGATTCAACAAGTCAAAGCAGCCACTGAAACTTGCAAAGGTTGTCATGCATATGATCACCCCACATGATCATGTGGTCTCTTATACAATGTAATGAAGGATCTACGACCACCTCAACTATAATATGAACCAATTATTGAACATCTCGAGGATCAGCTACCAGAGCAAGTGAATTCTATCCATTCCATACCAGGCCAAGTATATTATAATCCAGATCAATTGAGAAACCATCCCGGTTTTCAGTATGGGAATCCTGCGGGAACTGCCAACCCGCAACACCAAATGCAAGGTGGGTCTTCCAATAGACTATCACCTGGATTTCAAAGCAATTATAATTGAAACCAAGGAAACTATAGGGGTTGGCCTCAAAGACTTGTCTACTCAAGAAATTCTTCTACATACTACCCTTCGTTGCATCCACAATTGCAACAAACTCAGCTATAACAACCACAACAACCTCAATTACCAACACCTCAACAGCAACAACCACAAGGGTAGTAGCAAGTTACACAATATCAATAAAAGAATGCTCCACCTCTACCAATAGATGACTGATCCATGATTAGGCAAATGTTGTAATCTCAGTAGACCATGCTTGCCAATCAACAAGCCCAACAAAAGGCTGTGGAAACTCAATTCACACAGATCGCAGCCCAGCTAAAACCCCCGGTAGGTACTTTTGCTGGTCATCCAGAAATAAACCCGAGACACAATCAACGTAGACCAGGACAACTGAACACAGTCACCATAAGGTCTGGCCGTGTCCTTACTGAAGTCACCAATGTTATTCGAGAAGATGAAGATATAACTGAATTCAACCCAATTGCATGCACAACTCAAGAAACTAAAAAATCTACAGATGCTGAGAAGGAAAAGGAAAAAGAGCAAGTTACCAAGGAACCAGAAGTCCCGCCGTATAAGCCTAGGATACCCTACCCAGGTAGATTGAGAGAAACTAAATTGGACACTAGATTCCAGAAATGCAAGGAAGCTATGAAGAAGCTATTTGTCGATTTTCCATTCCTTGATGCTCTTTCTGAAATCCCAGCTTGGTCTAAATACTTCGAAGACCTTACTATCAATGAAATAAATGACTGAAGAACATGAGACTGTCAAATTAGCTTAGACTACTTATGACATCATTCTTAATACAATGCCAAAGAAGTAGAAGGACCCTAGCTCCTATGGCATCCAATGTTCTATCGAAAATACCAATTGCAAGAAAGGATTAGCCGATTTGGGGGCCAACATATCCATTATGCAATTTTCCATGTGTAAAAGATTGGGTTTTACTGAATTTCTACCCACAACAATGACAATTCAATTGAGTGATTCTACCATCACTACACCTTTGAGGATTATTGAAGATATCCCAGTAAGAGTAGGGAAAGACTCATATGTTCCATGTGACTTTGTTATCATGGACATAAAACAAGATATGAGGTATCCAATAATATTTGGCAGACCCTTCCTTGCTACAACCAGAGCACTAATTGATGTTGTAGCTGGCACAATGACCTTAAGACTGGGAAAGGAAGTCATTCAATTCAGAGTCTTTGATAGCTTAAAAGGTCCTAGAATCCACAAAGAAGTTTCTCTTCTCAAAGAAATTGATAAAATGTCTCAGTTAAAGCAAGAACCTTCTAAACCGTCTGATGATTTGGAAAATGTCTTAGTAAATCCAGAAGCTGAATTCTCAACCGACAAACTACACTAGTACATAACTGGCCTTTAGTGTCGGTTTTAAGGCCTTTCGCGTCGGTTTTAATGTGACACCTATGTGGGTGCCACTAAAAGGCCAACTGTTAGGCGTCGGTTTTCAAACTGACGCCACAACCCTTCGTGCGCCACCGAAAATGCGCCAGCATGGGGTTATAGGCGTCGGTTATTAGTTTTGAGACTGATGCCATAATACTTCGCACCACAGAAAGGGCGCCATCTGGGGCACTATCAACGTCGGTTTATTAGTGATAACTGACGCCATCTCACCCGCTGCCACGGTCGTGCTGGCCAGCACGACCGTTTGTCTGGCCCGCTGCCACGACCGTTCTGGTCAGCACGGCCGTGGTGTCTGTGCTCATTAGGAAAATTGACGTCAGTTACTAGTAGGGCAACCGACACCAGAACCATTAACGTCGGTTTATTATTGATAACCGATGCCACATCACATACATTAGGCATCAGTTATAATTATTTATCTGACATTGTAATCATTTGTCGTTGGTTTTAAACAAATAACCGACACCTATTTCATGTTTTTTTTCTTATCAGTCTGCATGCCTGCTGTGGTTGGTCACAGGATGAGAAACCTGCAGTTCAGTTATGAACTACAAGTTTTATGACATCCATTGATATCAGCCAACAACAGGCCACAAACCTACAAAATTAACAACATTAATTTTCACAAATTTATCAACCTGCAGTTCCATTCGATTTTCACACATGTAGAAATGTTCATGTAGCAATTTGCAGTTCCATTCATTTTCAAATTCACACATGTAGAAACATTCATATAGCAACCAACAGTTTCATTGATTTTCACATTCACACATGTATCAACATTTAGACACATGTAGAAACATTCAGACATGTAGAAACATTCACACATATTATAATTCATAAATTCATTTAAAAAATATCATTCTTTAGTCATTATTCAATATCAACATCCCAATTATATTTTAAAAACCCCACTACTTGTATGGTTGTTGCCCATTCTTCTCTTACATCATTTAATTCTTCCGTCGTATAGGGAGCATGTACATATGGTAAGGCCTTTCCTGTAGTGTGGTCAGTTTTTAACACTTACAAAGAGAATGATGTATATATATATAATTAATAATATATAAATAAGATTGATATATTTCATATTTTTTTTGGAGAAGGTAAAATATTACTAGGCCACCGCCAAAAAGAAGTATAGGGAAACACTCATATACTGTACAAGTGGGTCTACTCTACAAAAACCCACTGTAACAAGACCAATCTATCCAAACCAGCCACGATCATGGGCTTGGCTTTAACCACCAGACCTAGATTATGTACAATGACCTCAAACAGGTCCTACAAGTCAGAAAACCTTTGGCCGTGAAGCCTACGGTTACATTCACACCAAACAAAAAAGAAAATTGAGGTGAGGCAAAGCCCCGAAAACACTCTCAGGGCCTGGTTATCCTTCGTCTTGCTCAAAATCCACGAGCAAGCATCAAGCAGGTTTCTAGGCAGACTGCCACCCCAACCCAACTTGAGGGTAGCTCTGCACCACAGATATCTAGATACATCACAGCCAAAAAAGAGGTGTTCATGACTCTCAGTCTCCCTGTTGTAAAGAAGACACATCAAATTGGGACTGAAGCCACAGGCGTACATTCTGTCAAAAGTAGGGAGACGACCCATCACAGCCCTATACACACAACAACTCCATTTAGGCATGTGGCTGTTATTCCAGAAAATGGGGTCCCAAGGCACCCGAGCCGAACACAGAGGTGTCAAAGTCATGGGCTTATCCCCCTGGTTTCTGAGCACCCAACCATCCAGCGACAGCAGGTACGCTTGGGCCACAGACGACCATCCTTTATGCATCTCTCTCCAGGTTATGGAATCATTGCCGCTGAGTTTACCAAGGTCATCACCATATCTCACGGTCATCCACTCACTCCAACAAGATGATTTGCATCTGAGAAACCGGTCGATTGTGGAACGAGTGGCCATCACCGCCAAGTTCCTCGCACACTGGACATTCTTGCCACCATCCTAGAATTTCCGAGAGATGGTAGATCAAGCAACAACATGATACTTACCGCCCCACACAAAGGACCCGCAAATGCTGTTGAGGTTGTCTAAAATAAACCCAGGGATCGCGACCTGCCTACACCAGAAGCGAATTTTCCCCACAATCACAGTCCTGGCCAGGACAAGTCTCCCAACAATGGACGTCCTAAGTCCATTCCACTTCGCCACTATCTCTTTCAAATTGTCCATACAAGAAACATAGTCACTCCCCTTAGCCTTGCCACCACTGAGCGGAATGCCCAAATACTTGGTAGGAAAAACTCCAGCTTCCAGGTCAATGGCCTCTTTCAGTCTCCCTCTTCTGGAAAAACATGATCTAGAGAGGAAGATCCTTAATTTCAGGGTGCTCATGAAAAGGCCCGTCAGTTTACCGAAGTTTGCCATAATCCTCTTGAAATTGCAAAGGTTTCCGAGATTTCCAGCAAGAAAGATGAGGATATCATCCGCAAACACTAAGTGTTCACACACCTTCACGCCTCCCTGCTGAAACGACCTAATGTCCCCCTTGATAGCAGCATCGTCCATAGCCTTAGTGAAGGACTCCATGACGAGGGTGAAGAGCAGGGGTGATAGAGGATCACCCTGCCTTAACTCGTTGCTAGCGGTAAAGAACCCATATGGGCAACCATTAACCAGGACAGAGAAAGAGCAAGTTGTGACACATTCCTTCATTAGCCTTATCCATCTCTATGAGAAACCCATAGACTTAGAGATGTCCCAAAGGGTATCCCATTTCACATTGTCATAAGCCATCGCTAAGTCGATTTTCACACACGCCTTGCGAGCGTTATTGCTCTTCTTGAAATCAAGTATAAACTCAGCAGCCAATAGGGAGCTATCAGCAATAGAATGACCTTTGATGAAGGCTGACTGAACTGGGGAAATGATGTCAGGTAAAATTCTCTTCAGGCGACTAGCAAGCAATTTGGAGATGACCTTGTACATCATAGAGCAGCAGGCCAAAGGCCTAAGATCAGCCATAGAATTCACCATCTTCTTCTTAGGAATGAGTCGGAGAAAAGCATGGTTTAGACTCCTAACCATGTTCCCCCTACAAGAAACCATCAGACAACATTACACAAATCCTCTTTGATCACGGGCCACATTTCCTGGAAAAATCTAGCATTAAACCCATCCAGGCCGGGTGCCTTATTAGCACCGATAGAAAAGAGTGCTTCCTTGATCTCAGTCTCCGATGTGGGGCCAAGGTTCATCTCCAGAGTTACCTTCTGTTTGGGGAGGTTGCTAGGTGGTATGTTGTCTGTATCAACTTTGTTATACAAAGCTTTGTAGAAAGCAACAATAGTGTCCGCCACTTCAGTAGGGGAAATTGTTGAGGATCCATCCACTTTGATCAAAGTATGAATAACATACCTCATTACATTCCTTTTCACAGCCGTGTGATAGACCCGTGTGTTTTTGTCACCATCCCGGATCCAATTGAGTCTGCTTCTCTGCCAAAAGCACATCTCTTCTGCTTTCTCCATAAGCAGTAGCTTCTTCGAGGCCTTATCTTCCTCCACAATAGCCGCCTCCATAGTAGGATTGAACCTCAGGTTGTCAGCTGTTGTGTTGTAGTTAAGTCTAGCCACAACAACCATGCTATGGATATCATAAAGCCCCTTGGACCACTTTTTCAGATCCGTTTTGGTCCTCTTAAGTTTCTCCGCAATCACGAATAAAGGGTTCCCCACCACCACCTCCCTCCAAGCCTCATGGATAGTAGTGGTGCAACCTGGCCACTCCAGCCACCAATTGAAGAATCTAAAAGGTTTGGCTTTCTAGGTAACCTTGCTAAGAGTTATAAGCAGGATAGCATGATCACTATTCAGATGCGCACTGAATTTGATATTAGAAGTAGGGAAAACATCCAAACATTCACTGTTGACAACGGCCCTGTCAAGATAGCTTGATATCCTTCTGTTGATAGCTCTCTTATTATGCCAAGTAACATAACCACCGTTCAAATTCAGTTCCATGAGATTCACGGCTGTAACAACATCATTAAATCTCACTAGGAAGGAAGCAGGAACCGGAAGACCACCAATCTTCTCATTCGCTCTACGAATGTGATTGAAATCCCCAATAAATATCTGCGGAAGATCTCTTTGATTAGCATTGGCTAGAACCTCCCAAAGTCTTCTCCTACATATCTTCGAGCTATGACCATAGACAGCCGACAGAACAATATGTAGGCCTCCATGATTAATGCAACTCGTCGTTACCAACTGGTCCATCTCAAAGATGACCTGCACGTCCCACACCAACGGATTACAACCAATAGCAATGCGACCACCTTCAATTTGAGCAAGGTTGGAGGCCGAGCCCCACCCAGTAGGGAACAACCCACTTATTCTATCAGCAACATTACGTCTAACCTCAGTTTCCACACAGACAGCTATATTTCATATTATCTAATGAGACTATATATAATACCTCGGGAATGGTATCAATGTCCACTGCGGCATATTTGATAATCATGTGCATAAATCGCATCACATAGTATGCACATGCCCATCCGTTGTCTTATGTAGCACACTATAAATTGAAACATACCAAATATTAAAAAATACAACTAATTAAGCATTGTTCACATAAATACTATATACATTGCATTCAGGAACTTACTTCCACATTCTTCCAAATTATTGGTTGGTTGGTTTTCCTGGGGACCTTTCCTCCAGCCTTTTTGAACTCATCTAAACCCCTACATGTTAATGTAACACAGTACATTGCATAATTATATAGTAATGTAATAACATATGTTAACAGATATGAAAATGAAATATTTCTCACCGGAATAATGCCGTTTTCATTGTGTGTCCATATTTTGAATTCAATTTAGTCCCATTAGGATCAAGATAATACACAGTGAATGTCTTGGGGACAATAACTAGTAACTCCCAATGCATACCACTAGAGGTCAAAAAGTTAAAAGTTAATAACTCAAAATCCACAATAAAAATGTAATTTTCTTAAGTACAAATTATAAGCAAAGTAAACTTACTCCACGTTGAATGTAGCTATTATTGCCATCTTGTTATTTTGAGCAAAATTTGTAGAAGCATCACAGCAGTATTTTTGAACTGACGGAGGGTCTTTAGCTACTAGACTAATCAAAGATGGAATAAAAAATCCTTCATGTTCGAATGAAAAATGTGCACATATCTTGTCTAAGTAGCTGAAAACATGTATTACGTATGCATTAATAAATAAGAAACCAGATCACCAGATCCTACACAAGGTATATGGATGTATAAAGAAGATCTCACCTTATCCATAGCTCTATCACAGAAGTATTCAACCAATCATATAAAAACAACTCCAAAATATCTTGTATAAATAGTTTGCTTTCGTATGATTGACCTACAACATCCGCATCTATAGAAATAGTTATAGGGCAATTTATATCGTGTTCGCCTAACCATATTGCCACACCCCTACAATTAGGACCTAACGGGACAGGTAGGTCCTATGGAACCCAACTTGGTAATGTAGGAGGTGGAGGTGGAGGCCTAGATGCTCTGGGTGTCTTCTTTTGAACCTATATATATATAATTTCAGATCAATTGACATCATACACACACACTAACAATTTCACGTAATGTAAATTTACCATACAATTTCAGTATAGAGACATCTGCTTTTGGCCACAATATCACTCCGCCTTCTGCCTCACCAAGAGTTTCACAATCTGGGTGGGCATATGGCAATGGAAGATCCATCCAATTGGGGAATATATGTATCGGGATCACACGAACCCAACCTGCTAGTAATCGAGACCCATGAAACATTTCCCCTGGTAGGGATGGGTAAGTTGATGCCTCTGCAATGACAAATTGTTTACTTTTTATATGGCATGGCTTCAACCCCAACAAATTTTTGTGTAAAGAATGTTATATACATATATACATATCATCTTGGAAAGACTAGTTACTATGTCATAAAAATACTTATAGAGGATGTGCTAGGTGTTGGGTCTACATGATTACTCCCAACCTCTGTAGTAGGAGTAGAGAGGGATGCCATAGGTACTGTCTGCTGAGTGGCAGTCAGAGATATCTTCCACTTGCTCATTGCTTCTTCGATTTTCCTATCAACTAGCTTATCTACCTATACATGGATAAAAGAAACGTTAGCTTCTGATTATTGAATTCTCTTTTACAGTAACATTATAAAGAAAGAATAGGTTACCTCTTCTTGTGAAATTCCCACTTTTGGCTGATAATGGTTTCAAACATCACTTTTAAAAATGGTCATGTATCGTTCAAAGGGATACATCCAATGCAAGAAAACTGGTCCCAATATTTTCACTTCCCTAGTCAAGTGGACAACAAGATGTACCATGATATCAAAGAACAACGGAGGAACATACA
Organism: Alisma plantago-aquatica; assembly: GCA_963693085.1. Lineage (NCBI taxonomy): Eukaryota > Viridiplantae > Streptophyta > Magnoliopsida > Alismatales > Alismataceae > Alisma > Alisma plantago-aquatica. The sequence goes on from OY856409.1 coordinate 462,776,750, forward strand.
TCTCAAGATAACATAGGGTAACAACCACTTCTCTTTGCAAATTATTGAGCGTATCAGGGTCAATAACTTTGTTGCACAGACTGTTGAAAAAGAAACAAAGTCTGGTGATTGCAAACCTTACATGCTTCAGCAATCTAGATCGAATTGCCACAGGCAATATTTGTTGCATTAGAGTGTGACAATCATGATATTTAAGACCTATCAATTTCAGATCTTTCATTGATACCAATATACGAATGTTGGATGAGTAACCCCGTGGCACCTTAACATTTACCAAACATTCACAAAAAGCTTTCTTCTCCTTTCTAGACAATGTGTACCAAGTGGGAGGTAAGTATGTTCTCCGATTTCCCATTTCACGTAAGTATATTAATTCTGACCTTATTCCCATTTCACGTAGGTCCAGTCTGGATTTTATCCCATCTTTAGTCTTACCTGGTATATTCAACAAAGTACCAATGACACTATCACAAACATTTTTTTCAATGTGCATGACATCGATACAATGTCTGACTATCAAAGAACTCCAGTAAGGAAGATCCCAAAATATTGACTTCTTCTTGAATAAAGATTTGTCACTCTGTGTGGCCATAGTACATTGTGATCTCTTACCAAATTCATTGACAAAGTCTTTTATTCTTTCATAGACAACCTCCCCTGGTGTATGTTTAGGTGCACTTCGTTCCTCATTCAATCCATTGAATGCTTTGCGCTTCCTATGATATAGATGGAATTTTGTAAGAAACCTTCGATGATCGAGCTATACAGTCTTACCGCCATGTTTTAGTCTTGTTGAATCAGTGTTCTCTTCACATAAAGGACATGCTTTAGCTCCTTTGACACTATATCCAAACAAATTCCCATATGCTAGAAAGTCATTAATAGTGCAAAACAACATAGCATGCAAACGAAATGTCTCTCTTCATGAAGCATCATAAGTCATCACACCTTCACCCCAGAGTTTCTTTAAGTCATCAATCAAAGGTTCAAGATAAACATTGATATCATTTCTAGGTTGTTTAGGGCCCGATATCAACAATGACAACATTACGTACTTATTTTTCATACACAGTCAGGGAGGAAGATTGTATATAACAAGCATGACTGGCCAAGTGCTATGTTGGTTGCTTAATGTCCCGTACGGATTCATCCCATATGTATAAAGCCCAAGCCTTAGATTCCTGACTTCTTCACCAAATCCAGGGTACAATAGATCAATCTTCTTCCATTGTGGGGAATCAGACACATGTCGTAGGATCCCGTCATTATTTTTCTTAACATCTGCATGCCACCTCAAATTCTTTGCATCTATCGAATTGGAAAATAAGCATTGAAACTGTGATATTATAGGTAGATACCACATCACCTTGGCAGGAGAACCAATTTTGGACTCCCCCAAAGTCATCAATTTATACCATGACGCACCACATTTTGGACAATATTTCAATTCCACATAGTCCTTTTGAAATAATACACAATCATTCGGGCATGCATGTATCTTCTTGGCATCCATTCCCATTGGGCACAACAATTTCTTTACCTGGTATGTTGGGTTTGGAAGCTCGTTTCCTTCAGGAAGCATTTCTTTTAACAAAGACAACAATGACGTGAAGCTTTTGTCGCTCCATCTATTGTTAGCATTCATCTTATACAATCTCAACACAACTCTAAGCTTCATAAACTTAGTACAATTTGTGTATAATGATATCTCAACATCATGCACAATGTTTCTAAAAATGGGAGGTGGATCAGTGTTCTCTACCCCACAACTATCCAGCATCACATCAATGATGTCTATTGGAACTGGTTCATTCACATCTACGTCATAGGAGACAATTTATTCTACCACACAATCACTGCTATCGACATCCACTGGTCTCGGATTTGAAATCTCTCTATGCCAGTGTCATTCTGTATAGCCTTGTATAATCCCATTACACATGACATGACTTCTGATTTCATCACCAGTGCTGACTTTCAAGTTGTTACCGCAATGCCTACATGGACAATAGAACCTATCTCCAGGTTGTTTCCTATGTTCCTCGGTATATCTAATAAACTGGTCAAGACTAGAAATAAACTCTGGGGTGCAGCGATTGCAAATGGACATCCATGATCTATCCATTCTATGATCAAAGAGAAAACAAGTATATATTACAACAAGATTAGGGTCTAGGGTTAGAGTTTTTGCATGGTTAAAACTTTAGACCAACAAATACATGTGTTGTCATTCTTATATATAACAAATGTGTACCACCTATCCCATTCTTGAACACCTAATATCACTAGTAAGTGTATAATGTGTATTGGGTTTTCAAGAAAATTTCGGCAGCATTTCCCCATTGTTCTCCAAGTACAGATGTACTTAGAGAACAAATGGGGAAATGCTACTAGAATTTTCTTGAAAACCAAATACACATTATACAATTACATCCTAAGTGACATTAGGTGTTCAAGAACAGTCCCAAACCGGGGACTATCCAAGATTTACTCCTAATGAGTAAATCTTGGATGGGTTTCTAGACCAACAATGTAAAAGACTAGATTTCTGGTTTAATTCCGAGGACAGAATTTCTTTTAAGGTGTGTAGGATGCGATGGAATGGACTTTTAGAATCCTAAAATGTCCAATGAATTAAGTGAAATCATATGTTTGAGTTGGTTTGAGAGTTCCAATTGCTTTGGAAAAGTTTCATGGTTAATTATGTTGATATTAGTATTAAGATCCATAAGTTTATGCCTCTTTGAAGAATTTAATTGATTGGTAATATAGTTGAGTTTTGGCATCAAAGTTGGATGTGATACAGCTTGAATGATGATAAATCTTTGGTCATAGTTTTATGAGGTTTGGAAGCTCCTAGATGATGTCATTTAGGTTTGAAGTGGGATAAATGATTAACTTTTGATGCATCCATGAGAAAAGCTTATATATATAGTCTAATTTGTTAGTGAATGCCTTGTCACACCTTAGTCAAGAGAACGAGTGAAGTGGCTGCATTCCTTGGTGGGCACCGCAGCCCATGGACTGTAGGTTAGATTGGAGACATGGCTATGTCGAGGCCCTTTATGGCCAGATCGGAGGGTTAAGGAGTTTTTTCGTAACCCAGTTCATATAGATCGACATGGGAGGCAGTTCAGTTGTTGCAAAATCAAGCCACCACGATCATCATTCGTAGGCAAACGTGTGACCGATCGTGGGACAGCCTGGTTGTGTTTAGAGGAGTAAGAAGTGGGATATGAACGAGAATAGAGGAGTTCAATTGGACGAGTGGGTGGTTGTCTTAGCACGGAGAACTGCAGATCGACCCATTACATAGTTGTTCCAAGGAAAGACGACAGAGACAACCCATGCCACTGGTGCATAAGAGGGGCAGACGAATCTAGCAGCAGGCTTGAGGATTAATCGATTCCAGCCCGCCCAAGCAACGAGCGCGAGAATGTGAGCGGCCAAGAGGAGTGTAGTTGTGTGGCGGTGCCTGCTCCCCGGAGATGAGGCACCCCAGCGTCGACCAACCAGGTATAGACACGAGGCCAGAAGCGTTTGGCCTCTTTTCTCTTCCTTTCCAGAGGATGGCAGCAACGAGGCAACCTAGGGGGAGTGTTCGTCAGTCCGCAGAAGAACGGATCGTTGAGGAGGAGACACAACAGCGACATCATCCTAGAGCTAGGCAGCGATGGCGGTGCTTGGCTGCACGGCGCCGGAAACCTTCCCCAGGCGACGGCTGCGTCGTGGAAGTCGGGAGTCCCGCTACAGACTCTAACGCGAGAGATAGATGGAGGCAAGCAGAGCACGGCCGGCCTCTCGACAACGTTCCAGGCCAGTAGCGACGGCGGTCTGGCCTGAGAACGATGCTCTCATGGCAGCAAACGTGGATCGCGTGGAAGCAGATCGTGCGAGGAGAGGGAGAGTCCAGTCATGCGAGAACAGAGGAGAATCCACCACCATGCGTACCACATCGGAGAAGCAGACTGGATCCCTACGGCGGTGGCGGCAGCTCTGTACTAAGAGAAGCAGGGACGCGATTTGCCCCAGGGCTGAATCGCGAGATCGCGAGGAAATGAGAAAAGGGGGCGGGTCCAGGCTTCTGAACCGAGCCCAGACCGCTGAACCGGCTGAACCAAATCAAACCGAGTTCAAAACCCCTGAATTGGCCAGACTCCAGTGTTGCAAAGGATAGAACCTCGCGTTGGACACGTGGCAGCTCCAGATTGGCCGATTAAGGTAATTTCTTCAGAAATTATTAGATCTTGCATAATTCACAGTAATTAGCTCGATGATCAGAAAAATAAGTATAATATACCGAAATTCTCAGAAAAATGAGTGGAACATAGTAGAATGATAATATCAAGATTTTGATTCAATAATATCAGTTTTATCATGTAAGTTGTGAAATGCTTGTTTAGTGGATAATAAATAGCAAATGATGACATAAAATCATGGAAAAATATTAGTAAGTCCATAATTATGTATAGAATGCATATGATGTTAGATATGATCTTGTTGATGTACGAAATCATGTAATTTGCTTAATATGGCTAATTAGGGCTAATAACCCTAATAAAATGCATTAAATACATATGTGCTCTATAAATGGTGAAATTTACAGAATAATCTCATATCAGTATCTGGAACCCCAGAATTAAATATGAGATCAGGATGATACCCAAAATCCATGTTATACAATGATGTTACTCTTAATGTGATATAAAAACCCTAATATGATTAATGCATGTAATCTAGTGTTAATATGTATAAATAATAATGATACAGAACCTGATATTCATATTATGTATCTTAATCGAGATCATAACATCAGTAACATAAATCCCACATAAGGATGAAGATAAGATAAGAATGCAAGTAATGATGCACATATCATAATGATCTAAGAGAAACCCTAATGGACATAATTAGGGTTAAGATGAGATATAATAAGATGAGAACCTGATGATAGTATATGGTCATGTTTTGATCAGGTTTGATCAAGGTTATAGTTGACATCAGGAGTATATATGATGATTAGGATGATCTATCTCTTTGGAAGGTACGCCATTACCTCTTACTTGGCTTATTATACAATATGCTTGTGATATATGGTAGTAAAGACTTGGCATATGATATTGATTGAAATGATTGTTCTGGTACGATATGTTGCATGATTTTCCGTACTTATTGCTATGAACACATGAAACATAAGATATCTGGTCCATTATATGATAGCACTAAATCTCTTTGGTAGAATAGTGCATTGATGAAAGCACTAAATCTCTTCGGCAGAATAGTACATGTGAGCACTAAATGTCTTTGGCAGAATAGTGCATTTATGAAGTACTAAATCTCTTTGGTAGAATAGTACATGTGAGCACTAAATCTCTTTGGTAGAATAGTGCATGTGGTTGATTGAGTTTACATATAAAGGAAATGTGCCTAAAATATGTGTTCTCTTCTGGTAACAAATGTCTTTGTATAATTATGCGCCTTTTCTTACATTTCTTCTGTTACTGCCAAGTATATTAGTTTTATCTTATTGCCAAGATATGATGAGAGGTAAATAAAAGACACGTAGGCGTACTCAGTACAATATTCTTGAAATATTGTGCTGACGTGTACCGCATGTAATCTTTTGTTTAGGTTGCGGTTATGCTCTTGAAGATCCGGGATGTTGAGAGTTGTGTAGCGAGCCGATGTACAGGTGGACCTGTTGTCTTAAGATCCTGTAGTTTAGTGGTGGTACATGTATATGTATAAGTTTGCTGTTCAATATGTAATATCAAATGTTGTAACAATTCATGTTGTAAATATATGTTGAATGGTGAACATGTGTGTATGGTTTTATTATTGTTCATGTACATGTGCTACTGATATATGTTTCCTTTTGACTTCCTCTGATTTTCTTCTTCTTAGCCTTATGTGGGATGTTTAAATTGGGATTCTCGCTGAGGTGAGGGTTTCAATTTGGACGTCACACATCAGATTAAGTTTTAGAAAATCCGGGGACGTCACAAACAAATACATGTGTTGTCATTCTATAACATTGATTTCAACATTTTGAGTGTCCATGCATGTTCATCATCAAGATAAAGATTACACATAAATTAGTATGACCTAGGAATGGAGAGATTCATAATTGATTTCAAAATTTCAAACTAGCTCATGCATTATCATCAATCTACATCATACAATAGGGATTCATGTAGATTTTAGGGTGACACATCACTACAAAATTAGAGATTTAACATCAGGGTTTTAATATCTTACATATATTGATCATAAGATCTCAGCAATATAGTTAATTCAAGATTATGGTGAAATGTGTATTAGGGTTTTAATATCTTTATTCAACATGCATCAAAATTTACAGAATTTGGTCAAGCATTAGTATTCAATTGCAAATGTATCTTCTTCTTCCTGCTCCCTCCTTACCAAATGGATAAAAGCAAGGTCACGATAGTGTGGGCTGGCCATGGGCATGCTGGCCAACACGGACGTGGTCGGCCAACAAAGCCACGGCCGTGACCAGCCCACACAATCACGGCCTTGCTTCAATCCATTTTGTAAGGAGAGGGAGAAGGATGAAGAAAAGGTGGAGGAAGAAGAAGGGCAGTGGCCTACCTGGGTAGGAGAGCAGTGACTTGGAGAGCAGGGGAGAGAAGGGAGAAGGGGCAGGCGCTGGAGCAACGAACCACGATGCAGGAGAAGGCATGCGCCAGAGCAACGAACCACGGGTAGGCTCAGGCGCCAGAGCTAGCAAAGAAGGGTGGCATCCGGACAACAGGAGAAGGCCAGTGAGGAGAGCAGCAACAGCAGCGGCGTCGGCGAGGAGAGCAACAACAGCGAGCAGTGGCGGTGCGGGGGAGCAACGACGACAGGATTGCCAGACCTAACTGATCAACCAATGAAATAGAGAGAGTGGGGAAGAATCAATTGCGCGGGTGCTATTAACTGCACCATCGGCGTCTGTTGTTTAAAAAACCAACACCCAAGAATGAATGGTGTCGGTTATCTAAAAACACCGACACCTATGCTCAATGATAGTCGTCAGTTTTTACTAGAAAAAACCAACGTCTATCTACAAATGTCGATTAAAAACAATGTTCTCAATTAATTACCATAGTTGTCGGTTTCTTTAGAAAACCGACGCCCAAGGGGTGTGAAAATTCTCCTGCAAATACCGCGAGAAAACCCATAGGCGTCAGTTATTGTAGTAAAACCGACGAACAAAATGTGCCCAATGTCAGTCTCGTGAAAAACCTTTCTTCGTCGGTTTAAGAGTTAATAACCGACGCCATATGTTAAATTTTGGAAGTAATTTGTTTTGCTAAAAATTTTGGATTTGGCGGTTAATTTTAGGCGTCAGTTTCTTAATAAGGAACTGACACTGAATAAAAGTGATACCCATGTTCGATCGCCCTTAACAGATAGATGTCGGGTTTATTTTTGAACTGACGCTTTATGTGTTAGCTGTTGGTGTATTTATACAACCGATTCCTTTAAAAGTGACGTTATAAGTCATTTCTGTAGTAGTTCTAGTTCAACAATGTATGCAACACCTTGAACAAGACGAAGAAACCCACAAAGCTACCTTTAAGGAGTTGAAATCTGTCATCATTTTGGAAACCACGGAAGTACCCAAGACACCTGAAATGAAAGCCCTACCAGTTGGGCTCAAGCATGTCTTCCTTGACGAAGAAAAATTATGTTGGGTCATTATCAGTTCCACTTTAATAGATGACCAAGAAGAAATACTACTTATTGAGTTAAGAAAGCACAAGAAAGTCATTAGATACAAGATGACTGACCTAACGGGGATAAATCCAGCTCTGTGCATGCACGGATTACCTATAGTAGAAGAGTTTAAACCTTCACGGGAACACCAGAGGAAACTAAACCCAAATCACAAAGAGGCAGTTCGCCTCGAGGTTCTTAAATTCCTAAATACTGGTATCATTTATCCAATTTCAGATTCTCAATGGGTTAGTCTGGTCCAAGTGGTCCCTAAAAAGGGGGGAACCACTGTCATTTTGAATGATAAAAATGAACTGGTACCCACAAGGACTGTCATTGGATGGAGGATGTGTATCGATTACAGGAAACTGAACAACGCAACAAGAAAAGATCACTTCCCTCTACCTCTCCTTGATGAAGTCCTTGAATGTGTGGCCCAGCAAAAATTCTTTTGCTATCTTAACGGATATTCAGGGTTTTATCAAATTCCGATACATCCTAAAGATCAGGAAAAAATGACTTTTACTTGCCCCTTCGGAGCTTACACCTTTAGAAGGGTGCCTTTTGGGCTATGTAATGCACCCGCAACATTTCGGAGGTGTATGTCTGCCATATTCACAGGATCAACTGAGTCCATCATGGATGTTTTCATGGATGACTTTTCAGTTTATGGGGATTCTTTTGACAACTATCTGCTTAACCTCGATAGAGTGCTACAAATATGTGAGAAAACAAAGCTGATCCTTAATTGGGAAAAGTGTCATTTTATGGTGACAGAAGGAGTTGTCCTCGGGCATCGAGTGAGTGAAAGAGGGGTTGAAGTGGAAAAATCAAAGATAGATGTCATTTCAAAATTGACACCACCAAAAGACATTAGGGGAGTATGATCCTTTTTGGGCCATGCCAGATTTTATCGAAGATTCATTAAAGATTTTTCAAAAATAACAAAACCCATTTCTCACTTATTAACTAAAGATGCAGATTTCAATTTTGATCAAGAATGCTTACACAGCTTCATGACTCTAAAGAATGCCCTGATCTCGGCACGCATACTAAGAGCCCCTGACTGGTCACAACCCTTCAAGATAATGTGTGATGCCAGTGACTATGCTATAGGAGTAGTACTAGGGCAGAGATTATATAAGAAACCCTATGTGATATACTATGCATAAAAAATGCTTGATGAAGCCCAAAAGAACTGTACAACTATAGAAAAAGAGTTCTTGGCAGTCATCTATGCTTTTGAAAAATTCCGTTCTTATCTAATCGGGTCAAAAGTCACAGTATACACAGATCACTCCGTAATAAAATATCTGATTCAGAAACAAGATGCAAAACCCAGACATATTCACTGGGTCTTGAAGCTTCAAGAATTCGATTTGAAAATAAAAGATAAAAGTGGGGTAGAAAATGTTGTCGCCGACAACTTAAGTCGCATTGAGCCTCAGGACGAAGACAATATACCTATCTGAGACTCTCTACCTGATGATCAACTCATGAATGTCACCACCGAATTTCCTAGGTACACCGATGTAGTAAATTATCTAGCTACATGAATTGTCCACCTTGCTGCTTCCTGCCACGACAGAAACAAATTTCTTCATGACGTCAAGCAATACTTTTGGGATGAACCATATATTTTCCGCTTATGTGTAGACGTACTATTCCGCCGTTGACTCCCTGAAGAAGAAATTATCCCAATCTTAGAACACTATCATTCTGGCCTCACTGGGGGGCACATGAAAAGAAGACCGCCCTTAAAGTCCTACAGTTAGGATTCTTCTGGCCAACAATAGCAAAGGATGCCCATGAATTTGTGCAGTCTTGCAATAAATGTCAACTGTCTGGAGGGATATTGAAATGAAATGAAATGCCACTAACTCTGTGGCAGGAGATCGACCTTTTTGATGTATGGGGAGTGGACTATATGGGTCCGTTTCCCCCATCATCCGAATTCTCCTATATTTTGGTTGATGTGGATTATGTATCCAAGTGGGTATAAGCTATACCCACTGTATCTTATGACTCTAAGTTGGTTATTAAGCTATTCAAGGATATCATCTTTCCTAGATTTGGAGTCCCTAGAACGGTTATATCTGATGGAGGGTCATATTTCTTGGAAAGAATCTTCGAATCTCTTTTGCGAAGATATAGAGAAAAACATAAGGTCACTACCCCTTATCATCTGTAGATTAGCGACCAAGTTGAAGTCTCAAACAGACAATTGAAAGCTATCTTAAAGAAAACTGTCAATAGAAACTGCATGGATTAGTCCATCAAACTTCCTGATGCTCTCTGGTCATATCATATTGCTTACAAAACACCAAAAGGAACAACACGATTTCATTTGGTGTATGGGAATCCGTGCCATCTCCCAGTTGAATTAGAACACAAAGCAAGGTGGGCTATCAAACAATTGAATTTCGATTTCAAAAGTGTTAGTGAATACAGACAACTCCAATTACAAGAGCTAGAGGAACTAAGAATGATTGCCTACCAGAATGCTAGGATCTACAAAGAGCAAACTAAGATGTGGCATAATGGCCACCTTAAAAGGAAAGATATCATTGTCGGAGACTAGGTCCTTCTTTTCAACTCAAAACTCAATATGTTTCCCGGGAAACTCCGCACAAAATGGTCTAGGGCATTAATTATCAAGCATATCTATCCAACTGGAGTTTTCATCATCTTTGATGAAAATGGAGGAGAAAGGACTGTTAATGGCCATAGACTGAAAAATACTATACTCTAGCGATAAAACTCTAAGACAAACTATCAACATTCAGGACCCCACAACATTAAATTGATCAAGTCAGAATTTCATTGAACTAGTGACGTAAAACCAAAGTGCTACTTGGGAGGCAACCCAAGAACTGAGTATCACCTTTCTTTTTCATTTTTCTTAGCTTTTGATATTTTTCTAGCTCTCATTGTTTAGAAAATATAAAAAAAATTATATAAGCAACTAAAAAAATATAAAAATATAAAAATCATTGACCAAAATAGTTTTGTCCTGACCGTTTGGACCCAAATGGTCTTAAAACCATTTGGATCGAAACGACCTTGAAACTCTTTGGTCCTTACGGTCTCGAAACCGTTTGGTCCTCACGATCTCGAAACCGTTTGGACCCAAACAGTCTCGAAACTGTTTGGTCCTCATGGTCTTAAAACCATTTGGATCCAAATGGTCTTGAAACCGTTTGGTCTAATTGGTCTCAAAACCGTTTGGATCCAAACAGTCTCGAGATCGTTTGACCTAAGGAGAATTTGTACAGTCTCCTCTCCTTTTTCTATAAATACTCCTCGACCCCCTTTATGGTCATTCCTTCAACTCCTGCAACTCTTCTTGTGTGAACCCTATTCCATTCCTCCCGACTTCTCTGCTCTCGCGCGACCACCGTCTTTGTCCACGCTAACACTTCCGATGTTGCTGCCGTTACGCCATCCTTTCTTTTGCCATCTCTACTCGTACACCGTCACCCCATCTTCTCCTTCTCTCTACCGAGATCATCGTATCAAGGTAGAGGATGCTCACAACCATCACCACCATCACCACCATCAACACCATTGCTGCTACTACCACCTCCGACACTGCCGCTCTCCACCATAAGCAACACCTTTGATTGTTGTCGCTGCTTTGCCATCATCGCTTTTGTCTTGACATCATCGCCTTCACTTTGCTCATCACCATCACTGCTTTGTCTCGCTAGCAGTTTTGGAACCTGCATGTTCCAAATGGTCTTGAGACTGTTTATACAACAAATGGTCTTGAGACTGTTTGGACACCAAACATTCTTGACTACTGCATCATTTTTTAACGGTTTTAATCTTCTTAGTTTGATTCTTAAACATGAAGCTTACACAATGCTACAATCCTTTCAAATTCCATATTTCTTTTCTTTTGTACCATAAATAATTTCTTGTTCAATTTTTAGGATGGCATCACCTATGAAAGACGTTGTTGACTTCCACATCTGGACTAGGGAGCAGTGGATAGAGCACCAGAATAAGCTCCAGCGCATCCTTGACTTTTGCAACAAAATGGGAAAAACTCCTACTGGCTTGCCCAAGGTCATCCACGACCTTGAGCAAGTCAACAAATGCTTAGAACAAATCCAAATGAAGAAATTGAAGATCCTTCCTCCACTAATGAAGGTTCATACTACACACCAAATTCTGAGGAGGAATCCACACCTACAAAGCAAAAAGGCAAAAGGAAGGCCCAGGAGACCACTGAAGAAAAACCCACCAAAAGTTGGGAACAGAAGCAAGTCTGGCCCTCAACTGCAAGAGAACAAATCCTAGAAGAACATTCCACTCCTGCTGCCACCACCACAGAACCAGCATCATCTGATCTGTATATCCAAAACCTCCAGGTTGGTGACAAAGTGTTGTGCCCAACAAAGTATATCTGCTCGAACATACTAAAATGTATGAGAATCTATGACAGAGTTCTTGCCCTACTTGATGTGGCGAACCGTTTAAAACTCTACTTCATTGCTGGGACTTCCTATGTTGAGCCCATGCTGGAATTGTTCACCTACCTAACCAAAGAACATGTGGACACACAAGATAAACTAAAAGATGGAGGTGACCGCAGGCTAGTAACCTCTCTCTTTGGAAAGAAAGTCATCTTGACCAAGAATCTGCTAAATGAAATCTTCATCGACAACCAAGATCAACTAAAGAAAGCTAAGGAGGCAGGCCTGGACCATCCCCAGTTCAACAGGCATACCTTCTGTAAGTATTTGATAGGGATTCCAAGCTATGAACCAAAGACTTGCAAAGCCTCCATCATACATTCCGGCCTGGTGCACACTCTGCACAAAATCATAACAGGCACTATATTCCCTAGGACAGAGAGTGGGAATGTTATCATTTCAGACCTATTTATTCTATGGTCCATCCTAAAAGGGTTTCCAGTAAACATCGGACAACATTTGATACACAAACTCACATCTTATGCCCTGGGGAAGGAAATCTGCATAAGTGGTCATGTAACATCAATTATGAAGTATCTTCATATGGACAAACCACTTTCAAGGTGTACTATGATTAATGGTGACATCCTAACAAATGAGAAGACTCTAAAGAATACATATATCATAAAGGAGAAAGATGCCAAACTCCATTATGTCTTCTGCCCGACTGTCAAAGCATCCAGGATGTTGCTACCGCTCCCCAAGCTAGCTGATTACGATAAAGACAAGCTTCTCTTCACTAAAGAGGAGCTTGATAACCTTCTCACCTCAGTAAAAGAAAAAGAGAAATAAGAAAAAGTAGGGCAGACAGAGCATAGAGTCACTACCCCAATGACAAGGCCAATGAAAATTCCAGTTACATGGTCATCCAAACTACATGCACAGAAACAACAGAAGTCAGGGACGCCCACATCAAAGATCAATCCAGAGGTAGAACACCCCCACTGTGCAGAAAACGTAGTGAATCCAACACCAAAACCCTTCATCTTGGCTCTGGATGTTGAGTTCACCTCTACAACCACCCCATCACGCTCCCACCTTCCACCATTCCGCTGTCTACCACTCTCCCACCTTTTTCCACAATCATATCCACCACGATCCCTTTCTCCACAACCAAAACTTCACCCACATCTTCCGCATCACTCATTTTCTCCTCGAGCGTCCCATCCTTCACCTCGACGCCCGATCTCACCTTCACTTCCATCACCTTCCCCCTGACATTCTCGGTTCCACCTTTTTCACCTGAGATGTCGCTACCCTTCTCATCTGCCACCACCCTGATACCGCTGGTGACTCCCTCTACATTAACCACACAATTCGTGGGCCCATCAATAGTGTCTCTTTCGCAAGGCACTACCACCATTCTGCCTAGACCCCAACCATCTCACCAACACATCTCTGGGGTCCCTTTTTCACAAGTAGGTGAGGAATTCAGATGACAATTTGATGCTATTTGAAACCTCATCACCGACCCGTCTAACATCTTACAATAAATTTTTTCTTGTTTGTAGGGACTTGCTACACATGTATCCAAGCTCAACGAGCGGACTAACGCCTTACCAGGCATCCTCACAAGCATTCAACAATGGTAGGAAATAGCGGCCCAGCAAGTCGACCACGTACAAAACTTGCCAAAGTTGATAATTGGGATGAATGGCCAGCAAGAAGCGTTGGCCCAGCAAGTCGACAGGGTCTCTAAGCAAACTCAACCCTTGCCTGAGACCCTTCGTGAGCTTCAACAATAGTAGACCAGCAATAGTAGCCCAGCATCGATAAAACCCTCACACAATTCATCTGCCGCCAGGAGGAGCATGCAAACAATGCCTTAGACCAGCTACAAGCCCAAGTGACTGACCTAACAGCACAACTCCTCTCTGCTAAAGCTAGATACGCAGATCTCAAGGAAAGCCATGACGCATAGCTCAAAACCCATGGGTAGGTGCAGGTGGCACTTGAAGAACTACAAGCTATCAATCAGGGATGCAAGAAAGCATCGATAAAAAAGAACACAGACAAGGTGACAGATGACGAGAACGATGAAGACGATGAAGATGATGATGATGATGACTCTGACTCCTCAGCAGACTCAAACGCCGACAACTCCTCCTTAAGTGACCAACCTAACGACCCAGGCAATGCTGCGGAGGGCACTAGCCGAGGAGTCGATAATACAAGGAGGGGAGATGGTGGAGACCACAAGGAGGGTAAAACCAAAGACCACCACTCCCCCGATAATAATGACAATGTCACAATGTCATATGGGGATCAATTTTTTATTTTCTGAGCCATGGGATCCCTGAGGGACACTATAAAAGATGCAACATTTGTTGAGTTTCAACAATGTACCATGGAAACCAACATTATCCCTATCACAACATCCATCACCCTTCACCATTCTATCCTGGAACAAATTGCACCTGTTACGACCCCACCTCCCGATAACCCCCAATTAAGGGAAACCGAGAGGTTGAGCCGCATCCATTAATCCCGGATCAAAGGTTCGACATATAACCATAAATAATTATTAAATTCTAACAGACTATACTGAAAATGGTAATGAAAATTTTCTTTACATACCTTTTGAAAATTGGGATCTCTATTCTTCTATCCATACTGATACTAATCTATCTAATCCTCCTTTGCACTTTAATTCTCATTTAGTATCACATGTGCCACTTTACTGTTTGTTCTTTTCATTGTACCTAAAACGCCGACAAACAAAACGTCGGTCAGCCGTAGCTGGTATGTGGGGAAAACAATAAACATGCAACTATGATAACAATGTAATCATTCAATTACTTGTTTAAAAACCAATATTACGTTTTATATATAACTCCGCAACCCAAGGGTACCCTATCCTCTGCGTTGTCCCCATTAAACCCCTCATGATCCACCCATAAGTGAACCAATTTCTAGGGTTGAGTCACATGGCACTACTCGTAAGTAGTCCACTCCTTAACTCGGGATTTGCTAAAGAGTCTCTAACTCACGGTAACCTAGACCTTACTCTAGGATTACCCCTTTTTTAGCCTTTTCAAAATAACAGAGGTGGACCCGGATCTAGCCAGTTATATTATGCACCTTTATAGTGATAATCATAGTCACTTTATATTTGCATGAAATAAATAAACATCCATCAGTTTAGTTGCATTCAGTGCGATTAAACATCCGAGAATCCGTCGGAAAACTAACTCGGGTAGTCATAAGCGTAACCACATACCTGATTTGATGAGTCATGCGGATTATTGAACATTTACTTCATGTATATACAATCAAGCCAATCAACACATCCAAGCAAGTAATTCAATCATCACTTATTTCCTGAAAAGAATATGTACTCTATTGTTACACTCTTCATCGAGAATCTACTCTATTTACTTGAATTCACTTTCTAGGGTTTTGTGTCCATTTTAGGGTTTCATTATTCAATTAGGGTTTCCTTTTATCTTTCACCGCATTAAACCCTAATTTTATGCGATTATTCAAAAACCCTAGTTATCTTATCTATTCTTCAATACTAAGGTTATCTCAACAACATATAACCCTATTTCCATATTTCAAAGCAGCTTAATCATTAATTAATTTCATTAAACTTATTTTACATTAATGATACTATTTTTATCCTTTTTTAATTCATGACAAGATCATTATGTGCATCTATCATTAATTCAAAGCTCATTAGGGTCTAATTAACATATGAACTCATTTTTCCATCAATTCCATATTTTATTCATGAAAAGACCCTAATTACTACTTTTAGGGTATTTATCCAGAATTAAGGACTTACATATACCAAAAACTTAGAACTATCATTTAACAATCATATTTTCACATTTTTCGATCTAAATATGATCTTATCTTCTTTTACCCTAAATTAGGGTTTCTAAATTATTTAATCATCCTCATATGAGGTATAACCCTAAATCATGCAATTCTACCTTTATATCTGGTTTGAATCTAGCATTATCACTCAACAGGTTATTACTACTTCAATTAACCCATTAAACATCTTAGATTCAACATTTAATTACAAATAGGGTTTTTAACTCAACTTTAATACACTTTTCATCATCTTACAGTACTTTTACAATTAGAAATGGAATCAATATTTGATAATATTTTTAATGGATTCCTCTCGTTCTGATGATTAATTTTCATATAAGATTCGTCTAAATCCAAGTTACGGTTTGCTAGATATGAATTTTGCAATATAGACACATATGGACCAATGGAAAAGTGCCACGTAGGCGACTTACTTAAAGCGCATACCTTGCGGGTCAGCTTATAACGAAAAGTCCTATATGCCCCCGGGCCGCAGACCGCCCCTTCACGCCCAGGAGGGGCAGAACCGTCAAAAACATTTGATCTTCTTCAACCTTCGTTGCCCTACGCTGCCGCCTACCAGGTTGTTTTGCGGTGGTCCGTACCCTCTTCTCCAGGGCTCGTGGGTGGCCGGGAATGGCCGCCTTGCCTTCGCCCCCCGCTTCTGTACCCAAGGCGCCTCCTCTCGGTGGCCGAGGCAATTGCTTCCTAACCCGCCAAGACCTGCGCTCCTCTGTCATGCAGCAGGGATCGTGGAGTCAATCCCCATCGCTCCAAGGCGCATAGCTGGCCGGAAATCATTGGCCTTACTCTGACGGATCCCTGTGCACGCGGGAAAGCTCCAGGTCACGGCTGGGACGACCATCCCTAGGCGTGCTAAAACCGCAACTTGCTGCCTACGTGCAGACCTCCGGCGGGAGTTGCGGGATGACAAGGCTCTATGAAAGAGGATTGATTCTTCCCAGGGTAGTCGTAGGAGTTCAGTGCCTTCATCAAAACCCATCGCAGCGCCTCGGGGCCTTTGGAAAAGACCCACTTACATGGTAGGGTTCATGGATGAAAACAAGAAGAAGGGGAGAGAAAGGTGCTTAGGAATTGTCTTAAACTCGGCCAAAAGGCTCTACCCCTTATGTAGGGGAGAGTGAAAAGCCCTAAGGCGTGCCTCCTTGAGGACTTGAGTCCTAATTTTGAAAGGAAATACACTTTCCTTGGTTGTGAAGCAACCAACTCTCTCTCTCTTAATTAACTTCTATTTCCTTGTTATTCCTTGTTTCATGAATATTTAGGAATTCGTAATTCCTCTTCTCTTATACACTTTATGTTTGCTTTTTATTCCATTGATCATGAAATCATATTTTCCTTTATAGAAAATATCATCCTTTTAAACAATTACCACATAATCGATTAATAAAGCAACACATTATTCTCTTATTTTGCCTTTTTAGTATTTCCTCTTTCTTTCCTCTTTATTGGGACTCCTTGGATCCCAAGATACTCCATTATCTCGAAATTTTCTTTATTGGATACTTATTATCCTTCTAGATGCATCTAAATGCATTATCTCACATTATCTTGTTTATTTCTCATTAAAAATATATCTTTTTGAACATTTCTTTTTATTTCCCTTCTATTTTCCTCATCGGCATCCCTTCTATCATAAGAAAATCTTGGGATACGAAATTCCATAAAGGGTAACTCAATTATCCATCTCTTCACTTAATTTCCACATTTCAACATTATTTTCAACCTCTTTCTTATTAAAGAAAAACTTAATTACACTTTTCTTTTCTTATTGTTTTCTTTTTGCAACCTTGGACTCCTTGGCACCCAAGGAACCCAAGTGGCATGAAATCCTCTTTGGATTTGCCTTGTAGAGGTTTCCACATATTTCTTTTATCCATTATTCAATTATTCCTTCACTAATTGAATTTTCTTTATTATTGCCATGTTATTAGGCCCAATAGCCCATAAAGCCCACAAAGGAACCAATCAAGTTTATTGTGAAAAGAATTCATTGATTCAAAACAAATCACATCATTATTTGTTCAAACATCTTTAACATGAGAAATTATATTTCTCACCACTCGAACCCAAAAATTGGGGTTATAACATCCTTCCCCTCTTATAGGAATTTTGTCCTCAAAATTCAAACAAACAAACAAACAATTCAGGATAAGACTTTTCCATGTCCATCACTGGCCCCTATGTGGATTTGTTGTACCCATGGCATTTTCAAAGAACCTTTATTATCACATACTTTTTTTTTCTCTGAGTTCTTTCATCCTGGCGTCTATAAACTACACAGGTGACTCAGGCCATTTCAGCCTCCCTTGGGGCTCACTAGGTTCATTGCTCAGCACATGGTCGGGGTACCTCACATAGTGCTCTAAATTGGACACATGGCAACCATCTCCCATTACTTTATCCTGAGGGGTAGGGTCAAACCTAACCTTCTCCACCCATCCATCTCTAATGGACCCATGTATCGGGGACTCAGCTCTCTTAGTTATAACTTAGAGGGGTCAGATTTTCATATCACACAATCTCCCACAGTGAACTGCATGTCAGTCTACTTTGCATCTGCTCACGACTCTCATCGTCTCTAGGCTCCTTTCAGCCCTTGCACAATCAAAGTGACTTCATCTACACGCACTGGGGACCCTTTTTTTTTCTAACCATCATGTGGCCCTTTTCTAACCATCATGAGGCCCTTTTCACCAACATCACCTTACTGAAGTGGTGACCGACACAACCTCCCTTACAGAGCTCCTTATAAAACCCGATACTGGCTATGGTGGTTATCTTCACATCTTTCATAGGACAAAACTGTCTCTCGATATCACCCTGAACGAGCACACATGCCCTCATCAGACCCTTTAGTCTGGATCATACTAACCATAGTTAGGGGTGATAAACTATACTAACATTGAGTTCTTCATGTACCTACTTCCACTTTATGGAGGTGAACTTTTAGGTCAAACTCAAGAACCTTTGAACTTGTTTCATGGTGTAGTTGAACCGTCTCTCACATGGGTAGTTCAACTACATCTGTCCCTTAACAGAACTCTTCCTTATCTAGGTAAGGTGACCTACCATAACCCACATTGTATCTCGACCTTCCTCGATCCAGGGAAGACCTATCACAACATCCATAGTGTTGAGCTCTCATTCCCTCTTAAGGATTCTTTTATCCTCTATATCGATACACTGGGTTACTGGGGTTCGTCCTTTACCTCATGGCTTGCATGGTCACATGCAACCTCATCTTAAACATCCAAAGTGCTATTACTATTTTCCACGGTGTATGGTGATCATGATCTCCTGTATGTCATGATTCTTTAAGATCGATTCCTTTGAAACCCTAAACCATTCTATCGGGGTTTCATCACCTTCTTTTCCAAAGAAGTACATCTGAGGTTTTACCATCATCCTTTCATCATATTAAGGATTAGACTGGCCTACCAAACAACCCTTAACCTTTCAACGCATCTGGTTACATCTGAGTGTTATCCAAACACCTCTCCTTTTCAATCTTAGGGTTAGCCAAACAACCTCTTCTAGCTTCTAATCAAACAAGCCAGATGTATCTCAACCAGAACACCCATTACCACTTCACATCCTTAGGTATTAGGTAACATTACACTTTCATGCATTTTGCTCATCATTTCACCTCAAACTATATGTTTATCTTCACAAGAACACTCTCTGATTCCATCATCATGGTGATCAAACTCAACCTGGTATAACTTGTAAGTTTCACATAGCTCATGATAAAAACATCCTCATAAGGGAACTACCTCATTCCTCTTAGTGTTTACAAACCATCGATGTATTATTCATTCACTTTACCATGGTAAGATAATTTCTCTCTCCCCATTTCTCGTGGCAACGCTCCAACCTACATCATCTCTTATCCTTGGTGTATGACATGCATAATGTCCTATCTCTCACCCTTATAACAAGAGGAAATAAGCATTTGGCTGCAGTCCAAATACAGAGTTCCTCCTATTCCAAGAGTAGAGATGGTACATCCCACCTTGCCAGTACACCTATAAATCTAAGTTGCAACGTGCCACAAATGTCTCCTTAACACAAACATCATGATATCAAACTAGTCTTGAACCTACTGAGGTTTATATCCTTGGTCATCTCCTCTAGGTCTATAGGGTACCGACTCTTCTGGGGTCATCCCTTTTCCTCATGCATCAAGAGAGTGCCCTACTCATCTGCCCTTTGGGTCCCATGAGTTTATGGAGGTGATCAATCTCCTAACCCATGGCCCTAAGACAATGATAGCTGTTACCTCCCGACCCTATGGTCATGTGCAACTGGGAAATTAGGCAACTCCTACCTTCATCGGACTTATCCCTACCTGACCCTAGGATAGACTTAGGATTCTCCATCGTAGTACATGTTCACCTAGAATCTTACCCAAGTCTTCATCATCTCTCTTTCTGCATTCATGGGCTAGCCTTCATCCTTTCATTGGGATCATGGCAACTTGCCTACCCTGGGTCAAGCCCTATACCGGTTACCTCCATGGTAACACTTTCACATGCAATAGAGATGGATATGTATGGGTCTGTAGATTCAATCTCATACTATGTACCTTTCACTTAGCTTCTCAAGATCCTATGAGACCTCTTTAGGTTACTTTAAACCAACAAAACTGATATGCACCCTTCCAAAGGGGTCCCTCTCCCCGGATGGGAGGAAAACTATCTATAAGGTCACAAAAGCTCTTAGGTCCAGGGTTTACATCTACCCGAGCCTACTTAACCCTAGAAAGCCATTAAGGCACGAGCAGATCACTTACTGAACCATACTAGGTCATACTTGTCCTCTTTCCTCGATGTTGGATCAAGATAAAACTTTCCCCTTTATCATCAACCTATCTATGAGAGGTTCATTACACATACCTTAAACTTAAGGGACTTCCCTTTTCCTTTATTCATGAGGCGTACCATGCTCAAAACTATAGAAACTTAATTCTCATCATGAGCATTAGGTATACCACTTCCCCTCTTAGGCCTAGGAACCCTAGGTTCACTTTTTGGTGTCCAACTTCACGCTCTATCCATGAATCAAACTGGGAAAAGGCATCTCGTGCACTTCCTATCATCCTTCTTCTCGATTAACACTTAGGGTTGGGTCCTCCTTAAGGACAACTAACAAGGTACAAGGCCTCATAGCCTGCTACCACACTTTTCTAGATCTAAGGAACTCTTCTTCCTACCTCAGAAGGTAAACATCCCTACCATGGGCACGTAGGCACCAAAAGCTTCATCTTTTATCTCTAGGCTTTGGTCCCTCTAAAGGCAACCAAGATATCATTAACTTTTAGGGATCGATCATGAGGCAACCCATATCATCCATTGTTTAGGGTTTTAGGCTTCCAACCTTCTTGCGGGGTTTCCTGCTCTCTCTAGAGCTAACCCTACATCCAACCTCACCATTAGAGGTCCCCTCTTCATGAAGGTTCAACTTTAAAGGCATGCTCTACATAGGTGAAGCCTAGGTTCGAACTTATGGTTACTCAAGATCATCCATGACCCTTTATGATCCATCATGACTCCTTATCTAGGGTTTCATCATGTCGTCAACACTATGATGTGCCCTAGGTGCCAACTATACTCTAGTTGCACATGCCCATAGGGTTTCTAAGGTCCTTCACTAACCTCATCATCTAAGGAGTTATCCTTTACCCTGACATGCACGATCCTTCTCAGGGTTGGGTTGCCAAAGGTGTTAGGTCATCCATGGATCATATGGCATTCCAAAGGCATGTCCCTTCAAACACCTGGTCTAACTCATCTCCCTCTAACCATCACTTAGGGTTAGGGTTAGCATCATCCTCATAGGATGTGCCAGGTCTCTACTAGCAATGGAGATCTCTATCTCCAAGACTGACTTATCCTCCTGATAAGAAGGTCTAGCCTCAGGTCTCTCCTGAGGACATGACATCTTATGTCATACGACCTAAGCATGTATCTATTATTTATTTTGCGCTTAATCTATTAAGCTTATGTCCATGACATCTTATTTACATGCCTTTTATTAATTTAGTGGAGGATTCCTTAAACCTTATTAACCTTACCCATACCTCAAGAGGGTGAGGAGAAGATAGGAAACCCTAATCCTTTATGTCCTTATCAGAATTTTGTGATGAGAAGGGATGAACAAGATGAGAAGTCCTAAAGGTATCTTATTTCGATTCATACCCTAAGACTTTGGCCAGGCGGTCACACGGGTCCGGGAGTCCTCGTATTCCGACTAGCGGTACGGAGGAAAATCTTCCCAGGCCCCGGTCGTGATCCCTTTCTAGACACCTCCGTCTTTCGAATACTCCTCTAATAACTCCCTTGGGTTCTATGGAGTTTGTAAAATTTAATAATTATTAATGGTTAAATGAGGAACCTACGCTCTGATACCAAATGTTACGACCCCACCTCCCGATAACCCCCAATTAAGGGAAATCGAGAGGTTGAGCCGCACCCATTAATCCCGGATCAAAGGTTTGACATATAACCATAAATAATTATTAAATTCTAACAGACTATACTGAAAATGGTAATGAAAATTTTCTTTACATACCTTTTGAAAACTGGGATCTCTATTCTTCTATCCATACTGATACTAATCTATCTAATCCTCCTTTGCACTTTAATTCTCATTTAGTATCACATGTGCCACTTTATTGTTTGTTCTTTTCATTGTACCTAAAACGCCGACAAACAAAACGTCGGTCAGCCGTAGCTGGTATGTGGGGAAAACAATAAACATGCAACTATGATAACAATGTAATCATTCAATTACTTGTTTAAAAACCAATATTACGTTTTAGATATAACTCCGCGACCCAAGGGTACCCTATCCTCTGCATTGTCCCCATTAAACCCCTCATGATCCACCCATAAGTGAACCAATTTCTAGGGTTGAGTCACATGGCACTACTCGTAAGTAGTCCACTCCTTAACTCGGGATTTGCTAAAGAGTCTCTAACTCACGGTAACCTAGACCTTACTCTAGGATTACCCCTTTTTTAGCCTTTTCAAAATAACAGAGGTGGACCCGGATCTAGCCAGTTATATTATGCACCTTTATAGTGATAATCATAGTCACTTTATATTTGCATGAAATAAATAAACATCCATCAGTTTAGTTGCATTCAGTGCGATTAAACATCCGAGAATCCGTCGGAAAACTAACTCGGGTAGTCATAAGTGTAACCACATACCTGATTTGATGAGTCATGCAGATTATTGAACATTTACTTCATGTATATACAATCAAGCCAATCAACACATCCAAGCAAGTAATTCAATCATCACTTATTTCCTGAAAAGAATATGTACTCTATTGTTACACTCTTCATCGAGAATCTACTCTATTTACTTGAATTCACTTTCTAGGGTTTTGTGTCCATTTTAGGGTTTCATTATGCAATTAGGGTTTCCTTTTATCTTTCATCGCATTAAACCCTAATTTTATGCGATTATTCAAAAACCCTAGTTATCTTATCTATTCTTCAATACTAAGGTTATCTCAACAGCATATAACCCTATTTCCATATTTCAAAGAAGCTTAATCATTAATTAATTTCATTAAACTTATTTTACATTAACGATACTATTTTTATCCTTTTTTAATTCATGACAAGATCATTATGTGCATCTATCATTAATTCAAAGCTCATTAGGGTCTAATTAACATATGAACTCATTTTTCCATCAATTCCATATTTTATTCATGAAAAGACCCTAATTACTACTTTTAGGGTATTTATCCAGAATTAAGGACTTACATATACCAAAAACTTAGAACTATCATTTAACAATCATATTTTCACATTTTTCGATCTAAATATGATCTTATCTTCTTTTACCCTAAATTAGGGTTTCTAAATTATTTAATCATCCTCATATGAGGTATAACCCTAAATCATGCAATTCTACCTTTATATCTGGTTTGAATCTAGCATTATCACTCAACAGGTTATTACTACTTCAATTAACCCATTAAACATCTTAGATTCAACATTTAATTACAAATAGGGTTTTTAACTCAACTTTAATACACTTTTCATCATCTTACAGTACTTTTACAATTAGAAATGGAATCAATATTTGAGAATATTTTTAATGGATTCCTCTCGTTCTGATGATTAATTTTCATATAAGATTCGTCTAAATCCGAGTTACGGTTTGCTAGATATGAATTTTGCAATATAGACACATATGGACCAATGGAAAAGTGCCACGTAGGCGACTTACTTAAAGCGCATACCTTGCGGGTCAGCTTATAACGAAAAGTCCTATATGCCCCCGGGCCGCAGACCGCCCCTTCATGCCCAGGAGGGGCAGAACCGTCAAAAACATTTGATCTTCTTCAACCTTCATTGCCCTACGCTGCCGCCTACCAGGATGGTTTGCGGTGGTCTGTACCCTCTTCTCCAGGGCTCGTGGGTGGCCGGGAATGGCCGCCTTGCCTTCGCCCCCCGCTTCTGTACCCAAGGCGCCTCCTCTCGGTGGCCGAGGCAATTGCTTCCTAACCCGCCAAGACCTACGCTCCTCTGTCATGCAGCAGGGATCGTGGAGTCAATCCCCATCGCTCCAAGGCGCATAGCTGGCCGGAAATCATTGGCCTTACTCCGACGGATCCCTGCGCACGCGGGAAAGCTCCAGGTCACAGCTGGGACGGCCATCCCTAGGCGTGCTAAAACCGCAACTTGCTGCCTACGTGCAGACCTCCGGCGGGAGTTGCGGGATGACAAGGCTCTGTGAAAGAGGATTGATTCTTCCCAGGGTAGTCGTAGGAGTTCAGTGCCTTCATCAAAACCCATCGCAGCGCCTCGGGGCCTTTGGAAAAGACCCACTTACATGGTAGGGTTCATGGATGAAAACAAGAAGAAGGGGAGAGAAAGGTGCTTAGGAATTGTCTTAAACTCGGCCAAAAGGCTCTACCCCTTATGTAGGGGAGAGTGAAAAGCCCTAAGGCGTGCCTCCTTGAGGACTTGAGTCCTAATTTTGAAAGGAAATACACTTTCCTTGGTTGTGAAGCAACCAACTCTCTCTCTCTTAATTAACTTCTATTTCCTTGTTATTCCTTGTTTCATGAATATTTAGGAATTCGAAATTCCTCTTCTCTTATTCACTTTATGTTTGCTTTTTATTCCATTGATCATGAAATCATATTTTCCTTTATAGAAAATATCATCCTTTTAAACAATTACCACATAATCGATTAATAAAGCAACACATTATTCTCTTATTTTGCCTTTTTAGTATTTCCTCTTTCTTTCCTCTTTATTGGGACTCCTTGGATCCCAAGATACTCCATTATCTCGAACTTTTCTTTATTGGATACTTATTATCCTTCTAGATGCATCTAAATGCATTATCTCACATTATCTTGTTTATTTCTCATTAAAAATATATCTTTTTGAACATTTCTTTTTATTTCCCTTCTATTTTCCTCATCGGCATCCCTTCTATCATAAGAAAATATTGGGATACGAAATTCCATAAAGGGTAACTCAATTATCCATATCTTCACTTAATTTCCACATTTCAACATTATTTTCAACCTCTTTCTTATTAAAGAAAAACTTAATTACACTTTTCTTTTCTTATTGTTTTCTTTTTGCAACCTTGGACTCATTGGAACCCAAGGAACCCAAGTGGCACGAAATCCTCTTTGGATTTGCCTTGTAGAGGTTTCCACATATTTCTTTTATCCATTATTCAATTATTCCTTCACTAATTGAATTTTCTTTATTATTGTCATGTTATTAGGCCCAATAGCCCATAAAGCCCACAAAGGAACCAATCAAGTTTATTGTGAAAAGAATTCATTGATTCAAAACAAATCACATCATTATTTGTTCAAACATCTTTAACATGAGAAATTATATTTCTCACCACTCGAACCCAAAAATTGGGGTTATAACAGCACCCCTCCCCTCAGAGCATGAGGATTCTGAGGACAGAGTGAGTCTCGACACTAAAGATAGACTTGACTCTGATTCTGACAAATATGAAGATTTGCAACAATTTGTGGACGACACTGAGCAGACTTCAATTCCTCCACTATATGACCTTCCCCCACCGCCACCTCTCCCTCACAAGATGCACGACTTGGACGGGGCGGCCATCTCTACTTTATATGTTCAGGACATCTTCATCTTGAACACTATTGTAGATGATGCCAAGGATGGGGGACATCATCTATAATAATACAAAGACAAAGTGCAAGTTGACACGCGGGGATTTCTGTATTCTCCTATGACCCCAATCGGCGGTGAAGATGGCTATCTTCCATGTCCTCCTTGCTAATATTATAGAAGAATTCCGGAGCTTGAAGAAACTATATCCAGTTTTCAATGCTTCACCTGCTCTTGCTTTAAGCTTATTAAACAAGGACTTATAGGCAAAGTCCATCGAGCGGCTACAAATGGGTGTGAAGAAGGCATGCTACATCACAGTGCCTTTTAAAGTCTCCGTCCATTGGCTACTAATGATTGTCAATAAAAAGATCCGTGATGCCATGGTGTACAATTTTTGCACCAATGAGCTCAGGGCCGGACGGATAAACTTTGTTGGTTCAGAAGCTGGAGAAGCAAGATGCATTCCTTTCCGATTTCTCAAAATAATATGGGTTGCCTACCCATCTCTTCCACATGGTTGGAACCAACCTTGGTTCCAAATCATCAACCAACAGTCCAAACACTGGAAAGTTCAGGGGACTGTGCTTTCTATACAATAAGATACATAGAAGCACTCAACACAGATCCCATTTACCGAGCTAACTACAGAAGACATGCATTCTCTACGGGGACGTTACACCATGGAACTTATCTATGATAGACGGTTCTTCAAGGACCCCACTATGGTGCAAGACGACGTATCTCACTACTTATTTTGTGCTATCCAACGTCCACAAAAATGACCTTTCAGACAAATACTAAAGGAGTTGGAGAAACAACAAAACCAAACTGCCAAGGTCCCAGAAAAACGCCAATGGGACCCTTATACTTTTGATATGGAGGACAACAAGGGGGACATCAATTTGTTAACAGGGGTCACCATCAACAAATCATCCAAAGATATGGTGCCCCTATCTGCTATACAACCAATGTTCCCAAACTTTGACCTTGTTGCATGCAAGAGTCTTTCCGACAATGAACTCAGACTCATCATGTCTCGGCTTTATGCAGAGATCAATGAGCTTGTTTTCCTCGACAGGAACATTCTCATAATGGTAGATTCACTTCGTGAAACCGTACAAATAAAAGGTTCATTATTTGTGAGCATAATGACTGCCTACCAATTTCTTCTAGCACGGGACCTAACTACGGTTTACATGGCATCCACATACATGGAGGATGATTTACTCGAGTCAAATAACTCTGACACCACCGAATCCCTTATATCATATATTCAACATATGACTCTGAAGTTCATTATGTTTCCTTTCCTTCACTCTGAGCATTGGATGTTGCTGGCAACAAACTTACACAATGGAACTACAGTGATCTACAACAGTTCCGACAACCAGTTTGATCCAATCTAGAGAGAGTATGATGTTACAACAAAGATGCCCATAGAAGAAGTGGCAAATGATTGTGCTGAATGACTAAACAAACTTCTCGACAAGCACACAAAGGCGTATAACAAAGAACACTTCCATCGCCCAACCTTCTTCCACTAATGTACCCATTAAATCAGAGAATTGAATGACTGTGGTTTCCATGTCCTTTACTGGATGTATACCCTCACTGTTCTTGGTAAACATGTGGAGGACATGAAGGATGTGGATTATCACACTTTATGTGGAAATTTTGCAGCAAATCTCCTCCGTTCCTATGGAGCCAACAAAGGATTAACAAAACCTTGACACCCTTGCCCATGTACTTCTCAACCTATCACCTTGACACTCTATGGATATAGTGAGTGATAAGTTAGGGGGCTACACTGGGCAAGGGCGAGGTATTATATTCAAACCTTCTATTCTCCACTCTTTCGTTTACCTTTATTCTTTTGTACAATTTTTTTTTTCTGACAATTAGTTTTTCTGATAATTTGTTTGATAGAATAACTGATGTACATAAATAAATATTCATTTTGGAAAAGGGACACCCCTAAATAAATTAGAGACAAAGTAGTCCTCGGAAGCAATTACATAAGTAGAACTTAGGCATGTAATGGAAAATTAATAAATCACTTTCATACTCGATTATCATACATTTGCTTCAATTCTACGTCAAACTCGCCAAAAGTTAACATTGTGGCCAAAACAAGCCAAACACTCTCAAGTACGAGAGGGAACCAGGTGAAATCCAAGTCAAGGAACCTCGCAGGTGAACCACCAAGTACAAAAATTGAAACAAGTGCTTGTCGGGAAACTCCAAGGAATAGTTTTCTTCTTTTCAAAAAGAGGCTTGGCAGCCCAAATAAAATCCCTAAAATACACAATTCCTAAACCAATGAGTATATGGATAAAATCTAGAGTGTTGAATAAATACACGAGAGTTGTACCATGCATAAGGACCTATATGAAGAGCCAATAAAGGTCTTGCCCGACCGGTACATTCAGCTACCCTCACAAAGGCAGATGTGTCGCGCCCGGTAGTGAGATTCTAAGGTCTCCAAATATATGAAACTGATAAAGGTTTTGCTCGATTGGTACATTTATATGCCCTCACAAAGGCAGATGTATCATGCCCATGAGTGAGGTCTTAAAAGTTTAGATAAACCCTCCCCTCTTCAAAGGGGGAGTTACACAGCAAGCCTTCAGCCAACCCTCTTACCCATCTTAGCTTCCAGTAGGATCTACAAAGAAGTATAAAACTGCTTAGTGTCAAAGACATGCACAAAATATAATTAAGGAAAAGGTGGTCCCAATGTGAGTTACGCGACACGAAAGAAACCTGAGATCCACGCAACTCCCAATACCTGAAAGAGTTAGTGCAAATAGAAGCCCATGTAAGACTCTGAGAAATCTGTGATTTAGAATTGAAGCAAGAGTATGGAGATCTTCACTAAATAAAATTGCCTCACCACTACGTCCCTTAGCTCTATCCAGCTTGAGGACATGCTAGACTCTAAGTTGGGGGGGGGGTGATAACCTCCCATTTTGTGATGTTATCTTACTATTTTTTCTTAGTTTTCCACACTCTTTCTTAGATAAATTAGATAGAATACTTAAATTCCCACTCTATTGTTAATATACCAATAGACTAACATTTCTCCCTTCTCTTCTAATAGAAAAAACACAAAAAAAATGCAAAAGAACTCAACCGATCCCAAGATTGTGAAGAACCCAAATAGTTTCCAAACCATGAAGAGCTCAAACGATATCCAAACCATTAAGGACACAACCGGTCCCAAGACTGTATGAAGATTAACCGGTCCCAAGACCGAATGAAATCCAAACAGTCCCAAGACCATATGAAGACCAACCAGTCCAAAGACTGAATGAAAGCCAAACAGTCCCAAGATCGACCAAGATTCAAATGGTCCTAAAACCAACCAAGCTCCAAACGGTCTCCAAACCATTTAGGATCAAAACAATCTCCAAACCGTTCGAGGATCTAAATGGTCTCCAAACTATTCGAGGATCCAAATGGTCTCCAAACCATTCAGGATCCAAACAGTCACCAAACCGTTAAGGATCCAAACGGTCTCCAAACCGTTTGAGGATCCAAATGGTCTCCAAACCATTTACGATCCAGAACGGTCCCAAGACCGTTCAAGACTCCTTAGAAGCCTATAAATAGGATCAAAGGGGTCCCCATTTGGTATCAGATCTTCAGATGCCCAAAGGCTAAACCAACTGTTCCAGAGTTATTTCAACCTTCATCCATCGCCTCAAGGCTGCCGGTCTGAGATCCACACTCCATCCTCAAGCTGCTTTCTCTCTCATCGACATAGAAGGTGGGAAGTTGAGGATCCATCACCAAGGCAACCATGTGGTGTGAAGATAGTTGTTGTATACTTCAAGGGGTCAACCTTCCTCCCTCCTATGTGGAGATGATGATTTCCTTCTATCTTCCAGGCTCCTTCTTTGTCCTTACCATGAGTGAGTAGTTCCATACACTAGGGTGTGGGGAGTAGCCCCGCTACCCATGTTTTCATTCCATGCATTGTAATTCATGAGTTTGCAATAGAGAAATACTATCTTTTCAAATCAACATCAATCGTCTAATGAATTCTAGTTGCTTGATCACCAACTTCTGTTATCTATTATCTACTAGTGCGAATTGTCTACGTTTGTACTTTTAGATTCGAATATCGACTGCATGTTGGTTCCTTATGTATGTATTCACCATACATCTATTCAGTATCTAGGAATGTTTCTTAAGGATTGGAGTAAACTCACCTCCATCATTGTACTTTCATACTATGAAATGGAATCAGTTGACGTATGAAAGTACAACCTTGACAAGTCAAGGAACACACTTTTCTAGGGGAGGGATGCAAAAGTAAGTGACTATTCATTTGGGGATGGCTGGCATTGCAACGCTTCCACGTTTCTCATAGTTAGTTATCTGAAAGGAAGCTAAGTATACAAAGATACTAGTTGTTTAGACTCTTTTCTTTGCAAGCCATGCATTTTTTATGATGTATGTTTTGATCCATGTGTAGCGATGGTGAAACTGAAACACATCCTAGTAGTTTCCAAAATATTGTCTTCAACCTTAATTTTACTTTCCTGCCATTTTCATTACCTTGCATTTTTAGATTAATCATTAAATCAACTTTCTAATCTAGATATCAACTCTTAAGTAGATAAATAGAATTATAACATTTTACGTCTTGTTAAATCCTTACCAAGATCGTTGTCTCATGGATTCGACCCTCAACTGTACTACGATAAGACTTCCGCGTACCTTACCGTACGCGAGTGGAGATCATATTATAGCACACGCTAGGTTAAACTTAGAGATTTACTATCTCTAGGATAGTGGTGCACACAACTCCACGTGAGTGCAGGCTCCATCGAAACTCTAGCTCCTTCTTCTCTATCATGGCTTCAGACACATAGTGCTCCTAGAAGGCTTCAACAAATCCTTCCCATGTGAGTGCAGGTGCATCAGCCACTCTTGAGTGGAGGAAGTTCTCCCACCATGTACGGGTTGCTCCCTTCAGCATGTGCATGGCAAAGAAAACCCTAGACTATTGAGGGCAATCCAGGTCACGAAAATAATGCTCCATGCTCATAATCCGTTCTTCTCCCGTGGTGACGACATCATCCTCTCCTTCTCCGGCAAAGGATTCAGGCCTAATCTTCAAGAAATCCACCAAGGTCAGCTTGTGGTGTCTGGGTTGACGTTGTCCTTGTCCTAGGGCATTGGTGAGTAGTTGGACTGATTCCTTCAAGGTTGCCTTAGCGTTCCTTCTTGATCCACTTCCCTCACTAGAAGAGCTAGTACCATCTTGTTGGTATGTATGCCCTGAGAGCTAATCATGGGATGATTGGAGGGATACATTAAGATTGATTTGATAAACATCAAAGGCAAGCTTCCAATTCTTTCTGGTTCAGTCATATGAGATAGTAATAGGATATATTGAATGTCTAGAGAATGACAATACTCAATAACATATGCTTTCAGGTTGAGGACCTGAACGATGAGATCATATGAATGCTAAGAGTTTGTACATTCTTGTTATGTCCCTAGTCAGATGTCATTGTGGAAGGTAGACATACAACAATGACACACACGACTAGATTGTGGTGTTGGTTGATGACATAATCTCATTAGTCATGATATAGAGATATCAAACCAAACACATAGGTACTTGTTAGAGAACAAGTGTACCGGACAGACCCACTATGAGTTTGACACATGGAACCATGACATGGTAGTCACAGTCAGTACTCACAGTGATGGTGGTGAGTGCGATTCTTTGACCTGAAATCACTACACTCAACACATGTCGTTGGGCACACTTTGACATCATCAAACGTTGTCCTGAAACATGGGTTGTTATAAAGGTGATGATTGGGTGGCTTTGACACATGGGGCTTTTGAGGGGTGAGTGATAGATATGCGATTTGTCCCTCCTGTGGGAGTTTGATATCCATGGCCACTTGATGAGTGGGATTGAGAAAGGCGTGCACGCATGTATGAATCAGTATGTGATATTTATGTCATACATATCTCTTCCAATCTACTCTGAGATCAAGAAAGTGAATGAACATTGACAGGATGATTGTTCCATGCCTCGAGTTCATTCAGGATATCAGTGATAAAGGAATTATACATTCACTGTAACACCATTCACGGATTGTAGGATTGAAAGTTGTTCTCCAACTTTCTATTTCACTTGGGTAGCACTAATGTGTGACTAGGCACCGCTCTTTGCTTGTGAAGTCATAAGTGTTATAGACTTTCACTGCCAACGTGAAATGGACCTGCAGGGTCACACACATAGGATTTAACCTAGAAGAGGAGTTTTGTCCACAAATGATGTTTAGATTGATTACTAAAGGAGTTTAGTAATTCAATTAAACACTCACTCAATGGATAGCTCGGTATCATAATGTTCAAGGTGTTGGATGCATTGATTAGAGTATCAGATTGATTGAAACTGCAATTGACTGATTCTGCACAATCTGCACTCCCAACCGATCGGCTCAGCTTGGTGAACCGATCGGCTCATGGACATGGTGAAATGATTGCTTCAAGTGTTGAAACAATCGATTCAACTGGTACAACCGAGCAAGTTGGGAAAGTAGGTTTGGTGAGAATTTTCCTTTCATTTCACTTGCCCAATTTGATTAGGAAAAGGATTGGTATTTGATACCAATTACAAACAAAAGAGGGAAAGTCAATCGAGAACTAATCAGGACCATGAACCGATCGGTTCAGAAGTGAACCGACCGTTTCATGGGTCCCAACCGATCGGTTGAGGTGTCAACCGACCAGTTCAGGTCCCCAACCGACCGTTTAAGTTGTGAAACAATCGGTTCAGGTTGCTAGTTGGTTGTTTTTGTGGAAAATCTCAAACCCTTCTACTCCTACTTCTAGTCCCGCATTGCCCAGTATGGAGAACCCTGTCCCATGACCCTCCTATATATATAGGGGTATTGGGGGCTTCTCAAAGTACAACTCTGTGCAAACCAGTTGCTCTGCAAAGTTGTCATTCTCTCTGGTTTTGGTAACCGAGAGAGCCCGAGCAAGTGCTACCCGATAAGGGAGGCACAACAAGGAAAGGACAACTGTAGAAAGAGATTGGTGGCAGGAGAGTGTGTTGGCGACTAGTATGCCAACAGGAGGGTGTGACTCCTTCTGATTCCTTGTGGGACAAGGAGATTGGTGTTCCAGGTGATCCGTGTGGACTACTTCAGAGGCGGGAGATTTCTACCTCTCAGAGGACAACTATCAGTCCCGATAGTCCCGGTGAGACCAGGAGTCATCAGTCTCGGTGCGACCAGGAGCTGCACAGACACCATCCAAGACCGGAGGTGAAGACCGCGCAAGCCGTGATGTATTGTCGCCGAGCAAGCCTTGGGACAAGGTATGATTCAACGAACCATCCTTTCCTATTGTATAGACGTTGACACATTTCCTTGTTCTGGGTTTGGGGGAGAAAATTTTTTATTTTCGCTGCCTTCTCTACCTCCCCTATAACCTAATAGTGGTATCAAAGCCACGTCAACTACTCTATACTTTACGATTATCGATATGAACAATTTTGGTTTGTCTCCTTTATTTATTGCATATGATGCGAATAAAATTGGCTTTATGCATGTCCAATCCTAAATCCACAAATCCCAAATTACATATATGATATGTATTATTATTGCACTCAATACACGTCTCCCTTAAACGAGTTTTGTGGTGGATGTATAGCATGGTTATGTCCAAAAACCCCATTTGTGTATGGTTGTATGTGGTTTCTTGCATCTCGGTCTGCGCACCGATCTTCCTTCTCCCATTCCTGATGTAACTCGAAATTGTTCGAGATTTCTTTCTTACCTTTTCTCCCCTCGAATGTAACTCGAGGTTTCTCTTTTTAAAATGTAAAGTGGGATAGATTTTTATTTCTTGTTATGTCAAAGAACGGTGGACATCTTGACGACGGTTGAGACGATCAGTTCAAGGAGTGAACCGATTGGTTGACGATCCAGACGATCGGTTCATGGAGTGAGTCGATCAGTTGATGACCGGTTCGAGGAGTGAGACGAGCGGGTGCCGGCCATGATGAGATCCACGATGACCAGGTGAACTGATCGGTTGGAGGAGCCAACCAATCGGCTGGTGGCACCCAACCGACCAGTCTGATGGTGAGCCGATCATTCATGTGATGAGTTGATCAAACCCAGAATGGCAAAGCATAGAGTTCATCTTGTACAGGTTGCATGTGATGTAGACCTAGATGACCGTGATTCCTCTTTGCTCGAGGAATCACATTAGGATGGCCATAATCATCACTTTTATCATTTTGTATGTTTTCTATGGGATATAGCATGTATATGATACATACTATGTATTGTGGTGATTGGATATGTATATGTATATAAAAACCAAATCCCTCATTAAAATATTAAGTCTTATATGCCTTCCATTAGAGGCACACATGAAAAACCCGATCGACCAAGCGTAGGTTAAGCCAAAGCATGGTACATCGTCTATCTTGTGGAAGTGTGAAGGGTAGACATGTAGGTTCTACCAAAGCAGGGTGCATGTTTACCGTGTCAGGTTTTGGGTTAGACTTAACTGGTGATTCTTAGAGCGACTAAGCCCAGAGGCAAGGAATGTTCATGGCAAGGTGTTGCGCATGTTCATTCATCAAGAGTTGCATATGATGCAATTGGCAAGAGTTACCTACCTGAGAGATCTTAGTTGTGGGTGACAGCCCTAGTTGGTCCATGACATAGAGGATTTCAGGATCTTGCCCACTAGAAGGTTGTACACTGCAATATTCTGAATTGAAGGTGAGGGCTATGAATTTGAAGTAAAATAGTGGGAGCGATAATTAATTAAAGGCCTAATTATATCATCAACTTTTCAAATGAATCAAATAAGTCAAAAATGAATTTTTGGACTAAAATTGCATATTTCCTTTTGTAGTACAAATGACAACAAACAACAATCACGTTTCTTTGCGATCGGTCCTTGAAAAGGACAAGTTAAATGGGAATAATTCCACGATTGGTTAGGACGATGAGAAGTGTTCTCAATCAAAGAGCAAAAGCTCTAAGTCCTAGTTATACCAGAACCAGATGAACTCGATCCCACCACACCAATGGTTGAAAGTATGCTTATGGAAGCATACTGAGGATGGCATTGATGTGGAGTGCTTGATGTTGTGTTCCCTAAACTATGAGTTACAGAGACAACATGAGACATATGATGTCTCCAAGACACTATCCTAGTATGTCATTACAAAAGGAGATCTAGTAAGGTATTCACACGCTCAATGTGATTGGATATATGGAAAGACCTGACAAGAAAGATTCCATCTGAGCCAAGAGTTGGCTATTGATATGATACTACAAATGTTGCGAGAATCATACAGTTCATGATAAACTACAACATGAACAACTTTGACAAGCGTTAACAAAGTTGTTGGACATGTTGAGGACGGTAGAGGCAAATATGAAGAAAGACTAACCTGAATATTTGATGAGATCAATGGAAGGTAAGGGCAAGGACAAGGTCAAAGCAAAGAAGTGTTTTGATGCTAGCCAGTAGCCCAAGCCGTCTTCAGCTTCAAGGCACATGGGGAAAGGGTGTATGAAGGAAAGTGCCTTCCATATCTGGAAGAACAAAAGAAGATGAAGGAGGGGATGGAGATCTCTGCCTAAGGTATCATGAAATGAACCACTTTTTTATCTGAGGTATATGATACTAAGATATGGATATATCATATATGATATGCAATATCCACAAAGAAGTGATGGCCTTTGTGAATGGACCAAGAAAGGAGGACCCATCATTGGAGCAAGTGTTGTTGCCATAGATAGGAGTACCTTTTAGTTTATTTCACCCTAAAGGGCACAAAATAGAGTTGAGAACTACTATTTCATATTTTCCAATAGATAGAAACACTTTATTTTTGCATATTGTATGTCAATGATGGCAATCAATAAAGAGATGTTTCAATTTCTAAAGATATGATCTTTGTGGCAATTCCTTGTTTATCTTGTGGTATTTGATATGCATAAGATAAAATGATACATAAAAGTTATAGATAACTCAAACAATCAAATTAGCATCAATCATGAGAAATTCATTTCTAGTTTCCATATGATGGATAAATCTAGACTCTTTCGGTTTGAGAACCAGTAAGAGACATGAATATCGTGGACATAATTAATTAATCTTCACTAAAGGTAGTGGGAGAATGATTATCCTATTAGGTATGATACATGTAATGTATTTACATACCTATTGGAACAAATGTTAAAACTTCAAATGGTGTTTAGAGAAATACCAATATGAATATCTTGAAGTGTTCATGATTATCATAAATGAAGTGCAAATTTGGTAAAGTGTTAATTCTTGATGAGATCTATGAATGAAATACTTGGGCCAAATGTTTGAGATCCTTATGAGTGATTATGATAATGTATTGTAGTGAACTCATGATTAAGGCATGGTGATGTCTAAATCAAGAAGGAATCACACTCTAAGGAGTTAGAGAATGATTATTAAATAATTGAATTCTTCTTAATAAAAGAATCCCCCACACTAATAAAGGACATTAAGAATCACAAGGAGTTGTGAGTTCTTATATCCTTGATGGATACACCTCGTTTATCTATGTGATGAGTTGTTTATGTGATGAGTCAACTATCTAGATGACTATGAGGAACCAAATTTTGAGTTATGGTTTATGACCATTACATCCTAAATGACATCCATGTGAACCATAAGGTATGACCTTGATGGTAGCACCCATTGGATTAAATTCATAAGTGCAAATGAGTCTTAAGTGTTAAGACACATGGATAACATTTTGAGAAGGATGATTCTTCTTGATTGCAACTTAATGACTAAGACATATGGCATATGGATACTAAAACCACATTCCTATGAGGAATAAAACAAGGATGTATACGTGACACAACCCATAAGGTTTATGAATACACTAATGCAAATGAAGTCTATAAGTTAGAATGGACTAATCAATGTGATTGATTGAGTACAAGCAACTCAAAATTCGATCTTTACTTTGATAATATAGTCAAAGGGTTTGACTGATATGTCAAAGAAAAAGAAGGATCTGTGATTTAGTGGGAGCATATTCACATTCCACATGTTGATGTGAAATGGAAATGTTCTAGAATGGAAATCCAAAAGTGGAAATTATCTTTAAGTAAGATAGAGATGTTTCCTATGTGATAGGAATAGAGATCTATAGAGATATTTCTCGAAAATATCTTGACCTGAAAAAGGAAAGCATACATTGGCAATCTGTACTGAAGGGTTCAGTATGCACATATTCAGTGGGAGAAAACTTGTCCATGTTATATGAAATTAGTATCCCAAGGCCAAGTGTCCAATTCTTATGAAGAATGGGAACACTAAGAATAGATATGGATCTATCATGTATGTAATCATCCCATTATCTTGCATGTATCGACATGGCAAGAACAAAATGCATTCATCATCTTATATGTAGGACATGTCAATATGATGTGCTCATCGTAAAAACTCGTATGTGGGACATGACAAGTGGATGTCTGTCTACTTCCAGTAAGGGTTACTGGAATACCATGAGAACTTGATAAGTACTTGTAAAGTACTAGTTCTATGGAGATAAGGAAGATTTCAATGTAAAGAATTACACTAATGCGAACTTTCGAAAGGACAGAAAATTAATTGCAAAAATTATATATAGGTTATATAAAAGTGAAAGTTTGTTGATAATTGGAAGTGTTCCAATAAAACCATTTAAAAGGAAATGTCGAGTATCTATGCGTTAGAGAACAACAGTGGATACTATATGGATCTGGAAGTTCATGAGATGAACTTATAGATATTCTGCTCATTGATGACAAGTATGGAATCCTTGATCATGCAATGTGGCTAAAGGTTAGCAAAGGAATACTAGATCGCATATTACGGAAACTCCATCTCATATGTACGACGTACAACGAAGAGATGTGAGACATGAACTTCATACTGACTTTGGCAAGGTGTTGCCATTACTCACTATGTTCGTACTAGAGCACAATAACATGTGGGACATGTTTGAAGATCACTATGAATATGATTCAAGGGTGATTGGCTCATAGTGCAAGTGGGAGTCTGTTGGTATGTATGCCCTGAGAGCTAATCATGGGTTGATTGGCAGGATACACTAAGATTAATTTGATAAACATCAAAGGAAAGCTTCCAATTCTTTCTAGTTCAGTCAGATGAGACAGTGATAGAACATATTGAATGTCTAGAGAATGACAATACTCAATGACGTATGCTTTCAAGTTGAGGACCTGAACGATGAGATCATACAGATGCTAAGAGTTTGTACATTCTTGTTATGTCCCTAGTCAAATGTCATTGTGGAAGGTAGATAGACAGCAATGACACACAAGACTAGATTGTGGTGTTGGTTGATGACAGAATCTCATTGGTCATGATATAGAGATATCAAACCAAACACATAGGTACTTGTTAGAGAAGAAGTGTACCGAACAGACCCACCGTGAGTTTGACACATGGAACCATGACATGGTAGTCACAGTCAGTACTCACAGTGATGGTGGTGAGTGTGATTCTTTGACTTGAAATCACTACACTTAACACTTGTCGTTGGGCACACTTTGACATCATCGAACGCAGTCCTGAAACATGGGTTGTTATAAAGGTGATGATTGGGTGGCTTTGACACATGGGGCTTTTGAGAGGTGAGTGATAAATATGAAATTTGTCCCTCCTGAGGGAGTTTGATATCCATGGCCACATGATGAGTAGGATTGAGAAAGGCATGCATGCATGTGTGAATCAGTATGTGATATTGATGTCATACATATCTCTTCCAATCTACTATGAGATCAAGAAAGTGAATGAACGTTGACAGGATGACTGTTCCATGCCTCGAGTTCATTCGGGATATCTGTGACAAAGGAATTATACATTCACTGTAACACCATTCACGGATTGTAGGATTGAAAGTTGTTCTCCAACTTTCTATTTCACTTGGGTAGCACTGATGTGTGACTAGGCACCGCTCTTTCTATTGAAAGTGTTATGGACTTTCACTGCCAATGTGAAATGGACCTGCAGGGTCACACACATAGGATTTAACCTGGAAGAGGAGTTTTGTCCACAAACGATGTTTAGATTGATTACTAAGGAGTTTAGTAGTTCAATTAAACACTCGATCAATTGATAGCTCAGTATCATAATGTTCAAGGTGTTGGACGCATTGATTAGAGAATTAGATTGATTGAAACTGCAATTGACTGATTTTGCAGAATCTGCACTCCCAACCGATCGGCTCATGAGATGAACTGATCGACTCAGCTTGGTGAACCGATCGGCTCAGGTGGTGAGTCGATCGGAAATGATTACTTCAAGTGTTGAAACGATCGATTCAACTAGTGCAACCGAGCAAGTTGGGAAAGTAGGATTGGTGAGAATTTTCCTTTCGCTTCACTTTCCCAATTTGATTGGGAAAAGGATTGGTATTTGATACCAATTAGAAACAAAAGAGGGAAATTCAATCGGAAACCGATCAGGACCATGAACTGATCGGTTCAGAAGTGAACCGACCATTTCATGGGTCCCAACCGATCGGTTGAGGTGTCAACCGACTGGTTCAGGTCCCCAACCGACCGTTTCAGGTTGCGAGTTGGTTGTTTTTGTGGAAAATATCAAACCCTTCTACTCTTGCTTTTAGTCCCGCATTTCCCGGGATGGAGAACCCTGTCCCATGACCCTCCTATATATAGGGGTATTGGGGGCTTCTCAAAGTAAAACTCAGTGAAAACCAGTTGCTCTGCAAAGTTGTCATTCTCTCTGGTTTTGGTAACCGAGAGAGCCTGAGCAAGTGCTACCTGATAAGGGAGGCACAACAAAGGAAGGACAACTGCAGAAAGCGACTGGTGGTAGGAGAGTGTGTTGGCAACTAGTACGCCAATAGGAGGGTGCGACTCCTTCCGATTCGTTGTAGGACAAGGAGATTGGAGTTCCAGGTGGTCCGTGTGTACTACTTCAGAGGTGGGAGATTTTTACCGCTCGGAGGATAGCTGTCAATCCTGACAGTCCTGGTGAGACCAGGAGTCGTCAGTCTCAGTGCGACCAGGAGCTGCACAGACACCGTCCAAGACCGTAGGTGAAGACCGCGCAAGCCGCGAGGTATTGTCGCCGAGCAAGCCTCGGGACAAGGTATGATTCCACAAACCATCCTTTCCTATTGTATAGACGTTGACGCGTTTCCTTGTTCTGGGTTTGGGGAGAAATTTTTTTGTTTCCAC
Organism: Alisma plantago-aquatica; assembly: GCA_963693085.1. Lineage (NCBI taxonomy): Eukaryota > Viridiplantae > Streptophyta > Magnoliopsida > Alismatales > Alismataceae > Alisma > Alisma plantago-aquatica. The sequence continues at coordinate 462,817,213 of OY856409.1, forward strand.
TGCCTTCTCTGCCTCCCCTATAACCCAACACATCTTCCCTATCATTTCCCTTATCAGACTTCTTAGGAGCCATCTAGAAAAACATGGTATACCTAGGGTTAGAAAATGTGAATCTATAGCTTAGTGTCCATCTATTCATTGCTCTGATACCATATTGTAATGTCCCTCCAAACACTTATATAAGTCAGCTGAAGCAAACTCGATGTTGTCCAAAACATGGGTCACTTGACTTGGAGGAACGTCACAAAACATGATACTCAAAAGCAATAAGATAAATGAAACACCATGTATTAACTCAAAATAGATTCATACATTGTTCATAAAAAGGGGAAACATAAGTTGTCACATCTTGATCTCAAGCCTAATACATGTAAACTAAGAAAAACTAAAACATGGAAAGATACACTAAACTAAAGGATCTATTAAGTGGTTGATGACACCCCACCAAGCTAAAGTCTCCTCGATCAGCTACTCTTGAAGGCTCACGTCAATTCCCTCTTTCTCCTTGATCTAGGGACATCTCGTCCCACGACCATGTGAAAGAAAACAAACAACATAAGTAAGTGATATTATGCATGTTATAAGAACTGAAAGTAAGCATATACTTGAACTGAAAATGACATGGGTTAACATTAAGATTTCTCATTACACTTTAATTTCATTACATCAACAAATTAAGAAACATTACTATATGTGTTCCCTCCATCACTGCCCTGTGGGGCACATCATGCTCGGAAGGCCCATCATTATTAGGAAGCTCATAACGATCATAAAGGTCCATCATTGCGAGAAACATATAATAAGTTACTTAATTCTATAAACTTAAACATCAAAATCATTGTTCTTATCTTGACATCAATAAATTGTCCTCATCTGATAATTGCACCAAAGTGCTCATCAGGCTAGTTAAGGCTCACCTTGGTTGCACCAAAGTGCTCATCAATGTCATAAAGACAAAATAACATAAAGAGGAAAAATTTACAACTTAAGTGCATTATCTTAATCATCATGGGATTTCTCCCTCTTAATCTTGACATTAACATTACATTATTTCCATGATTCTTTATTCAATTTCTTAATCATTGCATAAGCATAGCATTAAATTAATTAACATCAGTGATAAGCATATGACTTTATGGACATAACAACAAGAATATAATTAAAGGCATAATCATCATCTTAATTTCATTCATTAACATGAAATTCTAAAGCATAATCTTAAATCATACATCGCAAGCAATTCATTCAAAGTATATATGCATAATGACATGACCCACTTACCTTATTGGAGTAAAAACTAATCTTAGTCTCCCTGATCCTGAGTCGAGTCCTAGGTTCCTGAAATTAATCATGGTTTGCATTCATTATTAATTTAATTTCACCTTAAAACTATCACTTCGTGAAAACCAAACCAAAACATATCTCAAAACCTTGACCATTGGATAGATCTAAAAAAACTGAGCAAAAACCGTATATAACTTGACTCCATCTGATCTACCAATCGAAGGATACAAATTTTCCTATCTTGACCAATCAAAAGGTGAAGAAAAACCACATGTGTAATTGCAGACCAAGATCTCTGATGAGTTGGGCCAATTGGATCGCTCCTTGCTTCCATATGGGTTTGGGACCCACGCTTGGCTAGGCCAATCAGAGCCAGTCACGTAGGTGAGGAGCCTCCTTTGCACATCCTTGCAAAAATGAGAAAATGGGTGAAGAAAGCTTGAGTCAGGGGGAGATCCTTGACTGGGGCCAGAGAAAGAGCAGGGGGAGGAAGGGAACATGGGTGCTGAAGATTCCAGCCTCTCAATTGACTGAGGTCCTCACACATGTGCACTGTGATTCAAAGCCATTGGGAAAAGGATGGGGACCTGCGATGTCCACGGCAGTGGTCGTTGGCCTCAACACGTGGGAAACAGGGCATTGAACTCGCTTCAAATCCATCGTGAAACAAGGTGGAAATTATTCAACTAAAACTGGGAAACCGATCTAGGGAGGAGGTCGAAGACAACTCCGCTGGTTCTGTGGCCAATGAGCCACATATTGGCCCAGGCGGTGATCGCCGGCGGGAACATTGGTGGTGGCTACATGTCCCAGTAATTGGGAAGGATCCACAACAAACAAACATTGTGGAAGCAAACAACACGAGTCCAAGATGCTCACCTATGAGCCAATTTGTCTAGGATGGCCAGAGGAGGACAGAGCGAGGTGAAGGTCGCTGGAGGGAAGACTAAGTAGGCGGCAGCGATGTGTGGCACAAGCGATAAAATTGAACGAAGAGGAGTTTTTTCTAGGCAACGCGTTCGTGTAGAACCAACTATGTAAAGGTTTTGTGGGCTGGCGATCCCTCTGCAATCCAAGGGCGGCAGAGGAGTCCTTTCCCTTTTGGGCATTTCTCATTAAGGCACCAAAACCCATCGAACCATGGATCAATGGAACCGAGGCTTTCTCCCAGTTCCATTGGCGAAGAAATCACCTAAAATGAACCGTCATGGCTAGAGAACTGGACCCATGAATATCACACCAGAGACCTATTGTTCTCGGTCTCCTACCTGAGGTAGGAGATGGGTCTGCAACCAACGGATCGACATCTGACGATCTGGATGGATGGCACATCAAGTGGCGCGTGTGACACTTAAATAAATGGAAACTTAGGCAGATAAATCAAATTATCAAAGAATAATTAACCCAAACTATATGTTAACTTCCCTAATGGATTTGAAGGGTCAAATGAAGTCCAAAAGACTTCAAAATTGAACCACAAGTTAATTAGGACCTCTAGTATCTCCCTATTCAAATAGATTTATATTTTCATTAAATTTTTTCATCAACCTCATATAGGTTGCTATTTAATACATATATTATTAGAAGGTGACATGGATGAAATTATCCTTTATTTAATGAGTTATTTGAGCCAAAATTGAGGTTATGAGAATATTTCATTATATATGGTACTTAGAGGTCACATTACGTTCTCTTTGTTTGATAAAATCTTAAACTTGCAAATTAGGGTTTCCCATTATGGACCAATGATAGGTTTATGATTTTGTGGATGTTACATCTCCTCAATGGAGGACTTTCCCTATAGACTTGTCCTACTAGTATAGTAAGTAATCAAGAACTAGTTTCAAAGTATTTAGATCGTATTCTAGGTCTAAGAATAGAGGCCAATAATTTTGATATGTGTCAAAAATTCAAATAGCACACCAACACCCACTAAGGGTAGGAAGTACAACTGATAATCATATCAGGGGTCCAATAGGGGTAGACGGTGCAACCAGTCAATATACCGAAGGCAAATCCAAATCCAAAAGTGCAGAAGGTTTGGGTCACAAAGGCATAAATGCCTTTAATTACTCACCTTGTAGTTATGATATCATCCATGACAGCTTCACCAAACACAACAAAGGGAGATCAACACTCTACCTTGCCAGAGGTATTAATGCCCCTCAATTAGGGAAAAAAAACTGACTACTAGCATTGGAATCCTTATAAGAACTACAGAAAATGGGGCTAACAAGGTATCCATCCTATCCATTGATACGAGAGGGTACCGCTAACTCTCGAGCATTTCAAGGAGACAAATCTTGAAGTTTCAGACATAATCCATTTTCTCAGTGAACTAGATGGGGAAGTGGAACTCGAAGAAGTGATGCAAAAATCCCCAAAACACTATGATTGTTGGCTAAATCGGACATTAATATAATTTCATTGTTTTGATGATGACAAACATTTATTTCTTGTGGTTTTAACTTGCTATTTGAGTGTTTCAGGGACAATCATATAAGGTGGTGGATGGCAAAGACTTGGAAGATCAATTAGCTAAAATTTCTTTATTTTCATTATTGTAATCAAATGTAAAAACTTGTACAAATATATAATGTACAAGTACTTAGATATCAGGTAAATCAAGCGTTTAGATCCTCCCTATCCACTCACAACTCTTACATAGGTCATCTCCTAAGATAGTATCACAATTTCACATTGATACACACACTTAGTAAATGAATACATTGAATCAATGATATTCTTAGTCGGAAAAACGTCAACCGAGACACTCTCGGTCAACAAAATCCTCGACCCAAAATAGACCCTCCTAGCCATAAGACTGAGTTAGAAAAGTGGTTGGGAGTTGGAATTGAACGTTACAACATAATGACTCAGACTCCCACTCGGTCGACAAATTCCTCGACCGAGAAACTCTCAATCGACAAATACTTCGACTGAAAATGGTTCTATCTTTACTTTTTAGAATTAATTAACTAGCTGTTAAAAATGCAATTAGTGGACACTTAACGGCTAGTTGAGCACTAAGAACACCCTAGAAGGTGTCTAGAACTTCCCCAAGCATTAGTAAACCACTCCTATAAATAGGAAAGACATAAGACACCTCAAAGTATCACTTGCATATACAATTCACTTGAGATCACATTGTAGCAATCCATTAGCAAAGATTTCACTTGTAAAACATTTCCACAAGCCATGAAATCGTGTCCTATAGTCTGATATCTCCTATCCACTATACATTCACATCCATCCACTTTGGTTAGGAGATCAAATGCTTGATATAGGATTCAAGCCTTGTGCTACATTGGTAAAGTTGTACTTTGTTGTTTCTTTCTTGTTCCTTCTTATTCCTTTAGTTATCCTTTGCTACTCCTAGGTTGGGGGCTACGAAAAGGAGGTTGTATGAGCTTATTCTGGTGGAGAAGGTAGCTTGGTGGACTTAGGATTCTTCAAGAAGGTTGTCTCAATCGGAAGCTACTTCAAGAGGAAGGCTACTTCAAGGGGGAGCTTGGAGTTACTTCGAGGAAGGCTGCTTCAAGGTTGGTGACTACTTCTAGGTGAAGGCTATCATAAGGGTGGTGAAGGTATTTGTATCTTATGTAACATCCTTGCAAGGTAATAGAATACAAGTGCTTTCAAAATCCCATTTGGAAACAATTGGGTAGTGGACTGACTCCCTTAGTTTTTGCTAAGGGTGGAACCACTCTAAACGCATGTGTCTCCTTCTCAAATATTTTTGTGGTTCCTTGGTTGAATTAATTTTAAAATTATCATAAAACCCTATTCACCCCCCTCTAGTGGTTTTTCAATTGGTATTAGAGTAGGCGTCAAGGATCTCTAGTCGAGTCTTGAAGAAAATGGGTGATGGGGTACTAAACAACTTCAACTTGGAAGGAACACTAGTAGCTCGACATCCACCATTTAATGGCACCAACTACAACTACTGGAAGATGAGGATGCAATTCTACTTTCAAGGGATAAGATGGGATCTATGGAGAATGGTCTCAAATGCCTACACTCTTCCTCAAACAGAGTATGCTACAAGGGATGCTAATACGGTAAAGCTATCCCAATTAAATGCAAAAGTTGTAAGTATCCTTTATTGTTGAATCTCCGTAGGTGAGTTTAATAGAATATCAAATTGTGAAACTGCATATGAAATATGGCATAGTGTAAAGAAGTGAAATAAATCCATCCACCTCTCTACTAAAAACAATGGTAAACAAAATCCAATTTGGATAACAACGGAAGATAAAATTTTGACTATATTCAATTTCAAATAAAGTGTACATAAAAATCTCCCCAATATGGGTGTACATGCTTTATACAAAAAGAGGATCTAAGTATAGGGAAACTAGACTACTCCACTTTTGTCTCCAAGCAACGCATCCATCAGCTAAGTTCATTCCATATCCAACACCTGGCTCCGCATCTGGGTGGTTGGGAAGGCACCCAACAAAAAGGGAAGGAAAATAAAAGTATGTTTCACTAAACTATACTAAAGGTGACAAGGTAAATATAACAAGTAAATTAGGCTAGAGATTCATCAAAAGATGAGACATCAAGAGGATGAGGCCATTTATATAAAAGGATATTTTAATAGATGCTTGCCATAAACAAAGTAAAATAATAACGTTGCATGTATGATTAATATTGACTATCTTAACTATGTAGGGTTGAGGCACCTACCAGACCTTCAACCAAAGGGTGAGGGGAGAATAACACATTCCCAGTCACCTACACACATTTTGTGTGCGGGGGGAGAGTATCACATTCCCCAGGGGAGAAATAACACATTCTCCAACTATGGGTGGTTGTACATACAAGTACCACTACACTAGTTATTTAGTCTAATAAAATCAACATGCTAGAAAAAGAGTTAGGGCAAGATTAATCAAAAGATTTATACAACATGGCAGTGGGGTATAAAAACCCAAACAAGATAATACTACAAATGATTTTGAGGCATGAATAGCTTAGGTTTCAAGAATAATGGATTAAGTCAGGTTAAGCCTCATTAAGGAACATGGGTAAAGGTTTAATAAATTTCCCAACTAAAGGTGTAGATGCACATACCTTTAATCTTTAGAATCCTAGAATCACTTTTCATAACTTCTACACGAGATCAGATCCACTTTCCCTAATATGATCATCATATTTATGTATTAGATATATGTGTATTCATTAAATGCTTAAAATCTCAAAACCATCGACTTTTTCCACAAACAATCGATTTAGACTTTGAAAACCTCGCTACTATCTTAGTTACATTCTTCTAATCAAAATAACATATATATTTGTATATTTTCGAGTTACTGACTTAGTAGGGTATTTTCCCATATTTATTAGTTAATTAAATAATCTCAAAAAATACATATTCGAATAATCTCTTGCACAGACTGAATGGCATAATAGAAATACTAGCCCCAAGATCTGCCAGTCCTTTCTTGCATGATGAGTCACCAATGTGACATGAAATTCCAAAGGATCCTGGGTCTTTCTGTTTCTTTGGCATCTTGCTCAGTATAATATCTGATGTGGTCGTAGCCAGTTTTACAGTTTCATATTCTTCAGTTATGTACTTCTTTGTGAGAAGTGACATTAGATACTTAGTCCAGGCTGGTATCTCATTAAGAGCGTCTAAGAAGGGTATATTGACATGGAGTTTCTGCATAGACTCTTTGAACTTGATGAATCTTTTATCCATCTTGGTTTGCCTTAGGCGGTATGGGAAGGGTATACGAGGCTTATATATAGGAATGTCCGTCTCTGGAGTTTCAACTTCCTCATCAGCAATTTTCTCAGAACTTCCCTTGTTAGTCTCATCTTCCAGTGGTTGTGATTCTGGTGTTGTCGAAGTTTGGTTCATCACAGGTTCATCTTCATCAATAATGACTATAGGGGTCTTTACTGCGGGGTTTGAATAATCTTTCCCTGATCTAGTGTTGACAACCTTTAACTGTTCAGGATGTTTCGGATTGTTCTCAGGTTGGCAGGCAAATACCCCAGCTGGTGGCTTTATGCTAGCTGCAAGTTGAGCTAGTTGGGTTTCAATAGCTTTCTGCTGTGCCGGTTGGTTAGCTATCATGGTTTTCTGAGTTTGTAACATCTTCTCAACAGTGGATAGCTTGTCATCGGGGATGGCTCCTATTTGTCCTTGTTGTTGGTTCAGGTTCTGATACTAAGAGTTGTTCTAATAATTATTGTAGTTCCTGTTCTGAAAGTTTCCTTGATTCCCAAAGTTCTACTGTTGGTTATATTGGAATCCAGGTGGACCTCTTGATTGATTGTTGGGATTGAATTGATGCGAGTTCATACCTCCTGAAGGGTTTCCATATTGGAAGCCTGGGTGATTCCTATTTTGATTGTAATGGTTCTGCCCAGGGATGGTATTAATAGCATTTAGATTTTCCATATGGCAATTATCTCCTTGCCCACAAGCATTGCTTAGAACAACATCGTAGAGAACATTGCATGATAGAGTGGAATGATCTGTTCTTTTGCATGCTTCACAGAACAGAGAGGTGGATTTAACTTGTTCATGTTGCCTAGTGGGTGAATGTCCTCTTCCAATCGCAGCAAGGGATGATTCTATATGATCTTGCTTTGCAACTAGGACCTTCAAGGTTTCTGCAATAGACTTGTACTCAGGGATAGCTTCAGCCATAGTTACTTTCAAGACTCCCTTTCCCACAGATCCGCCCCGGTTGGCTTGATTTTCTGCTCCCAGGGTGACGACTCTCCATGCGTTGTCGTAACTTTGACGCATGAAGTTTCCTCCAGATGAGGAATCTAGGAACATCTTAACATCATCCTCCACACCCCTATAAAAGATTTCAATGAGTTGATTCTTTGGAAGTCCATGGTGTGGGCATTTGCGTAGAAGCTCCTTGTACCTATCCCACGCTTCAGCGCGGGTTTCTCCAGGGACTTGAGTGAAATTTGTGATTCGCCCCCTGATTTCATATGTAAGAGATGGGGGTAGAACTTTTCCAAAAATGCGTTCTGGAGCTGCTCCCAGGTGGTGATAGGTACTTCACTTTGTAGTGAATTGTACTAACTAATGGCTCTATCAGCAAGAGAATACTTGAAAAGACGGAGTCGAATGGCATCATCTGAGACCCCATTTTGCTTTGTCATAGCACATAAGTCGATGAATCTCAGAAGATGACCTTGGCTGTCTTCTGCTTGTTTGCCATAGAAAGGGTTGTTTTGAAGCAAAGTAATCCAATGGGCTCTAATCTCGAAGTTGGCAGCCTCGATGGGAGGAGGTTGCACTGGGTGATAGACATTCGCAGCTTTTGGGATGGAGAACTCCCTAAGATCTTTCTGTAGTTCAGCTGCCTGCGCTGCTGCTTGTGCCGCTAAGATTTCCTGTTGAACCGCAGCTCTAGCTTCTTGCATGAGACTCTCTCTTTGCACATTGATGGCTTGAGCCACTCTCCGGGCTACTTCTTCTTCTTGCGCCATCCTAGCTTGATTCTCTCTAATCTTACGATGGAAGGTTCTATCAATTTCGGGATCGAAGCTTGCGGTGAGTCCGAGACTATCTGAACGGTGCATACACTATGCGTTGAAAAGCACCTGAAAATTTGAAACATTTGAAAATGAGATTCACAAAGTAAAATGAAATTCAAGTAGATAAGTGATAGTCTCAAAAGAAAAACAAAATCCTAGATTAGTCTTAAAAGAACTAGATTAGACTGACTGATTCCGTTGTCCCCGACAACGACGACAGAATTTGACGTGGCATTTGAATGCACTAGCAAATTCACTCGGGGCTGAAATCCCTGAGCTTTTACTTAAACCAAGTGCAATAATACCACCTGCAAGCGGACGTATCACAGTATAGTTGAGGATCGAACCCAAAGGACGATGTCTTTTAGAATCCTTGTCAGTTGAATCTAGCTCAAGTAAAACTAATATTTAGAACAAATGGTTGATTTGGGTTTGTTTAAACTAATTGCAAGAAAGTAAATGCAGAATTAAAGATAGGTTTAGATCAATGAAATGGAATCGCTGGGATGGTACCAGGTTTCACCACCGCTACACAGACAAACATACTCTTTTGCAAACAAACCAGGCAAGATATAACACTCCAAGTAGAGCTGCTGCAGAACCCCCCATACGGGCGTCAGGTCCGCGTAAGCATCACCATAGGCATCAGATGTCTCGTCACCATCCAGATCACATGTCTTACAACTCTAAAGATACAACATCCAACTAAGGTTGTGAACCCCCCATACGGGCGTCAGGTGCACAGAAGCAACACCGAAGGCTAGATGGCTCGTCCCCTCGTGGATCATACACTTACGACCTCAAGGAATCCCATCGGAAGTTCTCATCAAGGAGTCAACGTCATCAACCGATAAGCACCTAAGCGATTACAGTACGAGTAAACATCGACGATTAACAAGAAGATACAACATCCAACTAAGGCTGTGAACCCCCCATACGGGCGTCAGGCACACAGAAGCGTCACCGAAAGCTAGATGGCTCGTCCCCTCGCGGATCACACACTTACGACCTCAAGGAATCCTATCAGAAGTTCTCGTAACGTAGGGAGCACAAAGATAAAAACAATCACATAACCAACCTACGAGCTTAACGATAAATGACAAAATGAAGAGTTATATACATTGCCATGGAAAGTTTAACAAAAGAACATGGTTTGCATGGGCAGCGGGGCTAGTCCCCGCACCCCAGCGAAAAAGGACTACTCGCTCATGATGCGAGATACAAGAAGGAAGAGAGAGAAAGAAAGATCCGCCATGAGCTCAGTGCAGAGGGTGGACGCAGCCCGATGAAGTAGATGCGCTCTTTGCTCTATCTTCCTTCTCTTCTTGGCCTCCTTGGATGAAACACTAGCAGTAGGTGGAGTGGAACTTGATCGGAGTGGTGCTCTGGCAGCCTGTCGGAGTCCAGATCGGATGCCTCCAAATGAGGACCATGGGGGTCTATTTATAGGTTCAGATCTGATCCCAAACGGTTTGGATAAGTTGCTGGAAATATCTTCTCCAAACAGTTTGGAGACCGTTTGGTGCCAAATGTTTTGGAGACTGTTTGGGTGCCAAACGGTTTGGAGACCGTTTGGGCACCAAACAGTTTGCGTCGATCGATCTTGAGGTCAGTCTCGGTCTTGTGTGAATGCACGATTTCAGTTCTTCAATTGGTCTTCGCGCTTGCGTCAAACGGTCTTGGAAACCGCATGGACCCAAACGGTCTTGAGACCGCATGGACTCAAACGGTCTTGAGACCGCATGGACCCAAACGGTCTTGGGACCGCATGGACCCAAACGGTCTTGGGACTGTATGGATAAAATTGCTTGGTTTACCTGCATTAAATGAATAATATTTAGTTAAAACCTTGATTATTGACTCAGCCAAGTAGTTTTACACATTATGATTCATATTTGGGTAAAAAGGGGTGAATCGGAGTAGAATTTGTTCCAAAGAGGTAATTGAATTCCATGATGAGTATGCACTCATCAACCATCGACGAGGCCGTCGATGGTATCGACGCAGTGCGATATCTGCAGTCGCCTACTTGTACCCCGGTCGATACCATCGACACAAGGGTCGATGGTATCGACTCTGCCTCCATCCTGCACATTGAGCAAATGATCACGATATCTTTTTTACACTAAAAACAAAGTCAAAACAAATCAAACTACGAATGTGAAAGAAACTAATCTAAAGTATCGATGGCTGGGTTGCCTCCCAACAAGCGCCCTTATTTAATGTCTTAGGCTAGACGACTTGAAGCTCGTCATGCATCCAGAAGTGCAATGAGTTTGACCTCATTCACTTTCCTTGTGTAAACTTCACCAAAATACAATTTCAACCTCTGCCCATTGACCAGAAATGTGGTCTCGCCATCACGCACCATAATTGCACCATGTGGTCTGACCTCATCTACTGTGAATGGTCCACTCCATCAGGATTTCAACTTCCTGGGATGTATCTTCAGCCTAGAGTTAAACAAAAGGACACGATCTCCTTTCTTGAAAACGTGCATCTGAATGTGGCGATCATGAATCAACTTTGTGCGTTCCTTGTATATCTGAGAGCTTTCATATGCATTCATTCGTAGCTCATCAAGTTCATTGAGTTCAAGTAACCTCTTCTTTCCCACTTCATCTTAACTCAAATTTAGCTTCCTCAGCGCCCAATGCGCTTTATGCTCTAATTCCACCGGTAAGTGACAAGCCCGACCATCATCCAACCTAAAAGGCGTAGTGCCTACATGTGTCTTGTACGTCGTCTTGTATGCCGACAACGCATCCGGTAGTAGGATACTCCAATTCTTCCTCGTGGAAGCCACAGTACGCTCCAAGATCTTCTTAATCTCTCGATTGGAGACCTCCACTTGTCCTTGAGTTTGCGGGTGGTACGGGGTACCAATGTTGTGTTTGACCCCATACTTTCTCAATAGTGTCACGAACTTTTGATTCTGGAAGTGTGTACCCCCATCACTAATGATCATTCGCGGCACACCGAACCTGCAGAAAATATATTCCTTAACAAACCTACACACTATAGTAGAATCATTAGTCCTTGTGGGTATTGCCTCTATCCACTTCGACACATAATCAAAAACCAAAAGAATATACAAATTAGAAATTGAGGACACAAAGGGTCCCATAAAATCTATACCCCATAAGTCAAAACCTCAACCTCCTGGAATACATTAAGGAGCATCTCTTGTCTTTTTGAAATGTTACCTGCCCTTTGGCAGGAATCACATTGCCACACAAATTCATAAGCATCCCTAAACAAGGTAGGCTAGTATAGGCCACTTTCTAGTACTTTGGCTGCAGTGTGAGAGCTTTCATGGTGGCCGATCATGGGTAGTGTGTGTCAATGATGAAGAACACTCTTGTATTCCACCTCAGGTACACACCTGCGTAAAACACCATCCCTGCATTCCTTCAAGACAATAGGGTCATCCCAGAAATAATATCATAAATAATGGAAAAATTTCTTCTTCTCTTGATGCGTCTAATCATCCGGGATGATTTTGCAGGCAAGATAGTTCACAATATAAGAAAACCACGGGTTTTTCAATTTCACTTTCAAAAGTTGTTCATCTGGAAATGTCTTGGTAATGGGTATGTCTAAATCCTTTTCATCTACCCTCTCTAACCTAGACAAATGGTCCGCGACCACATTTTCAATCCTTGCCTTATCTTTGATTTCGATATCAAATTCCTGTAAAAGCAAGATCCACCTAATCAATCTAGGTTTGGCATCCTTTTTCTCCATCAAATACTTAATGGCGGCGTGGTCCTTCCATACCATGACTTTCGATCCAACTAGATATTGCCGAAATTTTTCAAAAGCAAAAACAACGGCAAGCAATTCTTTCTCGGTAGTCGTGTAATTGAGTTGGGCCTCGTTCAATGTTTTAGATGCATAAAAAATCACAGCGGGTTTATTGTCCACCCGCTGTCCCAACACAGCCCCAACTACAAAATCAGATGCATCACACATTAGTTCAAACGGCTTGGTCCAATCCGGTGTTTGCACAACCGGTGCGGAAATCAATTTTTCCTTAAGCACGTTGAACGCGTGTAGACATTTTTCATTAAAGTCAAAAATAGCATATTTTTCTAAAAACTCAGATAAAGGTTTGGCGATCTTAGAAAAATCTTTTATAAAACGACGATAGAAACCGGCATGACCTAAGAAACTCCGTACCCCTTTTACCGAATTTGGTGGGGGCAATTTGGAAATCACTTTGATTTTTACCGGGTCTACCTCCAAACTTTTGCTAGACACTTTATGTCCTAGAACTATTCCTTCACTCACCATCATGTGACATTTCTCCCAATTGAGGACCAAATGTGTGTCCTCGCAACGTTGTAAGTCCTTATCCAAATTGTAAAGGCACTCATTAAAAGATGCACCATAAATAGAGAAATCATCCATAAAAACCTCTAGACAGCGTTCTACCATATCAGAAGAAATGGCGAGCATACAATGCTGAAAGGTCGCCGGTGCATTACATAACCCAAAAGGCATATAGCGGTACGCAAACGTTGCATAAGGACAAGTGAAGGTGGACTTCTCTTAGTCCTTAGGATCAATCGAAATCTGATTGTACCTCGAATAACTATCCAGAAAACAAAAGTGTGATCGACCGGCTAAGCGCTCTAAAATTTGATCAATAAACGTAAAAGGAAAGTGATCCTTTACGTAGAGGCATTCAATCGACGGTAATCTATGCAAACACGCCACCCGGTTACCAAGCGGGTGGTGACAGGTTCATTTAAAATATTATGGGTAATAGTGATTCCCCCCTTTTTAGGGACTACCTACGTAGGACTCACCCACGTCGAATCAGAAATAGCATAGATGATACCTGCAGAAAGAAGCTTAATCACCTCCTTCTTAACAACCTCCATCATGCTCGGATTTATTCGATGTTGCGGTTGAATCACCGGCTTGGCTCCCTCCTCGAGCTGAATCTTGTGCTGGCACAAAGTAGGGGAGATCCCCTTGATATCTACAACATACCACCCAAATGCTCCTCGGTGGTTCTTCAGCACGATCAGCAACTGGTCCTCCTCCTTAGCACTCAGATAAGCCGATATAATCACAGGCAACTTTTCTTCCTCAGCTAGAAATGTGTACTTGAGGTATGGTGGCAATGGCTTCAACTCCAATTCTGGCGGGCTGATTAAGGATGATTGAAGCAGTGGTATCTGCCCAGTTTAAATCATCCTTTGTGAGGCTCGAGTCGAACTCAGGGATACGTGAATTATCAGAGACTACTACTAACTACTCGCAATCAGCTAGACCGATTAAATAGTTGGACGTTGTTGTAAAATTAAAAGAAAATGAAATAAAACAAAACAAAGCAATCGATTAAATGTTTAGTTTAATCAATTCAAGATGAGATCTTTAGGATTGCGGTTTCACCGCGGGTTTTCATTGTATTAAATTCTATGTAGTCATTCAGATTTATCTCTCTATCTGGGTAGTGGCCTGAAATCAGAATTGCCCACTGTTGTGGTACAATTCACTACCTATGTCTAGGTCGGTTCCACCGTCGTAGTAACCTATACCCTAAACTAGGTGCATTAAAAACGATCTCTCGGTATCCACCATTAACCTTACACCACCTTGTTCAAGGGATTTGTCAATTAACGTGAATTTCGTCTCTTTTCAACCATTAATTCTTCTTTCAAAGTAATTAAGGGCATTAGATTATTATTATGGTGATCAAGCATAACAATATAATTGAGAAAACGAAATTATACCATGGATTTAAGAGATAAATGATGAATTACTATGATAAAATTGTCATACAATAAATTCTCGGGCTACTCCCGGTCCTAAAGACAAAGGGGATTAGCCCTGCATGTTCATCTCAGAGGAAAACGTGGAGTAGAAAAAGGGAAACATCGAGAAAAATGTGATTGAGTGGTGAAACCCCTGAACGGAGAAGATCCAAGCGCTCCTTGGTGTAGAATACACGTTCTCCCGCCTTTCTGTGGTGGAAATCGCCTTCTTCGGCGTCTGGATCGGCTGGGGCGTGCTTCTGGGCTTTGTTCTTCTCTCCACACCTTCTCGGGACATGTGCAGTGGCTAATGATGTGATAGATTGCTCTTGGCCTCCGTCATTAGGTATAATCACCGAGTTAGGTCCCCAAATAATCACAACCGTCGAATTTAGATCGATCTGAAGCAAACTTGTATCTCACGGTGTCGATACCATCGACACGGGTCGATGGTATCGACCTTGCGTGGTATCGGCAATTCTTCTTTTCCTTTATCACTGCGCCTGATGCTATCTCGATACCATCGACGTGGGTCGATGGTATCGACAAACCTGTAGCAATGGTTTTGTCTTTTTGTGTCGTTGTCGCTCCACCAGTCGATAGTATCGACATATGCGTCGATAGTATCGACTCACTTCTCACCAGCAACCTAATGGTAAATCGATACCATCGACTCTCTTGTCACCAGTATCGACTTTCTTTTGCTCCTTGCGGCTGGCAACCTGTGGTCCGGTCGATGGTATCGACCACTTTCGATGGTATCGACAGAAGCAGATACTTGTTTTTCCTGAAATTACAACAAGAAACCACATAATCCTACACAAAATGTGTTCTTGGTAATAATGTGTGCTCAAAATACTGAAATAAGGGAGATTTGACATAGAGAAGTATCATAGACCAAAGTAGATGAATTATGAAACATTAACCACATAAATGACTAATAAATGCATAAAACACATATAAAACAAGTCTATAAATGCGACTCAAAATCATCGCATCAGATCTTAATCATGATATCAACCTCACATCAACACACCTACTTTGTCAAAATCTTGGAACTCTTAATATAACTCAACCATATGATTTCACTTTTGTCATTGGACATTTAGGGATTCCAAAAAATCCACTCCATCAAAGTTGTTTAGTTAAGTGATGAAGTCACTAACAAAGTTTGTAACCAAATATGATAATCATATGAATAAAATTAATGACATATGACATACTAGGTGTTAATATTAGTGCTTAACAAGTACTTTGAATATGTTGTAACAAAAACAAAATGTAACCATGATGGCACCTTGTTATGATTTATATGGATAAATTGAGGTAATTATAAATAACTCTCCCCAAAATCTTGATGCAATGTTAGAACTTGATTCTTGGGTAAAATGTGGATGTAAATCTTAAAATGTAAGAGATGGCATGACATCAAACTTGCTTCAAAACCTTCCTTTCTATCTTGTATGGAGTGATGATGCACCTTAGATGCTTTTAAAACCTCTGATGAGTGGTACATATATGATTATGGAGTCTAGTTGTTGAGATGTTGCACCTATGTTAGTACCCTACAAGTGAACTTAGACCTTTGGTTCTTCCTTAGAGTAATAGAATGGCTTAATTTCTAGGATGAAATTTTTGTTAATATGTATATGATGTGATGAACTGGATTTTGGGATTAATTTTGAGGACGAAATTTATTTTAAGGTGTGTAGGATGTGATAGAGTGCAACATTGAGGTTCTTGGCTATTCAATTCAATAATGGGATCATGGATGAGAGATTGGAATCATTCATTTGGGTTTGTATGTATGTGTGATGATGATTATGATGATGTATATGTGGTAATAGTGTGATCCTAATAGGTTTTACATATTATAATGGCATAGTACCTAAAGTGTCTTTTGATCATATGGAGGTACTCCAATTGATTTGACATAAGTTTGAAGGTTCCTAGAAAGAGTTACTTAGGTTTTGATTTGGTTAAATTAATGCATTATGCCAGTTGAATCAAAGTTTGGATGTGTTGACTAAGTTGACATCAAGGATGTCACACGGTCCCTTATAATCCTTAGATAGGGTTGCATGGTGTTGTTGTGGCCTTTCCACCTTGGATTTCAAATTAGTGGTTGTGGCCTTTGTATAACAGATTTTGTGGATCAGTAAAGCTAAAGGAGATTGGGACAGTTTCATTTGAAGATTAGACGACCAATTGTTTATCTGTGCCTCCAACTAAAATGAGGACGTGGGATTACTCACAAGTAGTGACCCTTGACACTACCACATCTTAGTCGTGGGCTATCTCATGATCATCTCAATTGAGCAGTTGCCTTAGCACGTGATCATGCCTTTTGGTGCTGAGAATAGTGAGAATGAGAGTTCTTCTACCATGGCTTTCCCATTTCATTCCACAATTCTTGTGAGGGTGAGGGGAAAACAAGAGTGAGGCCTTCTCTTCCTTGGCCTCTCACCAACAAGTTAGACGAGGAAGAAGGTAACAGAGAGGAAGGGAGTACAAAGGAGCTAGTTTTGGCATCCCCTCACCCTCCATAGTGGTTTTCATGGAAGACAAATCTATTATTGGTGATGAGGAGTTGAAGAAAGGGAAGCAACATCTCAAAATAGAGCCACATGTCAAGGCTACATCGAGTTTCTTGAGCCCAATGATGCACAATAGTGGCGCTCAAACTAGGAAAATCAGACGCAACAATGTCTAGGCGAAGGAGATCTCCCTCGGCGGCGGCAGCCATGAGACAGATGGGACTCACTACTGTAGAGGCTGGGGTGGTAGCATCATGGGGATGCAACCTTAGGAGGTGATGGGGAATCTTTAAGCTCCTTTTTGTGGTTCAAAAGGTCTTGACGTGGAGTAGCCGCTATTGCTCATAGAGCACAACATTACGATGACAACCTATCCGCAGAGAACAGATGGTGGTTCTTGATAGAGAAGAGGAAGGTGGTAGTTGTGTTATAGATAGACTGATTTGAACACTAGAAAGGAGAGGAGGAGAGAGAGAAGTTGACCTCTCAGTGTAGCAGACCCAGCCACGATGGCACCCAAGATCAGGAAGAAGAGAGTCGAGCACGACGGCACTCACGCTCACGCGGAAGCCCTACTACGGTCTCTCGAGGATGGATTGCACCGAATGAGAGTCGAACAAAGGTGGAACAGAAGGCAGACTAGGTCTAGGTAGCAAACCGGTCGCATGACCCTGAACCGACCAACTGAAGTACCCTCTAATCCATGATGCAAGGGGCCACGTGGTGTTAAGCGATTGGCGGGAAGGTAATGAAAATCCCAAAAATATTTAGATACTAGAAAATGCATAATAGATAGATCTATTGTCATAAAATTACAAATAAAGTACCAAAATGTTCATGAAAATAAGTACTACAACATCGAAACATAATATCAGTTTTTTGATGCATAAATGTAGATGATATCATGTAAGATGTTATATACTTTTCCATGAATAATAAATAGTAAATGATGACCTAAAATTATGAAAATGCATCGGTATCTCTAAAATATGATATATAATCCATATGATGTCAAATACGGTGATGTTTCAACATGAAATCATGTAACTTGCTTAATGTGGCTAATAAGGGCTCATAACCCTAATTAATGTGCAAGAATTACAAATATGATCTAGAAACCCTAGAAAGTATAGAGTAAGATTACATCTGTAAAATCATGAGATCATAATTATGCATATAAATAAGGTTACATATTTAAGGATCCTATAATGATGAGAAAACCCTAATTGGATTAATGTACACAATCTAGGATTAATACCTGCAAACAATGATATCAAGTGATGCACCACAATCTGGAATATGACATCACTATGATGATTACACGATGACAAGACAAGTAATAATCAGAAATCATAATGACCAAGCTAAACCCTAAGAATGGACATAGTTAGGGTTTAGACAAGGTATAAAGTTATGGAGAATCTAATGATAGTACATGATATTGTCTTAATCAGGATTTACCAAGGATAGAGTTGAATTAGGAATGTGGTTTAGTATATCCCAGTTCAAGGTACACCATTACCTCTTCCATTTCTTATTATACAATATTCTCATGTTATATGTGTAGTTAAATGCTTGGCATATGGTATTGGATGAAATGATTGTTCTTGTATCATATCTCTCTGGATATTTTGTACTGATGGCTATGAACACATGAAACATATAAATATCTGATCCATTATATGATAGCACTAAATCTCTTTGGTAGAATAGTGCTTTGATGAAATTACTAAATCTCTTTGGAAGAATAGTACATGTGAGCACTAAATCTCTTTGGTTGAATAGTGCATTTATGAAATTACTAAATCTCTTTGGTAGAATAGTACATGTGAGAACTAAATCTCTTTGGTAAAATAGTGCATGTGGTTGATCAACTTTACATATAATGGAAATGAACTTAAAATATGTGTTCTCTTTTGTTAATGCACATCTTTGTGCTAGTGTATGTTTTTTCTTATATTTCTTTGTAACTTCCAGTTTTATCTTATTGCCAAGATTAGTAATGAGAGGTATATAAAAAGACATGTAGGTCTACTCAGTACAATATTCTTGAATATTGTGCTGATGTGTACTGCATGTAATGTTTTGTTTAGGTTGTGGTTATGCTCTTGAAGAACCAAGTTAGTTTGAGTTGCATGGCAAGCTGATGTACATGTGGACCTTCTATCTTAAGATCTTGTTGTTTAGTAGTAGTATATGTATATGTAAAGTTTGTTGTTCAATATGTAATTTCAAATGTTGTAACAATTCATTATGTAATTATATGTTGAATGGAGAGCATGTGTTGTATGGTTTTATTATTATTCATGTGCATGTGCTACTGTTGTTTCCTTCTGACTTCCTCTGATTTTCTTCTTCTTAGCCTAGTGTGGGATGTTTAAATTGGGACTCTCGTTGAGGTGAGGTTTCAATTTAGACGTCACCCATTAGATTAAGTTTTAGAAAATTTGGGATTTCACAATCACCCTATTTCTTCCTTGTTTCCATAGTTCTGCTGTCATTTTTGCTGATCACCTAAAAAGATGTGGGGACCCATCAGTGAGAACCATGTCCCAGCGAGAGATATAACTCTCAATATCACTTATTGTTTACAATAACTTAAGAAAATTAAACAATGGAAGAAGATCAAATAAAAGCATAACAGATAGTCTTAGCAACAATGATGATTAGCAAGATACATAGAGGAGCATATAATAATTATCATCATTAGCCAGATTGTCATTCATTACCTTGTTAACATTATAAGTAGTTTACTAGCATGTGTGTAACTAACACCATAAGAAAATTTAGTAACATAGCATATCTTAACATCATGAATAAGTCTAGCATCATAAGCATAACTAACAACATTAGCATGTCTAATAGGTTGAGTAGATCTACATCATTAGTAGAGTTAACAACATAAGCAAAACGCTATGTATAACCACAATTAGTAGAAATAGGTATCTCTAATTTCATAGAATAGCTAGAAATATAAGCAAAGCTAACAACATGTGATAACTAATTTTATAACCATAGCCAACACTAGTATTATATCTATCAACTTAAACATTGCTATTGTAACTACACATCTATAATATGAGGATGACCACAACATAACCAGATGTACTACCTTCTTGATGCATTAAACATCATTGATGTGTAAATAGAACAAACAAGGGTTATCATCCAATATGAAGCGATGTGTATTACCCTAAAAAGGTATGCTACATGGTTGTATTACATCTTTTATAGGGAAGAGTCAGACTCCAAGATTTTCTCTACAATCAGTCAGTATGAGTCCGCGACAATGACACATAAGGTTAAAATACTAATATCCTAGTTTTTCCTTGGTATTGGTCATGGAACTAGTGAAAGGAGGTGGGTACGCATACCCTACCATCTGAGGTACAACCATAATTGTCTTCTAATCTCATCACATATATAATCATTGAGACGTGACCAAAGTCATTCTCAAACTGAGGGCTAGGTATGGCCATTATAATCCTCCCTAAACACTTGGATTTAGGATGACAACCACACGACGTACTCAACAGTATGCACTCTGAGTTTCCCTTAAGAATACTCATTTCACCATCTGGCAAGTTCTGACACTCAGATGGATCTATGGCACAAGTCACTACATGATTAGAATTTCACTTGATTAATTATTGTCAATTGAGTGAATTATGTTTGCATCATACAAGTGGACATACAAACCCTAATTCATATCCAACAAACATTGCTATATAATAGTTTTGGAAGATATAAAATGTATCAGACATAATGTTCCTCATGTCATCATCACCTGATAATATTCACTTCCCATTCATGAGACTACACTTTTCATCATAATATCACATGATATAAATCCTTAGCACAATATCACAATATATCAACCATTGTCAACATAAGAATATTATACCTCACTCAAGGCTCAACCATGCCCAAAGGTCATTAAAACCATCATATCATTCCCTGCAAGATCAAAATTATCTTTCCATGCCTTATTGCAAGGCTCAACTTACAGCACCATTCATGTGATACACATTCTTAACATGATATTGCATTAAATAACTAAAAAATGTTCACAAGATAACATTGTAGGGTTATCTTAGAATTTAAGAACATTCCTTTATTATATAACATATATGGAAGCTATAAGGTTGGACATCACCATACTTATAGTATACAAGTTTAGCATAAGAAATATAAATCATAAAGCTATGATGTCCACTAGTTAACACATTAGAATTACAATCATTCTTTAGGTAGGATACTCCATCATTGTATTAATCACTCATTGAAGGTTAGCATAACTAACCACCATCATCTATTTGTATTAGGGTTAGGTTTAGGAAAATAGATTATATTCAAGTTATAGTTCAACACTCATACACAAACCCTAACTCATGGAATCCCCATACAAGTGAGGATGCATAAGATAAAGCATCACCATCACGTTACATACCTTCTTCAAGTAAGTATCCATGCATAACTTAAGTTGTAACCATCACATTTATAGCATACCTGGGTTTCAATAAAAATAAAAGTATATTCCATTGTTCTATTAATCATTCATGTGAGGCTAATCACATTTAATCAGCATCACCTAATGGTATTAGGGTTACGAGTAACGAGATAAGTCACATTGATTCTAAAAGTCATAATTCATACCTAAACCCTAACACATGGAATCCCCATCAGATCATGGATACACAAGGTGAACCATCACCATCGAATTTTGTGCTATCCTCAAGTATGGATCCAAATATAACTCAACATGAAACCATCAAATTTATAGTACACTAGGGGTTCAACCACCATAAGTGATTGCCCTATTATTTTCTCAACCATTCAAAGGGGCTATTCATAATCAATCATCATCACTTAGATACATTAGGATCAGTTGTAACAAACAATATTTCATTAGGTTTACCCATTAAATCATTATGGTGGTTATCAATGATATCCACCTGAGGGAAAAGGTGAGACTAAAAGTTTAAGTGTATTGACCATTGAATTCTCATCATTATAACCAAAACATTATACTATGGACTCCATTCCAAACTATAGGATGTTGAAGCATCCTTTCACAACCATTGCATCAAGCTTAGCATTTTACATCCATCAGTTGATATGTAGGTTTAACCCTTGGATCATATAATCAAAGAGACCATTGGTTTAAGGATTAATTGAAGAAAACCATGATACCTAGTTACAACATCATGCGGTAACCTGAACCACCATTAGTTTTGACACATTATGCCACAATCAATTGATGAGGTCAATACTACCATCATTTAACACCATGAGACGTTCAGCTAAAATTGCCATTGGATCATATCATCTTTAGGGCACTATACCATCAATCATTGATCTTTCAAAAGAGTCTAGAACTGAACTAATGTGTGACCAATGGTTAAATTATCAAATGTCACCATGGTTCTTTACCATTAGTTTTCACAAAGCCGTGTCCATCAGTTATAATATGAGGTTATGCATCAGTTCATGTATAAATTTGAAAACCAGCCTAAAACACTAAGTATATGCCATCATTTTATAGGTACTTATCACCATTCGGCAAGTTTTCATCTACCTAAGAAAGGTCTTGCACATGATTTCATGTTCATGTAGAACTGGAACCTAATCAAGGAACACCATAAATTCGAAATCCTAAGCAAGAATAGGTTTTATATTAGTAAGCAATAAATGTGAATAGGGTTATAAAAATTGCCTCTAGGGAGAATACTAAAGTCCAAGAACAAGAAAATTTGAGCAAAGAAGGTGAAGAACCCTAGCTTTAGGTCTGAATTCGGCCAAGTATCACCTTTTTCCACAAAAGGAGCAAACCCTAGATACACAAAGCAAGAAAGATAAGTTCCTTGAGCTTTAGAGAAAACTTTACCATGGAATAGCAAGGTTATGTCAAGGAAGATGGTAGGAGGAAGAGTAACAACAAAAGAAACGAAGGAGTGAAGGAAATACTTACTAGTTTAGGTCAAGATCACCAAAAGGAAGCACTGCAAACCCTAGATAAGGGTGAATTTGAATCATGGATGCTCCAACAATAAGTTTGGCTATCTTGATCTACCTTGGGAACTCCATTTGCCTCCAAGCAAGTGAAAGGGATTGTGGATCATTATAACACTATATCATAGACCAACCACATCAATTACAATGGCAAAACGTAGGTGACACACTATATAGGACAACCTACACATTGTGTCACCTTCCCATTTCACACAGCTCCAACTTCCACATCTCCTCAACTATTTATATGACTCTTAGCCATATTGGGATGATTACCTTGGATCATTTGAAGTGATATTCAGATAGAGAAGAGGAAGAAGAAGGTGGCGGTGACTAAAGTACAACCAGAAGAATGGAGGAGGTTTGACATATTAGATTCTTCACCATTTCCTTCTTCATCAAAATCTACAATGTAAAACTTCATCCATTTTTTTCTTCATATTTAAGTGAAGGTTCCCAAAGAGTGTTTAACTATCAAGGAAAAAGACTTGACACTTTTAAGGGGATCTAGCTTCGTCTTTTTACTTACACGTGCATTGTTGTTTATATCTTTCTCATATCATGTCCAACTTATATTTTCCATTGTTTGTACCAACTATCTCCATCTATGGATGAGTAGAACCTTCTCACTTGTCAATGGGAGAGAAAATTTCATTTATTGTTTTGTTGAACAAAATATCTCATACTTAATCCTAGTTTTATCATTTATATGAAGCATCAATGTTGATTTCCACATATATACTTAATTGACCATCTAGTGAGTATGTTTTATGATTCTTCTGCATGTTGGGAGGGTGGGATTCAAGTAAGGAGGTCCCAACATAGCTTCATATTCTAGGTGACAAATGTATCTGGTTTATGTTGGGGAATGTCATGGTTTTTGTTGGATTTTATTTATGTATATGCATGCCAATGATGATTGAGTGTGAGTGATGTAAATGGGATTTGTCCGTCCTATAGGATATTGATATCTAATCGTCTTGATAAGCAAGAGTGAGAAATATGTGGCCATATTCATGTGATTAAATATGTGATATGTGAACTCACATGCATCTGAGATAGTCCGTTATAGTTCAAAGAACATGGATTGAATGTTGAAGAGGATAACAATTCCATTCCTCAAGTTCAATATAGATATCACACATAAAATAATTATATGATAATAGGAACATTATCATGGATTGTAGGTTGAAGTTGTTATCCAGATTTCTAGAATACTTGGTTTGTAATGATGTGTTTATAGATGTCATTTGCTTCTTATGATGTCATAAGTTGGTTATGGACATTCACCACCAATGTAATTTGGGACCTATAGGGTTAAACACATAGGATGCACTTGGAATAGGAGTTTATTCATGAATGATGTTTAACATGATTACTAAAAGTAGTTAGGTATGCAATTGAAAAACCTAGGTTTAGTATCGATTGACTGGACTCTAAACTGACCGGTTCAAGTGTTGAACTGATCAATTATTGTGTGAAGTCAATTGGAAAAAACATTGGCTGAGTTGGATATATTAAACGACAATTTCATGATGTGAAATAACCATTCCACATATAAAATGATTGTCTCAAAAGTGAAATGATAATTTAAAAAGTGTAACTACCATTTCATGTTATGAAACGACCATTTCATGATGTGAACCACCGAGTTGATCATCTAGATTATTTGGTTCAATGATCAATTCAATTCGATCAAGGGTTGATGTTGATGTGATGCTTTTGTACTAATTGAATGTTGAATTCCAATTTGATTTAGAATAGGAATGTACATGAACCGACCAGTTCAAAAGATGAATCGACCAGTTCAAAAGATGAACCAATTGGTTCACCTCTCAACGGACCAGTTGGACAGTGAATCGGTTTGTAGTTTCCAAATAATTTGTGACTTTCATCTCTTCGACTCCCAAACCATTTGGAAACCTTGAACTTGGCCTCTCCTATATATAGAGGAGTACTAGGGGCATCCCAAAAACAACAATAAGATTTCCAAATTGTTATTCTCTATGGTTGTGGTAACCAATAGAGAGCCTGATCAAGTCCTTCCCATAGAGGAATAGAAAGGGAGAGACAATTATGGGAGAGTGAATCAACCTTAGTAGGTTGACTTTGAAAGGGAAAACTTCTTCCCGTTGGATCTGGTAGCACAACATGGAGTACCCTATGGTTCATGTGGTCTACTCTAGAGGTGAGGATTTTGTTGCCTTCCACTAGGAGGACACAGTCAATCACCATCTGTTGTGTTGCACCAGGAGGCTGTTGCTGACAATTGTTTGAGTGCTACTTCAGGAAGAAGCACTATGTTGCTTGAATAATGGCTCATGCTATTGCATCAAGAGTTGTCATTGGTCTTTCTCTAGAATAGGTATAACTCTTGTTACTCTCTTTCCTAGATACATTATTATTGACACGATCTTGCCGGTTTGGGAATTAGGCTTTAAATTTTGTTTTTATTGCCTTATATGTCACCCCAATTTACCAATAGTAGCGTCTCTATATAAAAAGAAAACTATTGTTCCTTTTATACTGGATGAATTGTATGAGTTCTTGAATGAAGCACAACTAACTCAAAAGATAAAGGGACCCTTTGAAGTTTGGCAAATTTATCTAAGATTGAATATTGGTCCTACCAGGATGTTAGAGTTTTTGTATCCTCATTATAGTGTGGAAAAGGAGTTACTATTGAACCACATTATAGTGGGGAGCCTCTTTAGCTGCTTGGAGATCTGGCTCATTGGTCTAAAAGTTGCAGATTTTGTCTAGGGATGGATAGGGTTCTATAAACAACTTGGCCTATGGTGTGGAAAAACCTAATTTTTAGTGATTGATCATCTTTCTAGGTATGGAGGGTTGCGTTTCTTACATCCCTATGTTGGTGTTGTAGCAATTTAGTCTTCAATAATGTATGGATTAAGTCAAATTTCTTCCACCATTCTTCAATAATTTAGTCTTCCATGTTTATGTATGGATTAAGTCAAATTTTAATAATGTATGGATTAAGTCCGCTCACCTTGCTTAAATGGTTGAACATGTTTCATTATCATAATTGATTTATCAAAACTTTAATTAATCATTTTTAGTTTCTATGGTATCATGTGCAAAGCTTAACTTTCAAATTTGGTCCAACTTGGACACTGTTTGAGCAACTTATGCAATTTTATGCATATTTTGGATTTTTATGCAATTTACCCAGATCTAAGGTTTTATTTAAAAATTGTCACATACTTTATAAATCTTTAGATTTTTCATATCATTCTTGATCTTGTTCGGCCATGGGGCACCTAGTTGAACCTTAGTTTGGAGGTGTTTTCTCATGAATGCATATTCATTATAATTTTAGTTGCATTATTAATCTAATTTAGCATTCATATAGATTAGATTTAATTAAAATAGCTTTGTTTTGATCTACTTAGGATTTTATGTTAATTTGTAGAAATTTTATATATTTTTTACTTTCTTAGCAAGTTTTGAATTCGATCACTCTGTAGCGCCTCGGAAAAAATTGGATTACGAGCACTTTAAGAAGGCAGATCGATACACAAAAATTGTGTCTAACATCAAAATTGACCAATCGGTTGACATGCCAATCAACATCAAAATTGACCAGCAATCAAGAGTTTGATAGTATTTTCAACCTCCCTTCCCGATGGACTCAATGCTTGATTGCTCCATCGATCCACGATATCCATATGAAGAAGTTTGACATTCAATTCGTCGACAAGCAAGGTCGACAAGTTTTTTGACCCCCTGCTCAACATCATCATAACTAAGAAACCGATAAGAAATCAACTCATTGACACAATGTTGTCACCACTCTTGTTGACAACAACAACTTTAATTGACAGTCTTGTCAACCCTCAAGGTCAAAAGTCTCATTGAACTCCAAGATCAACGATAGAAGTCCAAGCGTCAGCACCTGTCGATCGGCAGTCCCATCGACCAATGGACCCATCGATCGACACCGATGGAAAAGTGGCCGACACCAATACGAAACAAATGAGGTCGACAACCTCAATCCTACAAATAAATCCCCAATACATCCATACAACTCATCTCAGATTTTTAGGTGACAGAACACGCCGAGAGGCTACTGTTGAGATCAGAGCAAAGACAAGACCTATCGACCAAGATAGTTATATCAACCTAGTTGGATGAAGCCTATCAAACTCAAGCATAGATCGACATATGTCCTTCACCCGCAACTCCAGGCCATCGATCTCTCAATATTTGGGCGATCGAGCTTTTCCACGAGTTGTTATTCATCCACCTACGTTTTCTACAAGTCAGGGTAATACCTAAAGGAGATAGAAGGAAGGAACTCTAACATCGCACACCATGCCAAGACACTTTTATTACCATCATGACCGTGATGGTATCCTCTTCCTCTTCTTGTGATATTAATCTAACCATTTCGAGGGAGTTGTCCTTTCATTGGGGTGTGGTGACTAGCCTCACTTTCCATTTCTCACAATTTCATTCATGTTTTTATTCTCGTATGAACTCATATAATTCATATCTAATCATTTATTGCACATTTTGTGGATTGATCACCCATATTTATGTGATTTATTACAATTTTTTACCACAAGAACTTCATCAATTAAAATTTGAAAACCGGTTTGGTTTGTTTGACACCTTGACAAGAACTTATGAAGGAAAGTCTCTGGAATAGTGGATAGAGGATCCGTAAGTAATGACAATGAGCTTACAAGGATATCTACTCATGCAATTTTATGATGCCAAAAAGGGAAACTTGAATAACTCCAATTATATCTTCATACAGGTTTGGATTTGAATGATTGCACAGATTCGAATACTGGAGGTGAAACCTAGTTCCACCCTAGTGTTTCCATCCATGATAAATGGAACATAAATCCAGCCCTTTTTATTCCTGAAATCTTATATTAATCAAACCAATCTCAACTATTGTGATAAATACTAGTTCTATTTGGGTTACTTTGATTAGATAGTTCGTAAAAAAAATTACCCTTGGGATTCGATCATTAACTATACTGCGATAAGATCATTCAACTTGCGGGTGGCATTATTGCACCTTTGTTTTGATAAATTCTAGGAATTATATTCCTAGTGATTTTTTTGTGCGATAATATTCCACGTAATTTTCTTCACGGTATTTTAGGGTTTTCTCCTTTGGGGATGAGCTACCTTTAGGAGCTATCAACGAATGGTTTATTTGGTTGGCATGTGAATGCAACAAATGGTGGCTAAGCAAGTTTCAATGTACAATGGGGAATCAACTTGTGTGGCTTCTTATATATCCATAATATTATAAGGACATGGACACATGGAGAGCTATTAGGACACCTAATGATTTTCTTTTTATTTACCCATAAGCCTTATATACTTATCCTTTAGCTAAAAAAGGAAACATTTAGACTCTTATCTTTTCCTCCTCTCTAGAACTTCATCTTTCACCTGCTTGGGGCGAATAGAGTTCCCAACGCATAAGAAGATAGCCAACCTTCTTTTTGGAGCATCTAGGATTCAAAATTACCCTTATGTAGGGTTTCTAAAGCTTCCTTTTGGAGATCTTGAACTAAAATAGTAAGTATCTCCTTCTCTTCTTCATTTCTTTTGTTTTTCATCTTTTTCCTACCTTCTTATTGGATGTAACCTTGTTATGTCATGGTAAAGTTTGCTCTAAAGCTCAAGAAACATATCTTTCTTGCTTATTCTACATAGGGTTTTCTCCTTTTGTGGATAAAGGTGATACTTGGCCGAATTAAGACCTAAAGCTAGGGTTCTTCACCTTCTTTGCCCCAATATTCTTATTCTTAGACTCTGATATTCTCCCTAGAGGTGAGTTCTATAACCCTATTCACTTTTATTGCTTATAATGATTCAAAAAGTGGTATGCTCTATGAGTGAGGAGAGGTCACCTTATAGAGTATATCTGGTATGCGGGAGTATATACGATTTTGGATTTTTTTTATAAATTTAATTTATATAAACTAATCACATGATTGTAGATTTAATTTGTACAATACATATTTGGACCCTAAAACTTGAGATAGACTCAAATATAAAGTGAAACCTTAAATAGTAAAGCATAATTTAGAATACATTCTAGTATCATTTTAGTATAAACTTTGTTGAAAGATGCTTGTAACAATTTAACACAAGTACATAACATCATAAACTAACCATATCATACATAAAGATGTTTTCATGTCCTCAAGGTCCATAACAACAAACACTATATAAGCATGAATCTCATGTACAAAACATACAACAATATAATATATCAAGAGAATGTTATCAAAACAATTATAATCTAGTTTGGGTTGAGATAACAAATGTCCATCTAAAAATCATCGACTAATCGGCCTTATAGGCAGAGAAGTATATGCATGCCGCTTATATGGTCCGTGTGGCCTTTTTTTTTCTTACTACAAGCTTTATTACTTGTGTTCTTGCTATAAAATGAAGATCTATGCATAAAAGCTAATCTTTCTTAGGATTTAGAATTTTATGTCATTACTTGATTAGTTTCCATTTCTATATTAACCTAGAATCATGTGTGAAACTTTCCTAAGGAAGAGGAAGATTTGGTCCTTGCTTACATACCAGCCAATGGTGCTAAGTACTTATCAAACGATGGCATATATTTAGTGTTTTAAGCTGATTTTCAATTGTATATATGAATGGATACATGACCTAATATCATAGCCGATGGAGATGCCTTTGTGGAAACTGATGGTGATGACCCAAGGTGACAAATAATAATGTCAACCATTGTTCACACCTTAGTTCAATTATAGACTCTTTTGCAAGCTCAATGATTGATGGTTTAGTGAAGGTGGTTCAGGTTACCCCTTGATGGTGTAACTAGGTATCATGAGTTGGTTCAATAAAGCCTTAAACTGATGACTTTTTGGTTATATGATCCTCGGGTTAAACCCTCATATCCACTGATGGTTGTCAAACATTAATACTGATCCAATGGTTGTGAATGCATGCTTCAATATCCAATAGTTTAAAATGAAGTCAATAGTTTAGTGGTTTGGTTCTAATTATCAGAATTTGATGGTCAATACCCTCAAAATTTGTAGTCTTACCTTTTTCCCTGAGTGGATATAATTGATAATCCATAACAAGTTAATGGGTAAACCTATTGAAGTATACCTTGTTATAACCTAATCCTAATGTATCTAAGTGATGGTGATTTATTATGAATAACCCCCTTAACTGGTTAATAAAATAATGGGGTAATCTCTTATGGTGGTTGAAACCCTAGTATACTATAAATTTGATGGTTTCACCTTGATTTATGTTTGGATCCATACTTGAGGATAATATGGAATTTGATGGTGATGCTTCACCTTGTGTATCCATGATCTGATGGGGATGCCATGTGTTAGGGTTTGGGTATGAATTCAGATATGTAGCATCAATGTGACTTATCTTGTTACTCGTAACCCTAAAACCATTAAATGATGGCGATTAAATATGATTAGACTCCCATGAATGATTAATAGAATAATGGATTATTCTTTTATTTTGTTGAAACCCTGGTAAGCTATAAATCTGATGGTTACACCTTGAGTTATGCATGGATCTATATTTGAGGAAGGTATGGAAGGTGATGATGATGCTTTATCTTATGCATCCAAGATTGTACGGGGATGCCATGAGTTACGATTTGTGTATGGGTGTTGAACTATAACTTCAATGTGATCTATTTTGCTAAACCTAACCCTAATGCAAATAGATGATGGTGGTTAGTTATGCTAATATTCCTTGAGTGATTAATATAATGATGGAAGATCCTTCCTAAAGAATGATTGTAATTCTAATGTGTTAACTGGTGGACATCATATCTTTATGATTTATGTTTTCTTATGCTAAAATTGTACACTATAAGTATGATGATGGACAACCTTATAGCTTCCTTATATGTGATATAATAAAGGAATGCTCTTAAATGCTAAGATAACTCTATAATGTTATCATGTGAACATTTGTTAGTTCTTTAATGCAATATCATGCTAAGCATGTGTATCACATGAATGGTGATGTATGTTGAGCCTTGCAATAAGGCATGGAAAAATAACGGTGATCTTGCATGGAATGATATGATGGTATTAATGACCTTTGGCCATGGTTGAGCCTTGAATGAGGTATGATCCTCTTCTGTTGACAAGGGTTGATTCCTTGCAATATTGTGCTAAGGATTTATATCATGTTATAGTATGTTGACAAGTGTAGTCTCATGAATGGGAAGTGAATGGTATCATGTGATGATAAGATGAGGAACAATATGTCTCATACGTTTCACATTTTTTGAAACTATTATATAGCAATGTTTCTTATAGATGAATTAGGGTTTTTATGTCCACTTGCATGAAGCAACCTTAATTCACCTAATTGACAATAATTAATCAAGTGAAATTCTAATCATGTAGTTCCATGTGCCATAGATCCATACAAGTGTCAGAACTTTCCAGATGGTGAAATGAGTATTCCTAAGGGGAACTCGACGTGCAAACTATTGAGTATGTGGCGTGATTTTCATCCCGAATCCAAGTATATAGGGAGGATGACTGCGGTCATACCTAGCCCTCAGTTTGAGAATGGTTGTGGTCGTTTCTCAGTGATTATATATGTGATGATATTGGAAGACAATTGTGGGTGTACCTCAGCTAGTAGGGTATGCATGCCTACCTTCTTTCACTAGTGGTGATCGGTACTAAGGATAGACTACATTGTTAGCAACTTGAGATGATGTGTTTCTATGGAAGACCCGTATTGACTGGGGAGGAGAATATATTGGAGTCTGACTCTTCCCTACATCTTATATGGAACTGATTTCGACTTAGCAGTGGTCAGTTGGATTTTGAGTTCTATCTTCAAATTCCTCATGGCTTAATAAAAGATGTAATATAACCATGTTGCATATATGTTTAGGGTTATACACAACATTTTACATTGTATAATAACCCTTGTTTGTTCTATTTACGCAGTGATGATGTTTAATGCATTAAAAAGGTAGTAGATATGCTTATGTTGACATGATCATGTTATAGATGTGTACTTACAAATATCCATGTTTAATTTGATAGATATACTACCAGTGTTGTCTATGATTATGACATTAGTTATCATACGATGTTAGGATGCTTATATTTCTCTCTATGCCTATGTAATTAGAGATGCCTATACTTGTAATCGTGCTTAGAGAGATAGTTGTGCTTATGTTGTTAGCTCTAGTTATGATGTAGATCTACTCGACCTATTAGATATGATGATGTTGTTAGCAATGCTTATTCTTCTAGACTTATT
The DNA here is from genome assembly GCA_963693085.1 of Alisma plantago-aquatica. Taxonomy (NCBI): domain Eukaryota; kingdom Viridiplantae; phylum Streptophyta; class Magnoliopsida; order Alismatales; family Alismataceae; genus Alisma; species Alisma plantago-aquatica. The sequence continues at coordinate 462,849,638 of OY856409.1, forward strand.
CATGATGTTAAGAGATGATATGCTACTAAACTTGTTTATGATGTTAGTTACAGACATGCGACTGAACTACTTTTTTTGTTAACGAGGTAAAGGATGGCAATTTGGCTAATTATGATAATTTTTGTATCCTCCGATATATATTTTTCTAATCATCATTGTGTTAAGACTATCTTTTGTACGTGTTTGATCTGCTTAAATTGTTTCATTACTTAATTTGTTGTAAACAATAAGTGATGTTTAGAGTTATATCTATCATTGGGACATGGGTCTCACTTGTGGGTCACTACATCTTTTTAGGTGATTGGCAATAACGACAATAGAACTATGACAGTGAGGAAGAAATATGATGATGGACCTTAGAGAAGGTTGTTTAGTTGTCTAGTGTGTTCTAGAGTCATCCCTATACTCTCAGGTCTGGGCGAGAAAAGTTTGTATATGGTGTTTCAAATGGATCAGGCATTTGTTAGCATGTTACTGCTTGTTTATGTGGCATATACGAATAATGTTCTCCTATAAATATATGTTGTGGCTAAGGCCATAGAACAAATTGTGTGCCTAAGGCCATAGAACAAATTGTATCAAATTTTTGGCATATTTTGAATACAAGAAAGATGTTGGACTCTTACGAAAATGATTCTGAGCATGTATTGATGTTGAAAGCAATTTTAATGTATCCTATTTTCTAGCTATGTGTTTAATTAGTGATTGATTGTGTATAGTTTTTTGAATAATCTCATTTAGTGTAATAGGATCTCACAAGTTGGTATCAGAACTTTAGGTTCGCTGAGTCTACAGGGACACAAGGAGTTAGTACTAGGATGATGTCTAAGCTAGGAACATGACATAAAAATATGGTGCATACTTTCTGAACTTAGTATTTGGATGCCATGGCCAGGTATTCAATTATTGAAGAAAAGGTAAGTACGGAACTATTATATTGTTCTCTTTCTTATTATTCTGATCAAGTAGTCATTTTGAAACAATATAAAGAGCATAATAAGACAGAAATCATTATAGTAATATCTCAATCTTACCCTACAAAAGATGAGAGTTACATTGTAACCCATTAAAACATGAATGTTTGGTAAGCATAAGAGAAAGATACAACACCATGAAACCTAAATTGGAATACAAATAAGCAAAATAGGAGTTCTTGAAGCTATAATTCAAGAAGATAAGAAAGTAAAAGACAGATAAGTTTGTGTTGATAAAGTGATTCAAGGTATGAAATTCACATAATATGGAGAGGAATCATGTGATAAGTATAATAGGAGAAGAAGAATGAGAACAATGATAGAGGAATAAAGTGGAACTTGAGTTAATCTCATACCAACCTGTGTGTAAGAAAGTGTTAATGTAAAATCAACATGGTATGTGAGAGGTATTAAGGTAGATGATATATGCTTAATGAAGGAAATATGAAATATGATGATATATCTTCTAATAAGTGATTGAAAAACAAATTAAAATAAGATAACATACACAAGTATGATAAGAATTTCACAAGGAAGGATCAATGAGATGTGTTAATCATGATGATTCCTATGCTAATGGCAAGGAACCAGAGATGAAAAAGGTAAAATGAAACATAAGAAGTTGTAACCTACATAATAAAGAGAGAATTGGTTACCTTTTTCTAGTGACCCATGGAGAATGTTGTTTTGATGTAGGAAGCATGTTTCCCTTTGTGTTCCTTCTTTTTTAGGTGTACATTCTAGTAGATCCTATTCCACTTGCTATGCATGGATTCGTTGTAATCCTAAAGGTAGAAACCTTGATAAAACACATGATTGGTATGGAATATGATTCCAAAGTCATGATGTTTGTAATGAATATGCTTTTTGAACCTTCCAAGAGTTAGGAAGAATCCTCTTATATGTTTATGATGTTAAGGAAGTAGATGAGAGCTGGATGTGAGTTCCTTATAACACATGTCATGGATACCAAAGTGAAAAATCCTAATATCCAGGGTGGACCGGTGGTACATGTGTTTGAAGATGTGTATAGGATGAGATTTATAGTGTTCTTCTCCCTTATAAAGAGAGAGAGAGTTGATGTTGAGATCCTCCAAGTGTTGTTTAGAATGAAGGGGAGTGATTCTTTGATGTTGTATATGGGGTACTAATAGTTGGGCAAGACCACTACCAAGGATAGATAGTTGATTGAACAGTCAGGTGCTACAATGTTTCTTTAGACAGGCTAGAGGTTGGAATATCAATGGATAAGAATAAGAATGGATGACATTAGATTCATGGTCATGGTGAGTTTAGGTTTATATTGTTTAGCCTAACCAATGCATCAATGGTGTTTATGAACTTGAGGGACAGAGTGATCATGTAGTGTTTTTATGAGATGTGACAAGTTTTGAATGGTAACATATTCACGAAGTTTAAAGATGTTCAACAACATGTTCATCATATTTGCAAAAAGCTTAGGATTTCTGAAGCAGCAATAGCTATGTGACAAGTTGAACAAGAGTCATTTGGGGGTTGACTAAAATGTCTTCTTGTGATTATGATGTCTACTAAGTATGTTGTGTAAATCCTAGTGAGGTGAGGACAATGATGTTTTTTCACCCCTAACAAGGTTGACTAGGTATGATGTTTCTCGTTGTATCGAATGATAGATTCCAATGTCAACATTTCCTCTAGATATTGAAGAAGAAGTTGATGAGTGTTCCAATGTTAGTGTATCTAGAACAAAGGGATGGATATATCGCCTTTAGTAATGCTTAGAGGAACAATATGGGACACATGCCATGATCAGTAAAAATCCAACAAGTATGACTTTTCAGTGATGTGTTAATACAACAGACAAAAAAGTTCAGGATGATAGCTAAAATTCCAAGTTGAAAGTTACTACCAGAGTTGTACTGATGGGACTACAAGTTTATAAGTTCCATATTGAGAATGTCTTATTATGTGGGGGTTCAGTGCTAACCCAAGATCAAACATACATGTGTTGTGTTGAGGGAGAAAAATAGGTTTCCTATGATTGTAAAGCATGAGATGTAAGTAACAATGTGTAGGTTAGATGATGAGGTTTATGGAAAGTACTCATCTTTGTTTTCCTTGGATTTTGGGGGAAAAATCCCAGTTAGGGGTTTATGGTTGTGAGACCCCTAACCTTGCTTAAATGGTTGAACATGTTTCATTATCATAATTGAGTGCTTAAAACCTTAATTAAAGTTTTTTAGGTTCTTTGGTATCATGTGACAAGCTTAAGTCTCAAATTTCGTCCAATTTAGAAGATGTTTGTGCAAGTTATGCAATTTTATGCATATTTTGGACTTTATGAAATTTACTTAAATCTGAGCTTTTACTTGCAATTTGTCACATGCATTATAATACTTAGATGTCTATTTATCATAATTGATCTTTTTGTACCATTTAGCTCCTAGTTGAGCCTTGGTTTGGAGATGTTTTCTTCAAGGGTATTTTAGGGTTTACACCTTTATGGGTGAGCTACCTTTAGGAGCAATCAACCAATGGTTTATTTGATTGGTATGGAAATCAAACAAACGGTGGCTAAGCAGGTATCCATGAATAGTGGGAATCTTCTTGTGTGGCTGCTTGTAATCCATAATAGTTTAAGGCCATTGACACATGAAGAGTTATTAGGACACCTCAAGCTCAAATGCTAATTAACCACACAATTAGAAAAGAGGGTAAATTAAAATTGATTTACACATTACCATCATGTTCATAAACATTTACATAAAGGCCCATAAACTGGTATATCAACACATTCCATACCAGGTATTTATATGTTTGTCAAGTGAATTCAACCACAACATGTATACAAAACATATTGTTCCACATATACATGCCATATCCAAATATCAACACACTATCAAAAGTCGAGTCAATATAGATATCATCTACACACTAACTACTAGACAACCTTTTGTTCCTATTGCTCTTTAGGATTCTCTTCCTCACCAACATGATCTTGACGACGTCGTTGACGACCACCTAAAAAGATGTGGTGTACCATGAGGTGGGACCAAAATTCCGATGAGATATATAACTCTCAACAATAGTTATTGATTACAACATGTTGTATTATTGAACAAGTTAAAAAAATTTAATTATATTAAGCAGACTAAACATATTGAGTAAGATAAGCAGATAGGCATAGCAACAACCATGATTAATTAGTATATAAAGAAACATATAAGACTATAATTTACTAAACCATTGACGCATCCTACTGCATTATATGACAACTAAGCAATATAAGAAACAAGGAAAGGGTTATCAACCAATGTGAATCATGTTTAACCCTAAACAAATATACCACACCACTAGATTACATCTTTTATTAATACCTACGGAGTTTGAGGTATACCAATCACATTCCATCTAACCACTACTTGGTCGCAATTGTTGGTATGTATTCCTAGAGAGCCAATCATATGATGATTGTAATGCCATATCTTGTAAACAATTTGATTAATAATAAAGACAATCTTCCAAATTATTCTATAGTTCAGTTATGAGAGAATGATGTAACGTAATAAATATGTAAAGAATGATATTACTCAATGATGTATGTCTTCAGGTTGAGGACCTGAATGATGAGATCATATGAATGTCAAGAGCATATCCATTTTTGTTATGTCCCTAGTCATATGTTATTGTGGAAAGATAAATAAAAAAAATAACACATAAGATTAGTGTGTATGTGTGTGTGTTGGTTGATGACAGAATCTCATTAGTCATGATATGATATCAAACCAAGCACATAGATACATGTTAGGGAATAGTGTATTGGATACACCCACATTGAGAGTGACACATGGAACCATGAATGGTAGTTGGAGTCATCTCCCATAGTGATGGTGGTTATTATAGTACTTAGACCTAAAATCACTACACTTGTCACGTCATTCAGTGTGCTTTGACATTATCAACCATGATCCGGAATACGGGTTACCATAAAGGTGGTGCTCGAGTGCATTGTGACACATGGGGACGACTGTGAGTGATGTAGATGGGATTTATCCCTCCTACATGAGTTGTCATATTTCCCTACACCATCATCTTAGGAAGACTATTTTGATGCCATGATTCATGTGAAGAGATGCACTACCTATGTGACTATTATGCGTACAATGTTCAAATTCAATAAATTAGAAGCCTCCTTAAGGCCTCAAGTCATTAGGGACACAAAAGTAGATCAGTCCTTTCTTATTTTCCTTGATGATATGTTTGAGTAATGTCCTATGACATGGATTGAAATATCTACTAAGGGGAAATTATAAAATCATCTCATTAAATTTGATGAAGACAAACAAAGATAGTGAAGAAGTTGAGGCAGTGGTTGTAGGTGTGATTCTTCCTTTCCTAGCCATTAAGCCACTAGATCTTTATCCTACCATCTTAGAAGTCTAAGCTCCTCCTAAACCTTTAGGAGGAGCTTAGACTTCTAAGATAGTAGGATAAGGATCTAGTGGCTTAATGGCTAGGAAAGGAAGAATCACACCTACAACCACTGCCTCAACTTCTTCACTATCTTTGTTCATCTTCATGAAATTTAGTGAGACATTACTTCCCTTGGTGCTCATGTCTTATATTCTCTCTCCAGACAAAGACAATTCTCATGTGACTATTTTGAACAAAAAGGTTGTTGGATGGTTTATTGCTTATTTGAAGGGAAATTATTTCTCCATTATGTTCACCATATATACTTGGGAGATGATACATGCACTATGAGTGAAGAGAAAATAATGCTACATTAAAATATCAAGGAGGCCCTGACTGAAGAGTTGTGAAATTGCCTGATGTGGGCATCACATACCTTCTTTTTGATAGTTATTGGGAAAGTCCCATTGAAGTAGTGGTAAGTCATACCTTCCAATGATAAAGGAGGACAACTTATCATGAGATAATTGCAAGAGGGGAATGTCCATGGATTATCAAAAACTGAATTCAAAGACTAAAACATATCACTAATTATTTGCATCAATTGGACAGACCCTAGAGACACTTGTATGTGAAATCTTCTACTATTATCTTGATGGTTATTCTAGTTACTATGCAATAGAACTTCACCCTATAAATCAAGACAAGACCACATCAAATATTCATCCAAGACATTTTCTTGTAGAAAGATGCCACTTGGTCTATGTAGTGCAATGTCTACATTTCAAAGATGTGCTATAGTTATTTTTTTAGACATGCTTGATTCATTTCTAGAGGTCTTCATGTATGACTTCTATTGTTTTGGTATATCTTTTTATGATGTCTCTTTTTACAATGGCTTTCTATTTGAGAGATGTGTAAAGTTGTGTTTAATCCTTTCATGGGAGAAAAAACATTTCATGGTTCTTGTGCGGATAGTTTTTGGTCACCATGTGTTTAATGTAGGAGGTGAGGTGGATATATTATGATTGGATTGATATCCACATCTATTATACCTTTTATTGTGAGATATGTTTGTTCTTTCCTAGGGATTTATAGATTTTAGCAGCTTTTCATCAAAGACTTTAGAATCTAGAGGTACCATTTTCTTGATGAAGACATCAAGGAAGTTTGATAATAAGTGTATTGAAGGATTCATCACCTACAGTTTAAATTAATTACTTCAGATGCTATTCATCTCACAAATTCTATAGGACATTTGAAACTATGATTGGTGTGACATATATAGTTGTTAGGGTGGTTTTTGACCAAAGGAGTGACTATGTTTCATATGTGATCTAATATGAGAGTAAAGTTTCTTATAAAGCCCAAAGAATATAAAACATCACCAATAAGGAGTTCCTTTCCATAGTATGCTCTCTTGATGATGTGTTGTTCTTTATTTCTATAAAATAAGGTCATATTATAGAGTAATCATGTTGTTGCCAAGTACCTCATGTTAATGAAATATTTGTAGCTATTTTTTAGTAGATGGATTTCTTGTTGGAAGAATTAGAATTATTGATTGTAGGAAAAGGTTTGTAATAACTCTACTATTAATCACCTATAACACATTGATGCACCATGTGATGGGGTGAAAAGAATCAAAGAAACAGTGACACATGAGCATATTATGTTAGTTATAGAAATCCCAAGGTCATGGTACAACACATAGTTAACTACTTCGATAGTAAGAGAGTGGCAAAAAAAAAATTGTAGAGGAATATATTTTATATTAATGCAAAATACTATGTGTGGGATCACCTATATCTCTTCAAGTATCATTCTATCATCCCATCATAGACATGTTTCCTAAAATGAGCAGATAGATATGCTCACACTGTGCCATTCTTTTTCATGTGGAGGACATTGAGTCAGAAAGTGGAATGAAACCAAGGTTTCAAAATGTGGATTCTATTATCCTATCCACTTCAAGGATTACCATGACTTTTGCAAATCACACACATAGTTCCAAAAGGTTGGTACAATCTCAAATAGGGACATGATGCCACTTTAATCAATCTTGGTGGTAGAGATATTTCACATTTTAAGGACTAGACTCCTGGGCCTATTTGTCCCTTCTTTTATTTGTGTATTTCTTAGTGGTTGGTGATAATGTATCTAGTATGTGAAGCTATTTATAAAACAAGCAATAATTAGAAATTTGTTTTCAACTTTGTCAAATCTACCATATATATAGCTTCTTTGGATTTCCAAGAGAAATGATGAGTGATGGAGGTAGCCATTTCATACATGGATCTTTTAAGAGCTTACTAAAAAGGCATGTTGTCAATCACGAGATAGATATTACTTATCATCCATAAAAAAGTGGGCAAGTGAACTTGTCAATAGGAAATAAAGTTAACATTAAAAAAGGTAGTTAAATTTGACTACAAAGAACGATTTTGCTACCTCAATGAGTCTCTATTGGCATACTAAACTGAATATATGACTTTGATTGGCCCAATTCAATTCAAGTTGATATGTGCGAAGAGTTTATATATATAGTGTAGTTTCAACACAAACACATATGCGAGATTAGATCCATGGATGTGTATATGGAAAAATATTGGATGTAAAGAAAAATCAATTATTGAACTTCATGAGTTAAGACATGAATCATGTCAAGGTTTATACTTCAATTCCATCCCTTGCAATTCTCCTGGTGTTTCCTCAGCCATGAGTTCATGTTCTTGACATTCAGATATGTGGAAGTATTAATCATTCTACTGTAACCTTATATCAATGCTATAACCATATCATTGTTGGTCCAAATCCCCAATTTGACACCACTCTTTTGGTCTACAAGTTTGGGACCCTGATTCAGGGACTACTCACCATATGAAAAACAACTTGGAAAACCTAGATATACAATCTGACTATGCTTGGAGTGATTTGGTAATGGTGAGGTTGTATCAATTGTTGTTGTTGGTGCTCAGAAAGTTCTTGGTCTTGATCTCAAGCATCATACTACATTGCACGTGCCTCAAGTCATGAAAAATCTTTGATCTGTCCAGGTTACTGATAATTTATGCAAGTTTGAGTTCTATCTTGATACCTTTTCTGTGAAGGACATTTACACCCATCGAGTTCGTACTCAAGGGTGAAGGAGGACTCTACCAGCTTCACCTTCATATGTTTTCTTCATAGAACTCTACCTACATCTCCTCTAGTGATCAACCTACTTCTCATCTCACCATGTCTTGTTATTGGTACCAATATTTTTAAGCAAATAATGAAGTTTTTCAATGATGAGATAATTCAAAAGAAATCATTTGTACTCAGTCAATGGATTTTGATTTACAATTCAATAATAAAGTTCTTCTTATAGAATCTAAGGTCAAGGTGGTAAAGGTCCTACTACATCACTCATGTGTACCCATATGGTCTGGTCATGATTCAAGAGAAAGGAGGAAGTAAAGTGTTTATGGTGAATGCACACAACTGAAGGTAATAGTTGAAATCATCCCGATAAGGATACTCATTGATTTGATATTGTGATGCTTATTGAAGTTTCAAAGATTTATGAAATGACACCGACTACATGAATGTGTAAAATCTGGTTCTTTCAAGAGAAAAGCCAACTTGTTTGTGATGTTTTGAAAATCAACATGGTTTTATTCTACTTTACATTCTTACGCATTCCACAAAGACACACACATACATGTAGACATAAACTTTGTAGTTGTGTTTGTTTTATTGTCAGGACAAGAATGTAGGTGAATGTCTGATCAAAACATCTTTACATTATTCAAATATCCAATGTTTGTAATATTTGTTATTGAGATGAATTGAATTGTTTACACAAAAACTCCTAAATTGGTCGTTCTTCCTAGAAAGATCATGGTGGTGTGCTACTAACTTGTGTAAAAGCATGTGAGTTTGTGATGCAAATATAACAGTCATTCTCGATAGAATCGTCATTAGTTTATCAACACCATAACCTCATTCTATATAAAATGAGTGTGCGAAGAAGTGAAGAAAATATGAACTAAAGTCGATAAATGCAAGCTTGTTTAGAATGATCATTATCCTCATATTGGAGGTGTTGACCCTTCATAGGAATGATCATTATATTGAAAAACAAGTACTATGATTAAAGAAAATATACTTTCATAAAAGAAATAATAGAATAGGATCTAAAATGACCACTCTAGTTAGAATGAGACGTTCTAGCATCACTCAAAATGGTCTTTCTAACTTGAACAATCATGGTGATTCGGGCCACTATTCAGTTAAGTGACATAAGTGAAGGGTGTGAATGATGATTCCATCATTTTTTATGTAGTCCCTTATGCCTTTCCCATGACCAAGAATAGTCAGATCAATGTCCAATCACCAGTAAGTACCGACCAAGCATTCTAAAGCTTACTGAAATAATCCCCATGACTCACCAATGCTTCTTCAAGATTCTTTGATGTTGTCCATGATCCTTATACCTCCTATTATACTCTTCTCCATAAGGGTTGGAGACCTCCTCTCCAAACCTAATTCCTCCACCTTGTCCAAAATATTTTTGGTTAGTTATCAACTTTAATAGGTTGGGAAAATCCTTCACATATTAGATAGGGAATAGTATCCCCTATTATTTCCATCCAAAGAAAGAATCAAACTCTCTCCCTACATTTAACCCTTAATACCCAACTCCTCCACCACACACCCATACTCCATTCTCCTCCCATAACAATGATGAATCAATGAGGATCCAAACTACAAGAGAGGACAACAACCTTACTCTAAAGAAAATATTGAAGAGATGGTGGACTCAATTGAAGTGGGTAGCAGGATAACAATAGCAAGGGATAGGTAAGCTAATTCATTCTCATGGGATCCACCACTTGCAAAACTTGTTCTCATGATTTGTCTCACCTTATTCTGACTCTCACACACTTCTTGACCCATTTCTAATTAAATAAATTCACCTATAATCATGCTAAAATCCCTACTTTTATGTTATAATTATGTGTCCCATCGTTTTATTGTAGGTAACCTTTTTTGGAAATAAAATGAGCATGGGAACAATAATCATATCACTCTTTGACCCAATCCCCAACTAACCAAAAAGTTATAATTTCAATAGTACAATACCACATCGTGGAGGACATATAACACAATATGTAACCTAATAGCAAGCCAACACCAATAGTAAATATCCAACATGAAGTAAATGTCTTGTACACAACATGTTTAATTTTGTAAATATGTGTCTTGTGTTTTGTCTTGAGTAATCTCAACTAGTGTGACGGGGCATCATATTATCCCCCTTTCCTTTGTTTGATTTTACTTCTAAGTTTGCTTGTCATATGCATCTAGTCACCATGATTCAATATTGTCGATCCCCTTATTAGGATTTTTGAGTCCTCTCCTTTGTGGGAACTTTGAGTTTTCTACCTCAGTGGCACTCATTTTTTTGCAATCACTAGTTCCTCCTTCTTGGTAAATTTTTTTTAAACTTGGGATGCCACTTTGTTGATGTTAAATTATTGGTTTCATACTCATAGTGATTGTATTCCTCATCATATAATGCTTATGTCATCTCTTATGTAGATGGATACATATAGAAATTCTTCGTCCTTATTCTAATGAGTGTTTTGATGGTTTAACAGTAATTTGTCTAGTTGATGTATGACCAGGAGGCTTGTATTTCTATTCATATCAAAGTCATATAAGAACAAAGTAACAAACACAATCATTTTTTTGAAAAAAATCATGTATTTGATTGTTTATGAGTACTTCGTGTTGATTTTTTATTAGGTGTGATCTGATAAATCGATTCACAATAGTCTTGTCCCAAAATACTTCTTTCCATGAAATATGCTTCTATCACCATGCTTGAGTGAGTTTCCATGTGGTTATATACATGAGTCAGCAATGTCCTATAAGAAAACAATTTATAATTTGTATGTTCAATAGAAAATGGGCATCATGTACATCCTATGCCCGTTTGAAAACATTTAACATTAAAAAAAATATCATGACAAGGTTTTTTAGGAAACTTCATAGCAACTCTTGGATGATTATTTATAATTTACATACATTTCTTGATCCTCAAATCTACATGTTAATAAAAATACCATGAACAAAATATTTTCCACGTAGATCTTGTATTACGAATTTTGATGAGTGGTAGAGTTTACTAACTATATAAGAGATACTACAAAAGATAAAAAATTTCTTTAAAAATGTAATTAAGTACATTTTTAAATTTTCTTCACATGAATTTTCACTTTTCTATGCAATTTTTTTATACCAAGTATATTAAGTACTAACTCATCCAACAACATTTGTGGGTGTGGTTCGATCATAGTTTGTATATGAATCAAAGAAACTCATACATTAATTTAATCAAGGTATTCTAAAATCCAGTCTTAAAAAGATCAACAAAATGATAATTTTATATTTTACTTGATGGATAGGAACTAGAGGATGAGGATAAAAAAGATGGAATCATGCAACATGCAAAAACGACAGGTGGGTCATGGCCTCCATCACATTTTAACTCAAGAACAAAACACTATTTTCACTTTATAAATGCAAATTCATGATTGTATTGCTATCAAATATCAAAAAGTTGAACAAAATTGTTTTATTAATGGGTGCACATATACAATCTAGTATTAGAAACTATAAAAATAAATACACTATATTGTTTGTAAATCTTTTATATGTTAAACCAGACCTGAAAATTCTAGTTAAGATTTTATTTTCAACCATGCATCCAATTTTCTTGCATCATTACTCCCAGAGTTGATAGGTGGTATACTACTATTCTTTATATAGTTGCAACCCTGAACATAAGGGATCCCCAGTTTACCATTGCCAAACCTACATTTAGTGGCACTTGGGGTCTATGGATTATAGGAAATCCCACCACCAGTTTCAATAGAAAAATAGCCAATGGGCATTTATTCAGTGACAATGTAAAGCTAGTGGTAGAGGGTAGAATGGACAAGAAAATGAGCATTGAGACCAGCTTGTAGGAGGGGTAGCAATGGCAAGCCATGTTTCTGAATACGATAGTTGTCAAAACTTGTCTAGTCTTATATCTCCTACAATGAATACCATATGTGCATGGCTGAAATTATTTATATAACCCAAAGAAGAAGATGGTAGACAAATTATGGACGCAAAATCATAAGATAAGAAAAGAAAAATTGATAGAAATTTTTTATACATGTATTACACATGTAGGGGGGTTAAAAAGATTATTCATGCTAGAAACATGCTAATATAAACAAAATAAAAATATCATGATGACTTTTTTTATTTACCATAAATGAATCAATACAAATTAGTGTGATACATAAAATGAAAGAACACAATTTTTTCTTCACTAAACATATGCATATACATCGACACACTCTGTGAGTATATCTTATATTATTAGAGCAATTTGGTAATGGAAGCGAAGGTCAATGGACGCTTCTAATCGAGATGGAAATAAAGTTGATGTATAATAGGGAACCCGATGGATCATAAAATTTATTACCTTTGCACTATTAACAACATCACCAATCTTAATTCTTAAAGCAAAACCACATTATCACATGTACACACTTCATGTTTTTAATAAATTTATTTTTTGTTTGTTTCAGCTTCGTTAGACAATAAGTTGTTTATTTCTTTCATGCCTTGAATCTCATTTATATCTCAACCAAACTCTTCCTTAATATATCAAATTCCACACAACTAATAAGATAGACAATAATTCTTCTCTGAAGAAATATTATTTTTTTTTTTATTTGTCAATTTTGAAATGTCGATGTGAGAATCCATGACCATGCATGTACATGATAGAAAACAAATACCATCATCAATATCAAGCCATTACTACATTGATAAGCAGTTATCATTATGCCATTTAGTTGGCAAGGGATATGAAAGAGGGAGAAGAAAGAGAATAGTTGAGGTCCTGTAGAGGTACTCAAATTGGATCAGTGATAGATTTCTAGGTTTCATCATAAACCTGATTGGTTACTTCCAATTACGTAAATCAACAGTAAGGAAAGATAAATTTATGTTTGATCAGTCCATGTAATTTTTTTTCCAATAACATTTTTCCAGACCACAAAGAAACTAGCGATGAGAGATAGAAAGATATAAAAAAAGAATACAAGTATATTCTAACTATCAACATAAAAATGCACAAATACACTAATTATTGTAAATAAACATAGCTTAACACCAAATTAATATCGAGCTATATTATTTTCATAACACATCTAAATATAATGTTATACATATTAATTTCAATAAAATAAAAAGTTATAATACACATATATGTAATATATGCATGCAGAAGGTCCATGTGAGGACCCTTGGTGTGTTACCAAGAGGTCTTAGGTTCATCCCCTAGAGACAGGATGAATAGAAGAAGAAAAAAATGCATGCAGAAGCAATACCTAAAAAAGCTAGTAAGCATGGTAGTATTGTTTTATTATATATTTTTCACTAATGATTTGAGTATTTTAGCTATTTTAAATGCATAAAATACCTATTCTTAAAATTTATTGGGCAATATAAGCAAACATACTAAAAATCCATATCAAATAGTACCTTGGCAGACCAATACTCAAGGTAGTACTGAACTAGACCTTCTTTAAGAAAGTACAAAGATTAATTACATGAGCATAAATGTTTATAACCTATATATTAGTGTTTAATTAAAAAATAAATAACTTTAGCCATGTTTGCAATACTGAATGTATATTATAATATACAAAAATTACAAATTAATATATACATAATAGTGTGAAAAATTGATATACATAAGACAATTACAAATATTTATCAAATGATGCACACATACATTTTGGTATAATTTTGTAAAAATGACTTCTCAAAAAGATAATAAAATTATAAAAAGTTTGTTTAATACAAACAATTTTCATCAGTGTTGAAAACATCGCACTTATAATTATATAATACATAAAATATACTGTCACATCCCATCTTCCCTCCTCTTTCCTCACTATCTTTTACATGATAATTTGTTTCTCTCTCATAATTAAGAGATAATTCTAATTTACTATCAAATATCTTATTTATTTAAACATTTCAACTTTCTTGGAACGCATTGTTCTCTCTCACAAGTCTAGAAATTTCTATACAAATTATCATTTGGCACTTTTCTTTTCTTAATAAGTCGAGTTTACGAATGGTATATTGTGGCTTGAGGTGGTCTTTATCACTACTCATACATGATCAAATAACTGTTTGACCATGAAAAAGCATGATTAGGGAATAAATTTTGCAATTTTGATTTATATTTGACAACTTTGAAGAAAATAATTTCCTAAACATTGTAAAATTTGCATGTATTTATAAGATTAGTGCTTCTTGTAAATCTAGATTCTAATTTATATAGTGCCATATTAATAGTCAGAACATGGATACATAAATGTAATGAACAATTACTAAATTGAGAAATAATTTAACATAAACAATGGTTGATCCCTTTTTCTAGTTCCTCGAAAACATAAACTATATATAGAATTACAATATAATGACAACATATATTTAAATTGGTCTTTGTAGAATATATGTTTGGAACAAAAAGAAATATTATGAGTAACCCAAGATATAAAATAATGTGTGTCCTAGAGTTACCACCTAAAATCCAAAATAGTTAGGCACCTAACAACTTTGGTCACAATGTTGTAATCCCCTTAGAATCCCCATATGTTTGTGTCCCATACATATTTCTCATATGTACATCATAAAATAGTTTGAATTCACATTTTCATTTATGATGTGGATTTGAAAGATATGTATACATGATTGATGTTAGTTTCCTTTGTGTACAAACTTTTTCAGGGATGGGTATGTGTTATTCATTTTTTGGTTCCAAATCAATGATGGTATTGCTATATTGCAATAATGTGAACATCCTCATATATTGTGTGAATAGGTTCATGTTAATGCTCATGTAGATGGGTTTCCTAATATAGGAGGTGTTACAAATGGTATCAAATCCTAATCTCCCTCATATAGGTGAGGTCCACATGGGCATGCATCACATCAATTTTGAGTCAAGCGGTCCAAGTATATTAGAATGGACTATTCACATTGACATATTCATCCAAGCACTAGTAGTTGTGATCGGGTGTTGGGTGCACGTGTGCTATTCTAGGTCTACACTAAAATAGGATAATGATATGAGGCCATATAGTTCATCCGTGATAGTAAAGTGAGAGTCTAAGTGGAGGATATTGTAACATTCTTGGAGTTCAAGCCTTAGGTAAAATAATCAAAAAAGAAAAAAATGAACTACTCATGTCTTCAAGTTGTGTCTCCTTTTTAGGTGGCTCATCAATAAATATGCTACAATTAAGTGTTCTCAGTCTAATGAAGTACTAGGATGGATGACCTTTCTAGATGGTGGTCTTAGGATTGCATGAGTGAGGACAAAGTGCAACATCAAGGCCAATGTTGGTAAGTGGGATCAGTACTAATTCTTGAAACTCTACTAGAATGTTGGGTGATCGTCTTGGGCATTAAAATTGTTTTGTTCCTAAGTGGTATTCATGGTTCTATATGGAGATTGTTGCTTTTCTTCACTCCCCCATGCTATCACATCTTGTTGTGTCGTCACGATCCAAGCATTGTGCCTAACATAGGTGAACACTATTCTTCTTGGAATTTGTTGTTGCAAGTATGTGGTTGGGTCATCAAGTTTGAGAATTTCTCTTTCTATTGAAATTCATAGGAATTTTTTTCCTACCTTGGCATTCTTCTTGTTAGGAGGATCTTTCTTTCTTTTTTCCCTTTGATTCAATTTCTTTTGCTTGTTCCTTTTTTCCTTTCAAGTTTTGTCTTTTTCCTTTTCTTTTGTTTGCTTTTTTTCTATTACTTTGGTGGTCTTATGTCTATAGTCACCACGATTAAGCATTTATTTGTCCCCTTCTTTGGGATTTTGTATACTCTCCTTCATGGAATCTTTGAGTTTCCTACCTTGGTAGGACTCAATTTTTTCCATTACCGGTTCCTCCTTGGTAACTTGCTTTTGAGTAGTAGGGATGCCACTTCCTTGATGTACATTGATTGGTTGTATTTATACTTATATTAAAGGTATTGCTCCTGATACAATTCTTATGCCATCTTTGATGTAGAGCTATCTATATATTATACTTCATTCTTACTCTGATATGAGGTTTGATAGTTTGATGATCATATTTTTGGTTGATGTATGACCCAATAGCTTGTATTCCAATTCTTTTAGATGTCATATAATTGTAAACTAATAAATACAATCAATTTTCTGTAAAAACGGTATTTGATTGTAATATAAACAAATCATGTAAATTTTTGTTTGGTGTGATCTCAAATACCAATCAACAACAAACTAGATACAAAATTGTTCTCTCCATGAAATATGCTTCTATCACCAATATTCAAGTAAGTCACCTTGTGGTTGTATACATGAGTTAGCAATGTCCTACATGAAACAATTGTTAAACATTATAACTAATAGAAAATGGCATCTCGTACATGCTATGCTCACCAAAAAAAATTAACTTAAAAAACTATCATAGTTTTTTTAAGAATCCTCATACAAAATCTAGTTTTCTAAAATTGTATACTTCACCTACAACACGATCTAGCAAGCCACATGGAGGTAAAAAAATATCGTGAACAAAACATAGCCAGCCTACATATGGGACCCATGATTCATGTAGCCCAAAGTATCACAAAACACAAACATATACTAGAAGAACCACCCCCTATCTATGTCAGGCATTGAATCTTAATGAGTGGTAGTGTTTACTAACTATACAAGTGAGACTGTAAAATATAACCACTTTTGTTAAAAATAAAATTAAATAGATAGTTATATACACTTCATATGAATTTTCACCTTTTTAATGCAACTTTTTCTTTTTTAAGATATTCATACAACCAATTTAATATAATGTACGTTATATATTAACACATACGACACGTGTGTGTATGTTTTCATCATTGTTTATATGCAAATTTGAGTAACTCATGCATTAATTTAATCAAGGTGCATTAGAAGCTACTCTTAAAAGAATCTACAAAATGATAGTTTTATATTTTAATCGATGGATAGGAATGGGAGGACATGCTTCACAAAGTTGCAATAAGGCAAAATGAACATTAGATGAGAGGTAGTTCATGCCATGTATTACTTTATATCTTAAAAGAAACACTACATTCACTTTATAAATGCAAGTAAATGATCCAAAAGCATTCGAATACAAAAAAGATAAGCATTATTCTATTAATAAATAGTTTACAAATACAATTCACTATGATCTTCAATATGTTTGACCATTTCCCACAGATTAGAACAAGATTTTATTTTCTATCATTCATCTAATTTTCTTGCATCCATACTCGCATATATGAGAGGTGGTGGTGGGTTTTTACACCCAGTTATAGGAATGCAACCCCGACCATATGGCGCCCCTGACCTAGCACCACCGGGACTAGTGCCACCACTTCCCATACCAGGGTATCCGATGGATGTGGAGTCACCAAGAGTACAAAGTTGGAGGTATAGGGGTAGGATGGACAACAAAATGAGCATTGACACCAACTTGTAGGAGGGGCACCAACGACAAGCCATGTTTCTTAATGCAGTGGCGATCACAAACCTATCTAGTCTTGTATCTCCTACAATGAATGCCTTATGTTCATGGCTAGAATTATTTATATAGACCTAAATTGAAGATTGTATACTATTTATGGATGGGATCTTTAGTACAAAAAGGAAAACTGATAGACAAAAGTTCACATATATATCATAATTGGAGTGGGTCAACAAGACTGTTCACATTACTAAGCATGTTGATATAAAGAAAATCAAATAGCATGATGACTTATTTTATTTAATACTCTAAATTGAAACAAAGAAATCTATTTGATAAAAAATAAAAGAGTGGAATTATTCACTAAAAATGTGCATATGCATCTATACACTTGTGAGTATTTCTTGTAATTATTATAGCAGTTTGGGAATGAAAGTGAATTTTAGTAGATGGATTGATATAAAGTTGAAAGATATTGATGAATGATAAAAATTACAATCTTTGCACTATTTCCAACAACATATATCTTAATTTATAAAGCAAATGCACACCTTGAAAAATGGATGAATTTTTTGGTTAACTTGGAAGGAGATTATATCTCTTAATTAGTATTCCTAGTCGATCAATATGGAATGATATAAATAAAACATTGACACATCTCATTATCTCATGCACATAGTTCAAATTATTAATGTATTCTCCTTTGATTCAGTGTTGTTGGACAAAAAATTGCTAATGTCTTTCATGCTTGCACCTCTGTTACAAACCAACCAATCTCTCCCTAAATATATCAAAAACCAACACAACTAATAAGATAGAGGGTGATTATTCTTCTCTAAATATATATTACGTTTTCCTTTGTTACTCAATTTTGAATTGTAGATAGGACAATTCATGACCATGCATAAACATGATAGAAAACAATTACCATCATCATTGTCCATCTATGCCTACATTGATAAGTGGTTATCGTTATGCCAAGTAGTTGGAATGGGATAAGAAAAAGGGAGAGGATAATTGAGTAAGGAGAGAGAAAATGATGTTGTGTCAATACATAACTTCTGTGAAACAATATTGTTTTGTAGACCATAAAATAAAATAGTGATGAGAGATTAAATAAGTGAAATAAAGAATATAAGTATACGCTATCTACCTATATTAAAGTGCACAACAATACATGAATTAATGTAAATCATCACATATTAACACAATAATAATATAGATATACAAAATATTATAATTAATATGTAAATAAATACTATACTTATTAATTTTAGGATAATTTAAATTTATACTACATATATATGCAATATATGTACATAATAGTACCCATGAAAAAATAAAAAAACACAGAAATATTGTTTTTTATATAATTTTCAAAATGGTTTGTGTATATTATCTATTTTAAATGCATATAATCACCATTCTTTATTGTTTTTGAAAAATCTATTCTATAAATTTATTATGCAATGTAAGTACACATTCTAAAAAAGCATATAAAATACTGCCCTGGAAGATCAATACTCTAAGTAATACCGAACCACACATTCTTCAAGGAAGTACAAAGATTATTGACATGAGCATCAATGCTTGTAATATTTATATTATAATTTATTTAAAATTATAAATATGTATAACCATGTTTGTAATACTGAATTCATACAAGAATATACATTAATTAATAATTAAGAAATACTCACATGTGTAAAAATCACATACACAAAAGACGATTAGCAATGCTAACCACATGTTGAACACATAAATGTTGGTATAATTTCATACAAAAAGTATTTTCAAAACCTACAAAATATGTAAATGATGAATTTAAAACATATAGTATTGATAAAAATTTAAAACAATTTATAAATAAATAATATAATACACAAAATATATTTTTGTACATAATCTCCCCACCGTGTGCCTCATTTTCTTTTGTCACAATAATATCTTTCTGTATCACATTTAAGAGATAGTTTTAATGTAGTTCTTTTCTTTGATTCTGTTGAACGAATGGTGTGTTAGAAAAACTATCAAATATCTTATAATTTCTTTAGTCATTCCATCTTTCTAGGCATTCACCTTTCTCATTTAAAAGTTTGAAGACTTCCATAGATTATGTCATGGGGCACTTTCCTTTTCTTTTTAAATTGGGTATATGACGGGTATACTATGGATCAAGGTGGTCTTTATCACTACTCATTGATTATCAAATATCTTTTTCACTATGAAAAAAATGAAAAAGGAATCAATTCACAATATTGACTGATATTTGACAATTGAGTATAATGGATTTTTTTCCAAAACATCAGAATAAAATGTCTCTAGTATAAGTAATTCTCAAAAATATAAATTCTAGTTCTTTATTTCACCTAATTAGTATCAGGAGAATTACTGAATAAATCTTATGAACTATTCCTAAATTGAGAAATAATGTAAGAAACATAATGGTTGATCCCTTTTTATCATTCCCACAAAATGTAAAACTAAAAAAAAATTGCAATGTAATGAAAACATATGCTTGAATTAGTCTTTATACAATATGATGAGAATAGATGGCGGGAGGTTTGAAATCAGGAGAGGCGGTAGGCGGGGTTACGGGAGAGGCGATCTATGGCGGAAGAAGGCAACTTCTGCCAAATCCAATACCTAGCTCTCAATAGCCGAGACTTCCAAATGCCAGAAAGCATGTGAAGGGGATCGCTACTTTGACTGCTTCTAGGAAATCGACGGATCTGTTGAATGACCAAAAGGAGAGTGAAGATCACAAAGTTGCAATTCTTATCGCTAGAGATCATCAATGGGGAACTTCTCTATAAGAGATCGAATGTTATTGAAGTTGCAAAAAAATGGGATAATTTACTTCCAGGTACATCATCGGTCTAAAACCTCATTGGTCGACCCTTGTTTGCCATTTTGAGGTCATTTGGAAACCTAAAATGGACTTTCAGGGAATTCCCCAAAACAAGAGCTTCTTCATTGTGAAATTTGAGTCTGGAACGATAGACGGGGGACCCTAGTTTGTGGGAGGTTGTCATGGATCTGTTGATTACCCTAAGTCCACACTCCTAATGGCTACACGTCCAAAGGAGAGTGAACCTGGGAGTCAGTCCCTAGAATGGATCATAAGTTTCACATAAGAAATATATATATAAAAGCATCAACGACAAGCTAAAGAGGTAACAAGATACTAAACATGGAGATAAGAGATATGTACCCATTTCAATTCTAGCATCCCATTGGTGTTTCATTCATAGAGTAGACACTTGAGTGTTGTAGATCTTCATTTGGAAACTAAAATTTGATAAACAAAACATATTAATGATAAAGAATTAAGTGATCTATGAAAAGGCATGTAAACAATTTAAGAATAATACAAAACTTTCTTGGCTACAATCATGATCATAGTCAAGAGGAAGAAACAAAGCGAGAACACTTGACGATATCATTTTACACAGAGCATGTTTTATGTTCCTTTTTCCATTATGTCAATATTAGGTTGTATAATGGATTCTTGTATATTATATTCAAGGTATGTCAATGTAGAATAGTCAAACATGCAAGTAGTAATCATAGGAACAATAGCTCAACCATGCAAGTAAGTAGCCAAGCATTCATATGAGCAAACATAGAAGCAATCCGATATCATAGTAGGGTCAAGAGGAAAACGTACCTGATTAGATTACAAGATTAACCATTGATTTAGAAGACCATATATAGCAAGCTTGTCTAGATCTTGGCAATTGACTCAACCAAGAGATCCTTATATTACAAGTGTGTACAATTTTATTAATATTATCAATATTAGGTCTCATTAATAATAAACATGGTCATTGGATGTGTCACCTAAGTCTAGGTATCATATCTTTCACCGTTGACTTCAATATCTCAACTAGGTCATGCATAGGCATTATCCAGTAACATAGTTTGCCATGGGTCCATTAGCATTAGATTGACACATCACAACTAGATCAAGAATATATTATTACAACTAGATAGTTAAGTCCATTTAGGTCATTTCATCAACATAAGACTATATTAGTGGTCACAAAAAGAATAAGGTCTGAATCATGATGCATAAAGGTATTCAAGAGACTGATATTAGAATAAAATTAGGGTTTTAGACAAAACATCAAGAGCATGCATTCAAAAGCATAAGCCGTCATAAAAGACATCAAAAGCATATATTTTGACATACCAGTAGAATTATAAGAAGAAATAGGTCCTAAAACTAGATTCATTGGATAGATCTCATTGAGAAGGTCAAAATTCATATATTATATGCCATGTTTGCACAAAGAATGTGCAAAATACGGATTTTAGAAGAAATCAAATCAAAACTATAGGGACATTGACATAGGGCGTTACATTTCATTTATTGCTCGATCCAAAGTGTCAAAAATCAATCAGATGGTGGCTTCTACCTGCCTCACTTGCATGTTGTACGTGGGGTTTCCAAGTGACATGGTGTTTCACGGTTGGTCGCCGCCCAGCAGGAACTTGGTGTCGGGTGGCCCGCCATCCCAGTCGACCGCCAACGCACGATGGAGAGTCTCTCGCCACCGCTATGGGTCGCTCGTCTGCCTTGGACCAGTGTGATCCCACGTGTTGAAGCACACTGGCCGCTGGCACACATGCTCATTATAGTTCCCATGATCTCAGCTCAAGAAGGCTCAGAAGGCCATAAAAATAGCCACCCAAGATATCCTCTCTCGCAAAGATGCAATGGAAGCCTCGGCTTCTATTGAGGTGCCTTAAAGCACAAAACCCCAAAAGTAGTTCCACCGCAATGTCGGCAGGAGCTAGGGAGCATTGGAGATGGTTGGGGTGTGAGGTAGGGCTCAGAAGGGAGGGAAAAAAGAAAGAAAGCAAGGGAAAGGAGAAAAGAAGTGAAACAAAGTATAAAAGGGAAAGGATTAGGGTTGAGAAGTGGTGCTCAACACCTTAGTAGGTGGAGGTCGCTGCCTCATGCGCTGCTCCTCATTCGGTGATAGGTGAAACCATATCAGTCATTGGATTTGAGGCACAATCCTTTCTTGTAAGATCCTATGGTTCGAAAGAAAGCTCATCAAAGGGGGGCCATGATTGGGTGAGGATGACATCAATAGATCACCAAGGAAAGGAAAGGAATTAGCATGTCGACATCGATTGTAGGCCCTATTGGGTCACAAATCGAACAAAATAAAAAAACACATGTAATTGATGCAAACATTAAAGGTCCATAAGTTGGGATGTGGATGTCTGATTAAGGCAATTTTTGAACCATTGGATTCCTAATTGAATCCTCTACATAATGAAAAGCACTTTATAGAAAGGAGAGTTTAGTGAAGTGGTTCAATTTTGGTTGCAAGTTGATGATATATGATAAACATGACACTTGGTCCAAAACCCAAATTAAAGTCATATATAAGACAAAAATTGAAGTGATACTAAATCAAATCCAACCCATCAGTTGAACATAAAGTGACTCAATGTCATCAAATTGAGGGTGAGGGGGTTATTGAGTTTAAAAGGGCATTTAATGGGTCAAGATGTATAGAAACGGATTGAGAGAAAAATCCAGGCTATCATAGAGGTAAACCCCTAATTATGAAGAAGTGGATTATCGGGGATCCATTGGAGAAGGAAAGGCTTACGAACATATGGATGTGGGTGAAATTTCTAAGTCTTCTGCTTGAATTCTAGGATGATGAGATCCTTGGACTTCTTAGGAGTTATATTAGAAAGTCAATCTATTCTGAAAATGCTACTAAAATGATGTGAATATTGGATTATGTCCATATCTAGGTTTTGATCCCGATGGATTCTATACTTACGAAGGAGATTGTTATGAGGAGTGAATGTGGCGATAGGGACATTTTTCATGTCCAATATGATTTGAACCCAGAGATTCACAAGGCATGCAACTATTTCAGGAATGAGATAGAGATCAGTAGCTTTCACAAAGAAAGATAATGGTGTAAATAAGGTACGGGTCCCAACTGAGAAATTGCATAATGAGGTTAATTTATCTAATGATAACTCTAATTTACACTTGTTATTATCTCTAGTGAAAGTAATGATATCATTGATGTCCTCGATACTCCAGGTGTGGCCTTCAGTGTTTCTTCTGTTATGAACATTCCTACTACTAATGTCACCTATCAACTCTCATAGAGAAGACCAAACAAGTTTTACTTTGTTCTAGGAGGTGTTAGGAAGAATGTATATTAGCTTGCTGGTAAAACTATTAGTGGTAGCTGGAGTGTACCTACTCATATGCAACATATTGTTAATGAGAAAATTAAAATGGTCACCCCGTACAGAGATGAGGGTTTCCAAATGGTGAGATACAAAAATAGGCCTTCTTCTCTAAAACTTGTTTCCCAAAGCAATTGTTACGTTAAGAGAAGTTCTCCAAAAACAACTATTGTGGCTAACAACATGTTTGAGAAAATCAATAAAACAGGGGATGAGCTTGTCGGATACAGTGACTAGAAGGTCTCCAACCAACATTATCCCAAATGGATGACTGTTTGGGCATGTTCTCCTAGAATGTCTAAGGTTTGAATAGGCTTGGACACTAGGAGAAAATTAAGGATAGACTTGTTAAGGCAAGTTATCCTATAAACTTCTCATTGAAATGAATATCATGTATAAAAGGATATATAATGTCATGAACAACATCTGGCCAAATAAGATGTGGATTTCTAATCATATTTCTCATTCTCTTGGAAGGATCATCATCCTATGGGACCAGACTGTTGTGGAGCTAGAAAATGTGTAAGAGAGGGATCAATTCATCCATTGTTTGATATTCTATAAAGACATTAAATTCTATGTCACTTCTATCTATGGGTAAAATGAGGGAAAAAATGAAGATATGTGTGGAATGAATTTTTCTAGGAGATTTCAATGCTATCCATTTTTCTAAGAAAAGAAAAGGTAAAGGTTTCAATCCTTTTACTTCCATGAGAGATTTCAATGATTTCATTTCAGATTTAAGTTTGATTGAGCTAGACATGAAAGGCTCCTTGTTCACTTGGGATAATAGATCAAAGAAGCTAGAGATTACCTTTCTAGAATAGATAGATGTTTCTATAATATTGATTTCTATTATGCTTACAAGGAAATCTGAGGGGAAGTTATTAACGCCATTACCAGTGATCATAGATAGCTTGTTGTTTCATTTATTGGTAAGTCGAGTAGGAGAAAAATTTATTTCAAATTTATTAATGCTTGGACCCTTCATGAGGACTTTATGAATGTTGTTTAATAATCTTGAAATATCGAGGTATAAGGTTATTCAATGTATAGAGTTACGTCTAAACTTAAAAATGTCAAAGCCAAACTTATTCAATGGAATAAAGACAAGATTGGTAATATGGGTGACAATGCCAAAACTTATGAATTTAAAGCCATAATGGCTCAAAAAGGTGTTGATTGTTTTCTTAATAATGAAAAGTTGAGGGATATAGATTATGAAAAAAAGGAAAATAGCCATTTTGGTTGTTGATGAAGAGAACTCTTATGCCAAGAAAATGACTACAGTAAACTGGTTGGAACTTGGTAATAGAAATACAATTTTCTCTTATAACTCAATTAAAGTTAGAGCAAACCGGAATAGTATCAAGGCCCTTATGATTGATAATGCACTTTGTTATGATGATAAGATTATTAGTCCACATATCCTTGAGTACTATAATCAGCTTTTCAACCAATATAACAAGGGAAACACTACTCTAATTATCTGGAATGAGGAGTGGTTATTGACCTCTCTCACTGATGAGCAAGAAAGATCTCACAGTGTTGTTGTTACTGGTGATGAAATTTAAAAAGTTATTAAAGATGCAAATGGGAATAAGGCTCATCGACCTGATGGATTTAACATACATTTCTTCAAGAAGTCATGGAATATCATTGGACCTTATGTCACGACTGATGTCTAAATTTTTTTCAAAAGTGGAAAAATGATCAAAGAATTGAAAAAATCTTACATAACTCTTACACTAAGATCAAAGGTGAAAATCACATAAAGGATTGGAGGCTGATTTCTCTTTGTAACATTCTGTTCAAAATTATTACCAAAGTCCTTGCAAATAGGATGCAACCTCTCCTTCACAGTCTTATCAACAAAAACCAAGTAGCCTTTATTAAAGGTCGACACATTTCTGATGCCCTTCTCCTTACCAATGCACTTATTAGTGATTTTAAGAATCCTAGTCTTAAGTCCAAGATGTGTATTCAAGAAGACTTAGTCAAAGGTTATGATGTTTTCCGGTGGGATTTTATTTTGGATATTCTTACAAAGATGAAATTTTTGAAATGTTAGAGAAACTGGCTCTACACTATTATGACTACTAGTAGTTATCATGTTTCCATCAATGGACAAACTTTTGATGCTATCTTTGTTTAAACTGGCATTCTCCAAGGGGATCTTGTTGCCCAATATATTTTTGTCTTGGCTATGGAGAGTCTTACAACAATTTTGAACAATGTTGTTAACAAGAATATCATAAAGCCTATCAGGAACTCATTATGCATGTTTCTCAGCTTCTTTTTGTTAATGATGTGATGTTCTTTCTGGAAGATATTACCCACAATGCTTTGGTTATTAAAGACATTCTGTATAAGTTTGGAGAAATGTATGGGCTTAAAATAAAACCTTCCACGAGTCGTATCTTCTATAGCCAGGGAGTTGATAATGGTTCTATTTCTAGAATCTTGAATATTCAGGTTCTTTTTTATGAGGTACGTTGGCCTTCCTCTTTTTTTGTGGCAAGCTAGCAGATCTCATTGTGCTCCTCTTATTAATAAGGTCAAGAATAAATTGGATGGTTGGAAGCATAAGACTCTTTCCTTTGGTGGCAGAGTTGAACTGATTGTTTCTACTCTCATTCCCTTCATTTATTTTGGTTTTCAACCTTACCTTGTTATGCTTCAGTAATGGATGAAATTGAAAGGCTATGCAGAAATTTTATTTGGGGGTAGTGGATATGGAGATAAAGATTAACTTTATAGACTAGCACAAGATTTGAAAACCAAAATTTGAAGGTGAATTCAGCATTAGAAGAATCCAAGACATCAATGAGGCTGGCATCATACAATTTATTTGGAACATTGCTAGTAAGAAGGACCACATGTGGGTATGGTGGATTAGTGGTAAATATATTAAAAATGATTCTTTCAGGTATGTTCAAAATGATCCTAATGGATCATGGATGTAAGGCAATGTCTGAAATATAGATCTATCAGTATGACCCATTTTTTTACAAGATTGGGAATGGTGGCTCGATCAAATTGTTGAGAGATCCATAGGTTCTTGGTGCTAAGTTCCTTAATTAAATATTGGATCTATGTAACATTCTTAATTTGGGAGTTAATTTGTATGGAAGTTTGGAGAGTTTATAGTCAATAAAAGCTAGAATCTGATTAGTAGAAGAAGATTTAGACATTTCAATGCTTTTATCTCTATGATCAAGTTGGATTTTTGTGAGTATGAACGTATGCTCTTTGAATGTGTTGAGGCTCCCTCGTTGAATCATTGTTGGAATGCTATTAGAGAGACAAGATGTGCTGAGAAGATTTGGTATGACTGTTGTTTCTAGATGCTCTCTATGTGAGTTAGACTATGAAGATAATGAGCATATTTTTTAGAATTGTCTATTTGTTAAAACCATATGAGATATGCCAAACAAAAGTGTTGGATTCCAAAATTACCAGGGTCCCGGGATGACTGTTACCTTTTCTTGAGCAAGATGAAGTTCTACATAACATGCCTTGTTGTCTTTTATGATGCTTGGCATTATAGGAACTGTAGATTTTTTTAGAACAATAGAAATGACGCATATGTTTGGTGGAAGGCTATTGAAGTTGACCTAAGTTGGTTGTATAGCATATAGTACTTTCCTATTACTTTCTTTTCTTTTCTTCTTTCATAGTTTTGTATATATGCCAGACTTAATAACTTCTTTTCCCAAAAATCAATGATAAGAGGCACAAGTGTTTCTGAGAAAAAAAAAGTCTTTATAGAATATATGTTTGCAAAAGAATGAAATATTTTGATTTACACCAAACATTGCCCCATTATTAATTAAGACCAACATTATGTGTGATAGAACATGAAACTACACTGTTAGAACTAATGCTTCATTGTATACATGGAGAATGGTATATAACCCTCAATGCACACAATAGTTTTTTGGTATAAGTGATTGTGTGTTGAATGAGATGTAGACAAAGAAAACCCACATTATGTTAGTTTGTAGACCAATCTGTCAACATATTCTAACCATTTTAAACAAAAAGACAAAATAAAATTTCTTTTTAAGAAAATAATTATGAACTTTCAAAACACTTACTAATATGGTTGTGAGATATATACACAAAGGCTACCCAAAAACCTTTTTCACATCAATGCATTAGTGCTAATGTTCCTTCATGTTATTAATGTATTAAATACTTTGAGACAAGTAATTGTAAATGAAACTAGGTTGTGTAGTAATTTTAAGGTTAATTGAAGCCAAATTGCATGCTCAACCCTTTTGATTATAATTATTTCTAATATTAGATTAGATCATTTACTTTCTTATTTACTACATGTGTGATAGTTAAAAATGGAAATATACCTAATTCACTACTCAAGATATATGTAATAGTGAAATAGTTAAATTTTAGATTTTTTTGGTTTATTTATACATGCAGTGATATCATATAGGCAAAAAAGAAATTTAAGATAAAAACCCCTAATTAGGAATGAAATTGGAAATTTTTATGTATATGATTCAGAATCGGTACCAACATAGAATGTTAAAACATCATAATCACTTAAAATTACTAGAGTCACTCACCTCTCAACTACTAAATTACAATGACTCGAATCTCATACTAGGAGGGGAAGCCCTCTGATCTAGAAAGATCTGCCTTCTAGGTCATACATACTTTCTAATGAGGAAGGAGACTATGTTGTACCAAAGTTCTCCTATTTCACTTAATTAAACTAGGCCATCTATTGCAGTACTCCTAGTTTGTTTCAATCTGGTTCATTATGGATTCAATACTAAAACCAAATTATAAGGTAAAATGAGTGTTTTCTTTCTCCAACATTTGTCCACCATACAGTAGAAGACTACAAATTTTTTTTAACTATTTACTATGTATACACATTATTTTAGAAGTATTTACATAAATCGGCCTCCTTATCAATATTTACTAAAATTCCCATGATTTTAATGTTGTGGAGATCATGACCACATTAGCCCAACTATACAAACTACAAAATTGGATCATCAATCATTATAGTAATTTCACCAGGTTATCACTATAATTTTATCATAGCCTAATGAACACCAAAATGTTAGTAAACTCTTATTTCACGATTGTCAAACCTCAATATTGATCAAATTACATAAAAAAAACTATCTTCTTCATATCTTATTCCTATTAAATACAAATATTACCAAAATTGCATCCATTCTAGCATACAAGGTGATAAAATAATATAATCACCCTTAGGGTCCCAATAATAATCGGTTGGGCTTAAGTTTTGGCCAAAGACATTATATCTGGGCCCATATGTCTCAATATCAATGTATTAAGCTTTCATCAATATCGTTATGACTGACTTATATAGGTTCTATATATGGGATATGACAACACTACCCAATTTATGGGAATTTTGTGCTTGAAATTGAGGTAATATAGAAAAGGATACCCATCTTAGGGTTCTATCTCTATCTTTATGGGAAACTCATTAACCTCTATTGGAGTATTTGACCTTAACATGTATTATAAGTTTCTAGGAAGTGTGAAACTAGGTATATGTGATACCAGTTTCAAACATTTAGTGTCAACTCATTTTTTGTCACATTCTGATACATGTAGGATGGTCATATACCTAAAGGTGTCAAGTCATATCATACTTACCTTAACCTCTGACTAGTGAACGTGTCTCATATCACATGTACTTGAAAGGGTGACATAAACATCACAAGCATTTTATGGACATAATAATCCCTCTATAATCCCCTTAAGTTTGTGTTCCCTACCACAAGTGGGACAACGATAGTTCTTTTTATTAGCAGTCTAAAGCTAACACCTAAACAATTAACACCATCAGTATTACTACACTGATAAGCAATTATCTTTGTGCCATGTAGTTTCAATGGGATATGAAAAAGAGACAATATAGAGAATAAATGAGGTAAGGAGAAAGAAACTAAAGTTTAATCGATCCATGTAATTTTTGTCCAATAATAGTTATTTGCAGGCAATAAAGAGACAAGTGATGATAGAAAGAAAGTTAGAAAGAAAGAATACAAATATACTCAAACTATTGTTAGAAAAATGCACAAAAATATAGTAATTATTGTAAACCAACATAGTCTAACACCAAAATAATATCAAGTTACACAAATTTTTAATAACACATCTAAATATAATATTGTACTTATTAATTTCAATACAATAATTTTTTTTTACTACATATATATCTAATATACACATGCAAAGAAATACCCAAAAAACTAGTCAGCATAGTAGTCTTGTTTTATTATATATTTTTCATTAATGGTTTGAGTATTTTATCTATGTTATATGCATACATTACCTATTATTAAAATTTATTGTGCAATATAACCACACATTCTAAAAATGCATATCAAATAGTACCTTGGCGGACCAATACTCAAGGTAATACTAAACCTAACCTTCCTTAAGAACGTACAAAGATTAATTACAGGAGCATTAATGTTTATAAAATTTATATTATAATTTAATGAAAAATGAAATTATTACATTCAAGTTTGTAATACTAAATGTATATAGTAATATGCATAACTTACATATTAATATATATAAATAATTGTAAAATAACACATATACATAAGACAATTGTAAATATTAATCAAATGGTTATTTATTCCTATTTTATCTTAGTTTGCATACCAAGCCTTTACTTTCTTCTTTCCCAATGTAAAAGTATTATTCTTTCCTATCTTTTCTCCCCTTGAATGTAACTCGAGGTTTCTCATTACCATGTAAAAAGTTTAATACCAATAGGATAGTTTCTTTTTTTTGAAACTATGAAGACGGCGATCAGTGTCAGGCATTCCGATCAGTTTACATGATGAGCCCACGGCTGGTGGACTGAAGAGGGTAGACTGCAAGAGAAGAGAACTGACCGATTGGTGGACCCAAACAATCTTCTAAAATTGACTACTCAAAAAGACAATAAAATTATACTTTTTTAAAAATAAATATAAATGATAAATGTTAAAAGCAACAGACTTATAAATAATATAATACACCAATTATATTATTGCATCTTGTCTTCCCTCCTCTTTTCTTACTATCTATTGTCATAGTACTTTCTTTATCTCTCATACTTCAGAGATAATTCTAATTAAATATGAAATATCTTATTTCTTTAGACATTTCAAATTTCTAGGAACTATCCTTCTCTCTAAAAGTTTAGAAATTTCCATACAAATTGTTGCTGGCCACTTTTCTTTTCTTAATAAATAGGGTATACGAAGGGTATACTATGTCTCGAGGTGGTCTTTGTCACTACTCATACATGATCAAATGAATGTTTCACTATTAAAAAGCATGACTAAGGAATAAACTATGCAATGTTGCTTTATATTTGACAACTTTGAATAATATAATTTCCTAAACTTTGTAAAAAAATTACATGTATTCATAGTATTAGTGCTTCTTGGAAATCAAGATTCTTATTGTTGATAGTGCCATATAAATATTTATAAAAACATAAACTATTTATAGAATTCCAATATAATGATAACATATATTGAAAATGGTCTTTGTAAAATACATGTTTGTAATGTAAAGAAATATTATGAGTAACCCCAAATAAGAAATAATGTGTATCCCATTATAGTTCTAACAACCAAGTATATTCCATAATGTATTACATAGAAGTATATCATTGATCTTTTATAGCATTCAACCATGAGGACTTGTAGAGACCATCTTTTAGTACCAATGACCTATATTTTTATCAACTGAACATTATTATTTTGAGTAATATATTTTCTTGTAACCTATGAAGTTGGAAATAGGAAGATGAAGTAAGTGAGATCATAGATTATCATGTTTATTTATAAAAACATAGTCTTGGTTGAGTTATATTTTACATGTCTTGAAAGCACATTATGTGCTAATATTAGCAATATCGTATAAGGAATATATGTAAATGGACATTATTTTCTAACACAAAAAGATATGGGCATGATGTTGGCTCTTTGGGGAGCCCTCATCGCCACCCTCAAGTTCTTCCTTGGCTTCTAAAATGAGCTCTTCATATTTCCTTCTCCATTTCAATACTCCTCATTTTCTATTCCCTACTAGATATTTTCCATACATATGAAGGGGAGAACGGGTCATGGGTCAGATGAGATCCATTAACGTTCTTTTTCTTCTACATGTCTATTCCCACTAGGTGGATCTAGATGCATATTCATGGGGTCTTCCACACATAATCAACAATCTCATATCCCTATGGCAAATCCAGATCATTGAGTAAACAAAGAGGCCAATAAAGTTTTTAAGTGACGTGGTACCTCATACGGGAACACAACCCCTGCGTCCATGAAGAAAAATAGACAAAACTGGGATTGTCATGTATCTCTCCCATGAACCCCTTGACAAAAACCAACACTATATATAGGCTATATACCTCATCCTTTATCCAATCCTCTACCATCTCTTGGGAATTCTAGTACGTTTGGGGCTTCCTTTTCTTCATGTATCTATCAAACTCGCTCCTTACATGGAACAATGACTGGAAGTCCCACACTTGGAGGGAAAGCCCTCTGTTCTAGAAATATTTGCTTCCCATGTCATACCTACTTTTTCATGAGGAAGGATATGGGGTTGTACCAAAGTTCTTTTATCACACTTAATTATACTGGGTAATTCATTGCACAAGGCCTAGCTGGTTTCAGTCTACTTTATTATGGATTCAATACTATATCTAAATTAAAAGGTACATTGAGTGTTTTTCTTTCTTCAAAATTGGTCTAGCACAATATCGCTGCAAGAATAGAAAAACACTTTGATCATGTACCGTGTATACAACTTATTTTATAAACATTTCCAAATAGTTAGCCTACTTATCATTATTTACTAAAATTCTTGTGATTCTAATTGTCTGGTGATCATGGTAATATTATCCCAACTTCATAAACCACCAAATTAGATCATCAATCGTTCTACAAGTTTCCAAATTAGCACCATAATGTCATCATAGTCTAATAAACATCAGAATGTTAGTAAAATTTGATTTGAAGATTATCAAACCTCAACATTGAACAAGTTACAAAAAAGACCTTCTACTTTATATATATCTCTATTGAACACAAATATCACAAGAAATTGGATCCATTATAGCATACAATATGGTAAATTGTATAATCATCCTTCGGGCCCCACTAATGTTTGATTGGGCTCAAGTTCAAATTAATGACATTATACTTGGTCCCATATGTGTCGACATCAATGTATTGAGGTTTCATCAATATCATTACCATTTATTTATTTAGGTTCTAAAGATTGGGATATGACATCACTATCCATCTTTTGGGAATTTCTTCCCAAAAACAAGGTTACCCATATGAGATTGACTTCTCTATCATTATAGGAATTTCATTAACCTCTATTAGGGTATTTGACCTTAACATTTATTATATGTTTCTTGGATGGATGAAACTAAATTTAGGTTACACCTATTTTGGTGTTTAAATGTCAACTCATTTTCTTTTCACCTACTGATAAATGTCATGCAGTCATATAAGAAGGTGTAGTTTCATATCATACTTATCATAACATCTCACCAATGCACATGTCTCACACCACTTGTACATGAAAGGGTTAGACAAACATCACAAGCATTTTATGGACATAATATTTTCTCTATAACCCCCTTAACTATGTGTCCCATACCATAAAGATGAGGGACATGATAGTTCATATTATAGGAAAACTAGAGTTAACACCTAAACTCTAAAATAGTTAGACACCTAAAAACTTAGGTCACAATATTGTAATCCCTTAGAATCCCCATATTTTTGTGTCTCATACGTATTTTTCAAATCTACATCATGAAATCATTAGAACTCACATTTTAATTTATGATGTGGATAAAAGATATGTATACATTATTGATGTTGGTTTCCTTTGTGTAATTTTTTTTTAGAAATTGGTATGTTTTATTCATGTTTTGGTTCCGGATCAACCATGTTATTGCAATATTTCAATTAATGTGAACATCCCCATATATTTTGTGAATGAATTGATGCTTCTGCCCATGGAGATTGAGTTTTTATTATGGGAGGTGTTACAAATGGTATCAAAGCCTATTTTCCCTCCCATAGGTGAAGCCCAGATGCGCAAATGTCACATCAGTCTTGATTCATGTGGCATTAACATATTCATCCATGCAATGGTGATTGTCATCAAGTGTTTGGTGCACATGTGCCATTCTAGGTATGTATTGAAATAGGAAAAGGTAATGAGACCATATGGTTGATCCTTGATAGGGAAGTCAAGAATCTACATGGAGGAGATTGTAACAATCTTGGACTTGAAGCCTTAGATAAAATGTTCCAAAAATAAGTGATCGAACTACTCATGGCTTCATGTTGCACCTCATTTTTAGGGGGCTCGTCACTAGATACACTACAATTAAGTGTTCTCAGTGTAAAGTAGTACTAGGATGGGTGACCTTACAAGAAGTTCATCTTAGGCTTGCATGAGTGAGAAAAAGTGCACAACCAAGTCCAATGTTGGTATGTGGGGCCAGTAAAAATTCTTGAAACTCTACTAGAGCCTTGGGTAGTGGGCTTGTGCATTACAACCTTGTTGTTTCTAAGGGTAGCCAGGGTGCTATAAGGAGGTTGTCACTTGTGAATCACT
The DNA here is from genome assembly GCA_963693085.1 of Alisma plantago-aquatica. NCBI lineage: Eukaryota > Viridiplantae > Streptophyta > Magnoliopsida > Alismatales > Alismataceae > Alisma > Alisma plantago-aquatica. The sequence continues at coordinate 462,884,508 of OY856409.1, forward strand.
CTCCCATGCTATTCTAACTTTATGTGTTGTCACGATCCAACCATTGTGCCTTGATATAGGGGACAACTACTCTTCTTGGAACATGTTGTTGTAATGAGGTGGTTGGGGCATAAACTTTGACAATTTCTCTTACCATAGAAATGCACATATACTTTTTTTCTTCCTTCTTGTTCTTCTTGTTAAGAGGATGTTTCTTTCATTTTTTTCCTTCCCAAGTTGTTTCATTTTTCCCTTTGGTTCATTTTATTTTTTTGGTCATTTTTCTTTTCAAGTTTTGTCTTCCTTTGTTTTCTTTTTACTCTTAGTTTGGTGGTCTCATGTGTCTGTTTGCCATGATTCAACATTTATTAGTCTCCTTAGGTTTTCTGTGTCCTCTCCATCGTAGGAGCTTTGAGTTTCCTACCTTGGTAGGACTCAATTTTTTCCATGACTAGTTTCTCCTTCTTGGTAACTTGATTTTTAGTAGTAGTGCCACTTCCTTGATGTTCACTAATTAAATGTAATAATACAATATAAGTTATTTCTCCTGATACAATGCTTCTTACATCTTTTTTGTAGAGGGTTCTATATACTTTGCTTCATTCTTATACAGATATGTGGCTTGATGGTTCGATGATCATGTGTTTGGTTGATGTATGACCTGATGGCTTGTATTCCTACCCATTTAGATGTCATATAATTATAAAGTGATAAATACAATCAAATTTCTCTACAAAATAACGTATTAGATTGTAACATTAGTAACTCATGTTAGTTTTTTGTTAGGTATGATCTCAAGAACTAATCAACAAAAAACTAAATATAAAATTATTTTGTCCATGAAATATGCTTCTATCACCTATAATTGAGTGAGTTTCCTTTTGGTTGTATACATGAGTCAACATTGTCCTGTAAGAAAGCTATTTATTAACATTATATTTAATAGAAATTGGAATCATGTTTATCCTATTCCCTTTGAAAATATTTTAACTTTCAACAAATTATCATGAATTTTATTTAGGAATCCTCATACCAAATCTTGGATACTAACAATTTATACTTTACCTACATCACTTGATCCAAAAATCCACATGGAAGTGGAAAAACTAGCATGAACAAAACATTTCCCGCCTAGATCTTGCAACCATGTTTCATGTAGACCAAAGTATCCCAAAGCACATACGGCTACCAGAAAAACCATCCCCCACTCTATCTCGGGTATTGAATCTTTATGACTGGTAGTGTTCACTATCTATGCAAGTGATACTACATAAGATAAAAACTTTCTTGAAAAATAAATCAAATATATACTTATATTTACTTCACATTACTTTAAAACTTTTAATGCATCTTATTCTTTTTTAATCAAAGCATACAACCTAATGATATAATGTACATTATATATTAACACATATGACAACATGATTGTGTATAGTTTGATTTTTGTTTGTATGTGGATCAAAGTAACTCATGAATTAGTTTAATCTAGATACATTACAAGCACGTCTTAAAATTTTCTACAAAATCATAGTTTTATGTTGCAGTTGATGGATAGGAACGGGAGGGTAGGTTTCAAAAAGTTGCAACCAAGTAGCATGCACAAAAGATGAGATGTAGCGATGGCGAACCCTAGCCCGTCTGGATGCGGCGACGGCAGAACGGTGCATGGGGAAGACTTTATCGATGTCAACGGAGACGAGGATCGTGGTGGACGCGACCATGCGGTTCCACTAGGGAACTTAGGCATCTTTCTGATCTATGCTAGCCATGGAGCGGGGAAAGCAACCGGAAACAACCTACATAACCAGGACATGGATGTGGACACAGGAGTGCAAGGGACAACTCAATTCCCGGACCTTCCTTCACGTCAACATCGCGCAAACTCCCAATCCCAGACCTCGGGAACATCCTATAGTGTTATGGTCGGGAAAGGTATAGCACTCGCCCAAGGAGGCATATGCATAAATGCAGAGGACAACGACATATTCTCGAAACCAGATGACATCCTTGTATCCTCTGAAAATGGCGTGCCAACTTTTGACCTGACGAAGGAAGCTAGGGAAAACCTGTTGAAGCCATGGTAGTTCACGGTGGTAGTGAAGCTTCTATCCAAAGATATTGGATTCCTAACTTTGCGAGATAGGATCCAATCCATGTGGAAACCTAAAGGGGGGTTCAACCTGATCGATCTTGCAAATGAATTCCTCATCGTTCAACTCCAACGGGAGGATGATTACATTCACGCTCTGACAGGAGGCCCATGGACATTGTTCGGATTGTACCTCTCAGTCCAAAGATGGCATCCCGACTTCTCGCCTGAGACCACAGATCTTCCGAAACTGGTCTCGTGGATTAGAATCCCAAATCTCCCTATCCACCTGTACTGAGAAGTCCTTTTGGTAGGAATCAGAGACACAATTGGAAAGACGATTAAGGTTGACCTCAACACCATCTCTCAATTGTGAGGTCGATTCGCTAGAATAGCAATCGAACTTGACTTGTACAAGCCACTCACGCCTCTTGTTATGATTGAAGGTAACCAATATAGGATTGAGTATGAGAACATATCCTATATCTGCATGTACTTTGGAAGGGCTGGTCACTTGGAGAAGGACTGCTCAAAGAGAATTACAGATGAAAACGAAGCTCTGAAGGAAGGACAACCAGCAGCCCCCGTAAACCAGCCTCCGACCCCTTGTCCAAGGTTTTACGGACAACATACATGCGAGACCTCTCCAGCGCCGACCGAGGCCGAATGCGGAAACCAATCCCAACAACCAAAGAAACAACAATCATTTTTAGAACCTACAGGACCAGGAAGAGGATGAAGTAGAAGCTACTGAAGTAATTGATGTTGACACGGTTGTTGATAGGGTGGTTAATGGGATTGACTGGAAGATGAGGAAGTAGAACTTCAAGCAAAGCAATTCACAAAGGTCCAAGGTGAATGCTATCCCTTCACAGAACAAATCCAAAGACATTACTGACCCCTCTCAGACGTCCCAGGACCAGATAACTCAACTGCGCACCACACACTCTGCAGTCAACCCCTCCGGTAATTCCCTTGTAAAAGGGAGGGAGAATTCACCCCATCCCTTTTTCAATGCAACATTCACCTTTGGAGATTCGACAGGAAATGAGAGCAACACACCCATACAGAAGCCCAAGTCGAAACTCGACTAGAATCCATCTGAGAAACATGAAGATACTTAGTGTCGGGGACACCTCGAAATCCTCCACGAGGAAGAGAGGGAAGACATCGCTATTGCATGACCTGGAAGAAGAGGCGAGGACAATGGGAAAGTCCACCCTTAACGAAGGTGTTAAATGAAGATTACAACATGGAACGTATAGGGTGTTTGTGATAAAGACACCCAAAACATAGTGAAAGATCTTACCCAAAAATACAAGATATCAGTCATGTGCCTGTTGGAAACAAGATGTAGCGGAAAGAGAGCTATGGGGATAATCAAGAAGCTTGTTTTTACAAACTCACATAGAGTTGAAGCTATTGGATACTCAGGAGGTATATGGGTTCTCTGGAAGAACAACATTCATGTCGAGATTATAACCTCCCACAAACAATTCGTGCACTGCAATATTCACAACACCTTCTTCACCTTCGTCTACGCGAGCACGATGAGGGGAGGCAGGAAACTACTCTGGAACAAGATCAACGCTATTGCCCTTTCAATCACTGACCCTTGGGTAGTGATGGGGGATTTTAATGTTGTTATGCATCCATCTGAGAAAGTTGGAAGCAACATCTTCGATAAAGCTAACAATATGGACTTCATCGAGGCCTCCGAGAGCTGTTCGCTTCTTGATCTGGGAGCTAGTGGCCCTCGCACCACCTTCAGAACGGGCCTCTTGCACGAACGTCTGGACAGGGCTCTGGACAATCGACAGTGGATTGAATAGCTGGGCAAGAAGGAGATTCTGTTGCTAGAAAAGAATCACTCTGACCATGCACCGAAAATGGTCTCTGAAGAAGACTCTCTCCCATGCCCGAGATATCAGCATGTCCGCACTAGTGCTAGATGGTATTCATTGCCGGGTTATGAGGATTTCTTTGCAGAGGCCTGGCAAAAGCACTCTGACTTATTCACTGCAAATAAATCATTGGCTGGAGAAGTCGAGAATTTGGCACAATGCATCACGCAAGAATGACAGAAGAAGCAAAGATCGAATCACCAACAAGATTAGATGGAACCAAATCAACCTCTCGCTCAACTTCAACCACTCTCAGGCGATGGAGACAGTCACACTCCAAACCCAGCTGGACGGTATTCTGCGGAGGGAAAAAGCTGAAAGCCAACAGCGAGCGAGATGTAACCGGATAAAGCTGGGAGACAACAACACAAATTACTTCCACTCAATTACAAAAGCAAGAAGATGGAGAAAAAAAGTCACATGTCTTAAATGTGCAGATGGTGTCTGGTATGACAAGGAACCGGAGCTCAAATCCGTTATTTTATCTTTCTTTTCTAACGTATATCAGGAGACTGACAGAGAACAACGACGCTCTGACAGCATCACCTTTCGTGGGGCCTTCATGCCGCTTACATATGACCAACAACAAAAGATGGTGTCCACTCCCTCAACAAAGGAGATCTGGGACGCCTTGAACTCCATGTCGCCAGTTAAAGCCCCCAGGCCAGACGGAGTGGACGCAGGCTTCTACCAAAAGAACGGGAACACCTTGAGCGCCCAGCTATGTCAGTTTATCTAGGGTCCCTTGAAAGGTGATTCTATTCCTCCCACTGTGACAGATTCTCTTATAATCCTCATTCCCAAGTGCAATCCACAGGAACAATTCTCCCACCTGAGGCCCATTTCTCTTAACTATGTTTGCACGAAGCTTCTCTCAAAAGTCATCGCTACCAGGCTCAAACCTTACCTGAATGATTGGATCTCTCCGTTCCAATCTAGCTTTGTCCCAGGAAGGAGGATAGGGGACAACATAGCCATGGTTTAGGAGGTGGTGCATTCAATGGAATCCAAATCAAGCAGGAAGAGGTCATTGGCACTGAAACTTGACCTGATTAAAGCATTTGACAAGTTAAGTTGGCACTTTATCCATGACACACTCATCTGAACTACCTTTCCCAAGGAGATTATAGATATCATAATGCAAATCATATGTTCTGGGAAATCATCCATCCTCTGGAACGGAGAGACTGCAGGCACATTCCATCCATCTTGCAGAGTCAAGCAAGGGGATCCACTTTCCCCCTACATCGTCATATTATGTCTGGAAAGGATCAGTCAATTGATAGCAGAGGAAGCAGGAAACAGGAACTGGAAACCTATTGTCATCTCAAAATCAAGAATTCCTATCACCCATGCGAGCTTCGCGGACGATAATATCCTCTTTGGTGAGGAATCCACCCACCAAGAAAAAGTGATTCTTCGTTGCCTCAAACACTTCAGTAACGCCTCTGGCCTTTCCCTCTCACAAGAGAAATCGATAGTGTTCTTCTCCCACAGCACTCCTCGCTCCATCAAAAACCAGATTTGTAGAAGGTTGGGGATTCAAGAAACAAGCAACCTTGGTCAACATCTGGGTGTTCCCATCATACACCGAAGGAAAGGCAATGAGCTATTCTCATCACTACTAGAGAAATTCCAGGAACATATTTCACAATGGTAGACCAATCTTCTTTCCTTTACAGGGAGAATCATGCTCACATGATCGGTTCTCTAATCACAAGCTTGTTACATTATGCAAGCTATCCAGCTTCCTCTTTCTGTTTGTGATCGGATTGATCAGATAACAAGGAATTTTCTGTTGAATGGGGGCACAAATAGACATCTTAATCTGGTCGCGTTGAACAAAGTTACGAATCCCAAGCATCTTGGAGGATCGAGACTAAGGAAGTCGAAGGAATTTAACTCCTGCTTGTTGATGAAAATGGACTGGGACCTCATACAAAAAAGGTGCATACCATGGGTGGACATCATGAGATCCAAATACTTTCCTAATTGGCAACCTAAAGCAACTAGTTCTCACTTATGGCGAAGCTTAAAGAACTTTCTCCCTTTCCTGAAAGAAAACTCACATCGACAGGCCATTTCAGAAATGGATACCTTGGTCTGGACTGACGAGTGGGTCGGTACTGGTGTGGCACCCACAATCAAAGTTGTATGCTTGGTGCCGAAAGATCTTTTTGACCTAAAGGTCTCGAGCTTGGTCAGTGATGATGGTTCCTGGGACATAGATTTCCTCAGTCATTGGTTTGTGCAAGAAATGGTCACTGCCATCCATCATATGCCCACTCCTAGAATCCACTATGGGGATGACACCTTTGTATGGAAACTGGACGGATATGGAAGATTCGCTGCCCGGTCTTCCTATGATCTTCTCTGCCACACTATGTCAGGAACATCGAACTTGCTATTTGCAGATATTTGGTCTATCTCCGCCTCACATAGGGTCAGAGTGCACTTGTGGTTGTTGCTGCTTATGCGCGCTAAAAGGAAGATGATTGATGATCCAGAATGCCAACGGTGCAAGAACTCCTACAAAGACTTCTTGCATGCAATGAGGGATTGCGCGATGGCTAGACAAACTTGGTCTCTCATTCTACCCACGAAGGTGACTCTTTTATTTGAAAGTGAGATAGTCTGGAGTTGGATGGAATACAACTTCCAGACTGTAAGGAACCCTGACAAGTGGAGGACGTTGTTGGCAATTACCTGTTGGGGGATATGGAAATGTAGGAATCTCTAGATCTTTGAGAAGACATAAATACCGCACAAAATAAGAGCAGCACAATGCCTAGCTGAAGCTCAATCCTAGGTCCATGCTTTCTCCTGCCACCTATCTAATTGCACCACGACGACCATCCTGAAAGATCCTATAAGCATACAAAATTCCACCATTGTCCTCCATGTTGATGTTGCCACTTCAGCAAAGTTCAATATGTCATTCACATGTGCCATTGTCTGAAACATCTCAGGGGAATGGATAGGGGGTTCCTCTCTTCTGCACCCTGGGACTGACGCCATGGAAGGGGAGCACAAAGCCCTCCTTCATGATGCAGATCTTGTGAGTCAAATCAACCAAAACAAAGGCATCATCCTTTCTGATTCTTGGAACTCAGTGCAGTGAGTGAAAGGTTCTACCGAAGTGTCAGGCAAGTACCTCGTTGTGGTATGCAATATAAGGGAGGCCTTTTCGAAATCCAATATCACAGATGTCCTTCACATTAAAAGAGACCAAAATAAACTAACGGATATCCTTTCTAAGACTTGCCTCAATTAGCCTATTATAGAAATCTATTGGCATTCCTGCCCTGCCCTAGGTGGGGACATCTACATCATCGACAAGACTTATTTCAGTAGTTTATTCAACATTCAATTCTGATGTAACCGACTTATCGGTATTGCACAAAAAAAATGATTAGTAATATCAATAATTAAATACAACTTACAAAAAGAGAATAAGTTGATGAACATCAAGTTGACCCCCTCTGATTGCACAACAAAATTAAAATGCAAAATAAATGTGGATTACAATTATTTTTGGCTAACCAATTCAGAGAGAGAATAGCTTGATTAACATCTAGTTAATTATTCTAATCTATAAGTGAACAAACATGCTAAATTGATTAGCATAGGATGGATTGACTAACACACATACATGGTGCTTGAACACAAATAATGAATAGACCTATGAGCACATAGCCAAGCTACTAGAACACATGCAAATACGTCAGTCAATCGACTGGTTGACTCTCTCTGATTTGTAGCGCGTCATTACAAAAATCTAAATCAAAACTATTTGTAGATCTCATGATGATCATCACATTAACATGTGCTAATCTATAGAAAACATACTAAGAGAAAAAATTTTGATTAAAAGCCAACTGACTCCATCGAACATGTAAGTACACAAATAAATTGGACCATTTAATACTCAGATAGAATGTTTGAACGCTAATTATCACCAAAATAGGCTGATTGAGGTCGGTCACTTGGAGAAGGACTGCTCAAAGTGAATTACAGATGAAAATGCAGCCCTGAAGGAAGGACTACCAGCAGCCCCCGTAAACCAGCCCCTCCGACCCCTTGTCCAAGGGCTTATGGACAACATACATGCGAGACCTCTCTAGCACCGACTGAGGTCGAATGCGGTAACCAAGCCCAGCAACCAAAGAAACAATAATCATTTTCAGAACCTACAGACCAGGAGGAGGATGAAGTAGAAGCTACTGAAGTAATTGATGTCGACACACTTGCTGATAGGGTGGTTAATGGGATTGACTCGAAGATGAGGAAGCAGAACTTCAAGCAAAGCAATTCACAAAGGTCAATGGCGAATGTTATCCCTTCGCAGAACAAATCCAAAGACATTACTGACCCCTCTTAGACGTCCCAGGACCAGATAACTCAATCGCACACCACACACTCTGCAGTCAACCCCTTCAGCGATTCCCTTGTACAAGGGAGGGAGAACCCACCCCATCCCTTTGTCAATGCAACATTCACCTTCAGAGATTCGACAAGAAATGAGAGTCACACCCACCCATACAAAAGCCCAAGTCAAAACTCGGCTAGAATCCATCTGAGAAACAGGAAGATACTCAGTGTCGGGAACACCTCGAAATCCTCCACGAGGAAGAGAGGAAAGACATCGTTGTTCCAGGACCTGGAAGAAGAGGCGAGGACAATGGGAAAGTACACCCTTAACGAAGGTGTGAAATGAAGATTACAACATGGAATGTGTATGGTGTTTGTGATAAAGACACCCAAAACACGATGAAAGATCTGACCCAAAAATAAAAGATCTCAGTCATGTGCCTGTTGGAAACAAGATGTAGCGGAAAGATAGCTATGGGGATAATCATGAAGCTTGGTTTTGCAAACTCACATAGAGTTCAAGTTGTTGGATACTCGGGAGGTATATGGGTTCTCTGGAAGAACAAAATTCATGTCGTGATTATAACCTCTCATAAAAAATTTGTGGATTGCAAGATTCACAACGCCTTCTTAACCTTTGTCTACGCGAGCACGATGAGGGGAGGTAGGAAACTACTCTGGAACCAGCTCAATGCTATTGCCCTTTCAATCACTGACCCTTGGGTAGTGATGGGGATTTTAACGTTGTTATGCATCCATCTGAGAAAGTTGGAAGCGACATCTTCGACAAAGCTAACAATATGGACTTCATTGAGGCCGTCGAGAGTTGTTCGCTTCTTGATCTGGGAGCTAGCAGCCCTCGCACCACCTTCAGAAGGGGCCTCTTGCACAAACGTCTGGATAGGGCTCTGGGTAATCGACAATGGATTGAACAACTGGGCAAGAAGGAGATTTTGGTGCTAGAAAAGAATCACTCTGACCATGCGTCGATAATGGTCTCTTCAGAAGACTCTCCCCCATGCTCGAGAATTCAGCATGTCCGCACAAGTGCTAGATGTTATTCCTCGCCAGGTTATGAGTATTTCTTTGCAGAGGCCTGGCAAAAGCACTCCGACTTATTCGTTGTAAACAAATCGTTGTTGGAGAAGGCGAGAATCTGGGACAATGGATCACGCAAGAATGACAGAAGAAGCAAAGATCGAATCACCACCAATATTAGATGGAACCAAATGAACCTCTCGCGTGCTCAACTTCGACCACTCTCTGGCGATGGAGACAGTCAAACTCCAAACCCAGCTAGACGGTATTCTACGGAGGGAAGAAGTTGAAAGCCAACAATGAGTGAGATGTAACTAGATAAAGCTAGGAGACAACAACACAAAGTACTTCCACTCGATTACAAAAGCAAGAAGATGGAGGAACAAGGTCACCCATCTTAAAGGTCCAGAAGGCATCTGGTATGACAAGGAACCGGAGCTCAAATCCCTTAATTTATCTGTCTTTTCTGACGTATATCAGGAGACTGACGGAGAACGACGACGCTCTGACAGCATCACCTTTCCCGGGGCCTTCATGCCACTTACATCTGACCAACAGCAAAAGATGGTGTCCACTCCCTCAACAAAAAAGATCTTGGATGCCTTGAACTCCATGTCGCCAGTTAAAGTGCCCGGGCCAGACAGAGTGGATGCAGGCTTCTACCAAATGAACTGGAACACCTTGAGCACCCAGCTATGCCAGTTTATCCAGGGTCCCTTCAAAGGCGATTCTATTGCTCCCACTGCGACAGATTCTCTTATAATCCTCATTCCCAAGTGCAATCCACCGAAGCAATGCTCCCACCTGAGGCCCATTTTTCTTAACAATGTTTGCACGAAGCTTCTCTCAAAAGTCATCGCTACCAGGATCAAACCTTACCTGAATGATTGGATCTCTCCGTTCCAATCGAGCTTTGTCCCAAAAAGGAGGATAGGGGACAACATAGCCCTGGTTCAGAAGGTGGTGCATTCAATGGAATCCAAATCAAGCAAGAAGAGGTCATTGGCGCTGAAACTCGACCTGATTAAAGCCTTTGACAAGTTAAGTTGGCACTTCATCCATGACACACTCATCTGAACTACCTTGCCCAAGGAGATTATAGATATCATAATGCAAATCATATGTTCTGGTAAATCATCCATCCTCTAGAATGGAGAGATTGCTGGAACATTCCATCCATGTTGCAGAGTCAAGCAAGGGGATCCACTTCCCCCTACATCTTCGTATTATGTCTGGAAAGGTTCAGTCAATTGATAGTGGAGGAAGCAGGCAACGGGAACTGGAAACCTATTGTCATCTCAAAATCAATAATTCCTATCACCCTTGCAAGCTTTGTGGACGATATTATCCTCTTTGGTGAGGCATCCACCCACCAAGCAAAAGTGATTCTTCACTGCCTCAAACACTTTAGTAATGCCTCCGGCCTTGCCCTCTCACAAGAGAAATTGACAGTGTTCTTCTCCCACAACACTCCTTGCTCCATCAAAAACCAGATCTGTAGAAGGTTGGGGATTCAAGAAACAAGCAACCTTGGTCGACATCTGGGTGTTCCCATCATACACCGAAGGAAAGGCAAGGAGCTATTCTCATCACTGTTTGAGAAATTCCAGAAACATATTTCACAATGGAAGAACAATCTTCTTTCCTTTGCAGGGAGAATCACGCTCACAAGATCGATTCTCTAATCACAAGCTTGTTACATTATGCAAGCTATCCAGCTTCCTCTTTCTGTTTGTGATCGGACTGATCAGATAACAAGGAATTTTCTGTGGAATGGGGGCACAAATAGACATCTCAATATGGTCGCGTGGAACAAAGTTATGAATCCCAAGCATCTTGGAGGATTGGGACTAAGGAAGTCGAAGGAATTTAACTCCTGCTTGCTGATGAAAATGAGTTGGGACCTCATACAAAAAAGGTGCATACCATGGGTGGACATCATGAAATACAAATACTTTCCTAATGGGCAACCTAAACCAACTAGTTCTCACTTATGGTGAAGCTTAAAGAACTTTCTCCCTATCCTAAAAGAAAACTTGCGTCGACAGGCCATTTTAGGTATGAATACCTTGGTCTGGACTGACGAGTGGGTCGGTACTGGTGTGGCACCCACAATCAAAGCCGTATGCTTGGTGTGGAAAGATCTTTTTGACTTAAAGGTCTCGAGCCTGGTCAGTGACGATGGTTCCTGGGACATAGATTTCCTTAGTCACTGGTTTGTGCAAGAAACAGTCACTGCCATCCGTCATATGCCCACTCCCAGAATCCACTATGGGGACGACACCTTTGTATGGAAACAGAACGGATATGGAAGATTCACTGCCCGGTCCGCCTATGATCTTCTCTGCCACACTATGTCAGGCGCATCAAACTTGCTATTTGCAGATATTTGGTCTATCTCTGCCTCACACAGGGTCAGAGCGCACTTGTGGCTATTGCTGCATGAACATTTGCTCACCAACGTTATGCGCGCTAAAAGGAAGATGACTGATGATCCAGATTGCCAATGGTGCAAGAACTCTGACGAAGACTTCTTGCATGCAATGAGGGATTGCGCAGTGGCTCGACAGACTTGGTCTCTCATTCTACCCACCGAGTCGACTCTTTTCTTTGAAACTCAGACAATCCTGAGTTGGATGGAATACAACTTCCACTATCTGATTGCACCACGATAACCAGCTTGAAAGATCTTATTCGCATACAAAATTCACCATTGTCCTCCATGTCGATGTTGCCACTTCAGCAAAGTTCAATATTTCATGCACATGTGCCATTGTCCGAAACGTCTCAGGGGAATGGATAGGGGGTTCCACTCTTCTGCATGCTGGGATTGGCGCCATGGAAGGGGAGCTCAAGGCCCTCCTTCATGGTGCAGATCTTGCGAGTCAAATCAACCAAAACAAAGGCATCATCCTTTCTGAATCTGGGAACTCAGTGCAGTGGGTGAAAGGTTCTACTGAAGTGCAGGGCAAATACCTCACTGTGGTATGCAAGATTAGGGAGGCCTTTTCGAAAGCCAATATCACAGATGTCATCCACATTAAAAGAGACCAAAATAAACTAACGGATATCCTTGCTAAGACTTACCTCAAGCAGCCTATTCAAGAAAGCTATTGGCATTCCTGCCCTGCCCAAGGTGGGGACATCTACGTCGCCGACAAGGCTTATTTTAGTAGTATATTCAGCATTTAGTTATGATGTAACCGACTTATCGGTATTGCACAAAAAAAATGATTAGTAATATCAATAATTAAATACAACTTACAAAAAGAGAATGAGTTGATTAACATCAAGTTGACCCCCTCTTATTGCACAACAAAATTAAAATGCAAAAAAATGTGAATTACAATTTTTTTGGCTAACCAATTCAGAGAGAGAATAGCTCGATTAACATCCAGTTGATTATTCTAATATATAAGTGCACAAACATGCTAAATTGATTATCATAGGCTGGATTGACTAACACACATACATGGTGCTTGAACACAAATAATGAATAGACCAATGCGCACATAACCAAGCAACTAGAGCACATACAAATACTTTAGTTAGTCGACCAGTTGACTCCCTCTGATTTATAGCACGTCATTACCAAAATCTAAATCAAAACTATTTCTCCTGTAGAGCTCATGATGATCATCACATTAACATGCACTAATCTATAGAAAACATACTAAGAAAAAACATTTTGATTAAAAGCCAACTGACTCCATCGAACATGTAAGTACAAAAATAAATTGGACCATTTAATACTCAGATAGAATGTTTGAACGCAAAAATAGACTGAGCTAATTATCACCGAAATAGGCTGATTGAACACACAAATAATCAACATTAATGAACACATGTAATTTACTAGAACCGACTTTGAAGAAATTGATGATGTCAAACACACAATTAGACTGTACTGATTAGTATGCAAACAGACTATTGAAACACACAAAGTGATTGGAACAATGAGCATACAACTAAAATTTTAAAATATACACAGACTGGTTTGATGAAAAATACATACCTAAAATCTAACACTTGTATAATATGTCCATCTTTTTATTTAGCTAAAAAAACAAAAATAAAAACAAAAGCGGAAAGCATGTAAAAAAAACTAAAGCAAGAAAACACCTGGACTCGATGGCCTTAACATAGAATTCTATCTGGATAAATGAGACCATTACAAATTAGACTTCTTTGCTTTTTTGAAAACTTTTTATGAAAGTAGAAACCCCCACAACATCATCAAATTCTTAAACAGAACTTTTATCACCCTAATAAAAAAAAAGTCAACCTAATCACATATCCCAATTAAGGCCCATTAGCCTTATCAACACTTCATACAAAACCATAGCAAAAACACTAGAAAACAGAATCAAACCACACATAAATGATAGCATTCCTCTCAATCAAAATGTTTTCCTAAAAAATAGAAGTATCCAAGATGCCTATTTGATGGTAAACGAAACTATACATCTCTGCCACAAAAACAAAACCCCCCTTCTGGCCATGAAACTATACTTTCAGAAAGCTTTTGATTTTATCAATTGGAACTTCTTAACTAAAACTCTCTCGGGTTTTGCTTTTCCTAAAAAATGGGTAAATTGGATACATGCATGCATATCTACTAACCAATTTTCAACAATCATAAATGTTGTCCCTTTTGGCTATTTTTGTAACTCAAATGGACTCAGACAAGGGGACCCACTCTCCCCTGACCTTTTTATCATCATCACAACTATCCTTTCTCATATGATTCAACTGGGAAATCAAAGTGGTCTCTTAAGCTCTCCTGGGGAATGCAAAGAGAACATCATTCAATTTGCTGATGACACTATAATCTTCTCCTCCCCCGAAGACTCATCACTTCTGAATATTTTCAAAATCCTTGGTATTTTTTCTTATATCTCGGGTCTCAAGATAAATCTGTACAAATCATCCATCTTTGGGGAACACCTAAATCAACCTTCTTTGGAGAGATTTAGAGATCTCTTAAGGTGTAAGATTGAATATTTTCCCATCAAATACCTTGGCTTACCAATCACATCCCACAACATAACAAATGCTATCTGGTCCCCTATTATTACAAAAATAAACACAAAACTCTTGAATTGGACAAATAACTTCCTCAATCTTTCAAGGAGACGCTCCCTCCTAAACAGTGTCATCACCCCCATCACCACACACTTCCTGAGCTGCATTTCTCTCCCTTCAAAAACAAAATCTAACCTTGACAAAATAAGAAGAAAATTCCTTTGGAATAACTTCTACAAATATGAAAAACCCGGGAAACACTACCATCTAGTTAATTGGAAAACTATAACTGCTCCACTAGATCAGGGAGGTTGGGGTATCCTAAATATTGAAACCCATGCCTTCTGTCTTATAACAAAAATTATCAATATCCTAATCCAAAATAAACCAAAAATTTGGACACAACTCATCAAACACAAATACTACCAAAAATCCCCTCCCTGGCATATAGTCTCAAAAAAATCTGCTTCCCCCCTTTGGAAATACATAAACAAAAATATCCAAAAAAATAAATCAAATCATCAATACCCCCCACACTCCCACCTGCATATCTCTTTCTGGTTCGATCCTTGGTTTGACAACAATTATGTCTTTAATCTTCGCCCAAACTGGACCATCCCAAACAGTCTACTTAAAATTAAAATTGATAAAGCTCTCCTCCTTATCACCAGCAACAGAACAAACTCTCTTAATGGATGCATCCTCGTGCATCTCAGCCAAGACGAATTCTGTAATCTAAAACTATCCTTAGAAAACAACACCTCAAACAACATAACATGGAAATGGGGAAACACTTACTCGGTTAAGCAAGCCTACTCCTATCTCTCCTACAGAGGCTTTTCCCCTCCCACCAAAAAAATATGGAAACAGAAATGGCCTCAAAAATATAAAACATTTCTATGGCTTTTACTACATAACAAGTTGCTCACAGGTGTAAACCTTACAAAAAAGGGCTTCATTGGTCCTTTCAGATGTTCACTATGCGAAACAAATTTTGACTCAATTGATCACATCTTCTTCAAGTATACCACTTCACAAAACATCATCTCACACTACAGACGCAATTACATTTCAGATCTCAAGGAAGCAACATTCTCACCACAAATCACACCTAATAGACAATACAAAAACTTCAAGGGTAGTGACATTTTCACCACCATCAGTTGGAATCTCTGGAAAGAAAGGAACAACAGAATCTTCAACAACAACTAAAAAATTAGATAAAATATTATATCACAAATAGACGCAGATCTTCACATTCTAACAAAATGCAGGTGAACAAGCAGAAGAAGGACAAGATGATTCTGATGAAGGTGAGTCGGAATCAAAGTTTCTATGCGACCTTAAAGCTATGGTAGATGACGAAACTGGTGTTAGCATAGTACAGCAACAACTATGAAAACACTCCTCGGGGAGCGGATTACATTTTTAACAGACTTATTTATATTCTTCTTTAAATGCTTTAAGAGGCTTGTTTAAGTGGTGCCTCCCCCACTTCATCAGAACTTAGTCTTTATCTCCACCAGGCTCAAACGTTTTTTCTTTTATGTTGTGTTTTTTTCCCTTCGTCTTGTACGAAACTCACATAACCAGGTGTTTGTTTGCTTCGATGTATTTTTTAATATATATTGTGAGATTTCCTCAAAAAAACATGTATGGCAAAGCGAAAAGCAAGTGAAATTGTCGTAGAAAATGAAAAGCAAACATATATCCATGTCACTTGGTTTTATTTATAGGGTATTCTAACAAATATACCGCATGACACATTGACACATGGAAGTGAAAATCAAACGAAGTATGTCGGTGAAAGCTGGTAAATAGTACCATAGAAATCAAAAGCAAACAAACATATTCATGGAAGTAAAAAGCAAGCAAACACATATGAGAAAGAAAAAAAACATGTATGGCAAAGCGGAAAGCAAGTAAAATTGCCGTAGAAATGAAAAACAAACGTATACCCATGTCACAAGCTTTTATTTATAGGATAATAGAATATTGCAAGTCGGTTAATATGGAACGAAATAAATAAACACAATGACACATCTCATTATCTCAGGCACATACTTCAAGTTATTAATCTAATCATCTTTGATTCGATGTCGTTGGACAACCAAATGTTTACTTGTTACATGCTTGCACCTATGTTACAATGCAACCAAACTCTCCCTTAATATATAAAAAACCAACACAACTCACAAGATCGAGGGTGATTCTTTTTTTCTCAATAAATATCATATTTCCCTTTGTTATACGGTTTTGAGATGTGGATATGACAACCCATGACCATGCATATACATGATAGAAAACAATTACCATCGTCACTATCCATCTATGCCTACAGTGATAAGCGGTTATCATCGTGCCAAGTAGTTGAAATGGGAAAAGAAAGACGGAGAAGAAAGCGGATAATTAAGTAAGGAGAGAGAAAATGAAGTTGAGTCAGTCCATGTAACTTTTGTCTAACAACATTTTCCTTCATACCATAAAATAAAAGAGTGATGAGAGATGAAAAGAAATAAAGAATGAATACAAGTATACCTTAACAATCTCTATCAAAATGCACAAAAATACACAAATTAATAAAGATCAGCATAGCTTAACACAAGAATAACATAGAGATGCACAATATTATTATAACACATGTAAATATAGAATACAATACTTAATAATTTCTGGACAGTAAAAGTTATGCTACGTGTATATGAAATATATGAACCCAATAATACCCATGAAAAATTCGAAAGTATAGAAATATTGTTTTATTACATATTTTTACAATGGTTTGAGTATTTTACCTATTATAAATGCATATAAACACCATTATTTTTTCTGTAACATATTCTATAGATTTTTTGTGCAATATAAGTACACATTCTAAAAATGAATTTAAAATAGTGCCACGGAAGACCATACGCAAAGCTATACCGAACCACACATTGTTCAAGAAAGTATAAAAGTTGTTAACTTTAGCAACAACGCTTATAATTTTTATATTAAAATTTATTTAAAATCATAAATAAGTATAACTGTATTTGCAGTAGTGAATGTATATTATGATATACATAACTCAATAATTAATAAATATACAAATGTGTAAAAAAACACATACACATAAGACGATTAGCAATAATAACCATATGGTGCATGCATACATGTTGGTATAATTTTGTACAAAATGACTTCTAAAAATGATACAGTATATAAATAATGAGTTCAAAACATAAGTATTGATAAAATTAAGAACAATCCACATATAAACAAATAAATACACAAGATTTATTGTCGTACACAATCTTCCCATGTGTGCCTCATTCTATTTTTTCATAATAATATCTTTCTCTATTATATTTAAGAGATAATTTTAATGCAATTATTTTATTTGATTATTTTGAAGGAATGGTGTGCTAAAAAAATATCGAATATCTTATTTTTCTAGACATCCCACCTTTCTAGAAACTCGTCTTTCTCATTTAAAGTCTAGAAATTTCTGTAGATTCTTCCATGGGGCACTTTTCTTTATCACTACTCATAGATGATCAATTATAAGTTTGAATGTGAAATAAACGAAAAAGGAATCAATTATGAAATGTTGACTAATATTTCAAAATATCATAGAATCTAATGGATTTTTGTCAAAACTTTGGAACAAGATGCGTCTCTAATTTTAGTGATTATTCGAAATATAAATTCTAATTATTGATAGTGCCAAATAAGTAGTAAGCATATTAATACATAAATATTATGAACAATTCCTAAACTGAGAAACAATGTAAGATAGATAATGGATGATCAATTTTTATCACTATTTGAAAATGATAAACTAATAAAGCTTTACGATCTAATGGCAACATATATTTGAATTTGTTTGTATAGAATATATTTCAGGAACAATAAGAAATATTATGAGTTGCCACAAATACTAAAAATTGTCTGATAAATTAATTAACCCAACATTATGTATAATATAACATGAAACTACACACTTAGAATTAATGATTCATTGTATACGTAGAGAATGTTATATAACCCTCGATGTGCACAAAGGTATTTTGGTCTAAATGATTGTACATATTGATTTAAGTGTAGACAAAGAAAAACCACATCATAATAAAATGAAGACCAATCTGTAACATATAGTAATAATTTTTAACAAAAAGATTAAAAAAAAAGTTTCATTTTAAACAAACAATCATGAAATTTTAACCCACCTACTAATATGGTTATGAGATATATACAAAAAGGTGCCGACCAAAAAAATATATACAAAAAGGCTACACAAAAGATATTTTCACATCAATGCATTAGTGATAATGTGCCTTCAAGTTATTAATATGTTGAGACAAGTAATTGTAAATGAAACTAAGGTGTGTAGTAATCGTGAGGTTAATTGAAACCAAATTGCATGTTCAACCCTCTTGATTGTAATTATTTCAAATATTAGTTTAGATCATTTATTTTCTTATTTAATGTATGTGTGATAGTTATTAATTGAAATAATATCTAATTCACTACTCAAGATGTACTTAACAATGAAATAGTGAAATTTATATTTTTTATTTAAACAAGCCTAATGATATAATATAAGTGACAACTAAATTTTGGATAAAAATCCCTAATTAAGAACCAAATCAGAAAAATATGTGTATATGATTTGGAATTTGTACCAACATAGAATGTTAAAAACATCATAATAACACTTAAAATGGAAGTTTGTTTTCGTGGTTACTGTTTTGATGCATTTTGTGGAAATTGGATGAATTGACCAATATCTTTTTGAAATATGACCATCCTCTAGTGAGATTGACCACACTTTTAGTTTAAAGATTGATGAAAACTTCTTATTCTGACAAATAGGGACACAATGTTGAATTTTTAAACTTCTGATCGAGTTAATATTCTTAGTGATATGATGTAAGTTATAATTGAATGTCCTCTCTTGAAAACCTATTTTGAGAAATAAACTATAGCGTTATGTTAAAATGAACTTATGTTTGTATAAAGATGAATATGTTGAGAACAACATAATTACAATATTCCTCCAAAACAACAACCAAACTCAAGCATTTACAAAATTAATTATCAAACTAGAATGAAGGTAGAAGGGAAACAAGTTACAACACTAATCTGATCTGGATGGAAAAACCAGTACTCCTAATATAGTATACACTAACTTGGGGGGCATAACATTACTATACATAACTTTCTGGACCCTCTTAACAATCTCCATATCATTTGGTGCTCAAATTTAAAAATTATTGAACCCTAAGAAAAATAAAAACATGCTGATTTTTAGTACACACTTTTCATGCTTGAATACTTAGGCTAAGGCGTCTTTGAGGGAAGACTATACTATGATAAAGGGTCCACTTCCTAGGCACACAAGCGGGGGCAACCCAGTCAGTTCAACACATGCATGTCTTCCTCCAGCCCAGCCAAAAATCAAGACATTAGCTGGTCTAAGCGTCAATCTCCCTTCATATGGATCAGTCAAAAAATTCACTGGAGCCTCTTCCTTGGGAGAAACTCATGTGTGTATGAGTAAATCCTAGAGAACACATCTAACAAGTTCATATATATACTGGAAATCAGGTATCTCCCAACAATGAACTAGATGCTCTAAAAAGTGTCCAAACATGCCTTATGACAAACTGGGCAAACCTCATCAACTAGAAATAAAAGCATCATAATGCAGTATTTGCGTATAGCGTGATACTCAACTAGTAAAATATGCATTTAATTATGTAGGTATGTATGCCCATAGAGACAATCAAGTGATGATTGTAATGTGGCATGATGTAATTTACTTGATAATAATAAAATGAAGTTCCACTTATTCTATTTTGTTCAGTTATGAGATAATGATATAACGTAATAAATGTCTAAAGAATGATGTTACTCAATGATATGTAGAGTGATGTTACTCAATGATATATATTTTAAGGTTTAGGAGATGGACAATGAAATCATATGTATGATAAGAGTACATACATTCTTGTTATATCCCTACTCAAATATTACTGTGGAACCACAATAGACAACAAAATTTAAGACTAGAATGTTTGTGATTGATGACAGAGTCTCATTAGTCAATATATATGATATATAGTCAAGCACATAGGTACTTGTTAGAGAATTATGCACCAAATAGACCCAACATGAGGATGATACATGGAACCATTGAATGGTAGTCAGAATCAGCTCTCAAAGTGATAGTTGTTATTGTGGTTCTTAGACTTGATGTCACTACACTCATCACATGTCGTTTGATGTATTTTTACTCCATTCAATGTGACCTTGAATAAGGGTTTCCATAAAGGTGGTTCTCGAGTACATTATGACACATGGTGATTGACTATGAGTGATGATCATGGGATTTGTGCCTCCTATTGGAGTTGATATCATGGGCACTTGATACAAGAGACTGAGAAATGCATGGCCATGCTAATGCTAGTCAATATGTGATATTGAGCTCGTGTGTTTCTCAACAGTCTACTCTAGTTCAAGAAACATGGATTGAGTATTGAGAGGATGATGATTCCATGCCTCAAGTTCAATATGGATATCATAGACAAGGAACTATACAGTCACAGTTACACGTATTGTAGATTGTAGGTTGTAGGTTTTTTCTAACATTCCAATTACTTGGGTAGCAGTGATGTGTTTCTAGATACCACTCATTACTTGTGATGTTATAAATTAATAATGGATGTTCACTACCAATGTAACCTGAGACATACAGGGTCACACACTTAGGATGCACCTAGAATAGGAGTTTACTCATGAATAAGGTTTGACTTGATTACTAAAGTGTTTAGGTAATTGATTTAAAGAACATTGACTGATAAATAAGGGATGAGTAGATTTATTCGTCTGTCATGATTACTAAAGTGTTTAGGTAATCAATTTAAACAGCATTGGATGAAAAGTAGCTGATTGGGAAAGTGAGTCAACTGACTCAAGTGTTGAGTCGACCGATTCATTTCTCGAGTCAGCTAATTCAATTTGTGTGTCTACACAGATAAGATGATCACTCGATTGGATCAAGGATTGATATTGTTATCATGTTGTGCATTGATCGTTGCATTAAAAGTTGATATTGTGAATAGAAAAGCATTCTAATCATCCAATGGGATGTACCAATCAATAAGTGGGGTGTGAGTCAACTGACTCAAGTGATGAGTTGAGTGACTGGTGATCCACAACAGCTAGAAATTCAATAAAGTTCAACTCTTCGACTCCCAGTTTATCTTGAAACTCTGACACTGACCCTTCTATAAATAGAGGGGTAGTCAAGACTTTTAGAAGACACAACTAACATTGGAAAAAAAATCCTCTCACAATTGTGATTACATGAGAGCCCAAAGCAAGTCCTACTTGTTAAAGAGAGTGACAACAAGGAATTACACGTCAATGCTAGCATATTGACATCAAAGGGATAAGATCCTTCTTGTAAGCTCTAGTAAATAGCAATATGGAGTTCCTTGTGGTCCACTTGGAATACCATAGATACATGGAGGCCATTGCCAAAAAACTAGGAGGATGAGACAGACTACCACCTGTGGTGTTAGTTCAGGAGGCCGCTCTAGCAACCGCCCAGGTTCAGTAATGCTATTTTGTGAGGATTGTCACAAGACTTTCTCAAGGAGCAAGTATATTCCTTGTAAACCCTCTTTCCTAATACATTGTTGTTGGTGCGATATGCTGGTTTAGGATTTGGGTTTTTTCTCTACATTTTCAGCTGCATAATTTCCTAACAGTGGTACTAGAGCCACATCAATATATGGTGAATCAAAATCTAAATTTATGTTATCAGATTTATTTTATTATATATGATGCAACTATTTTAAATGATTAATATTCATATTTGATAAAATACCAAATATGGTCCCAATATATATGGGGCCCATCTTTATTGCCAGCGCAGGTAGCTACCCGCGCACCCTTCGGACCACTTTTCTCAAAAAACAATTTCGCAATTGTAGATGACTATTTTGTCTAGCTCTCCAAAAAAATTTAGCCAAAAATAATATCATTTTCCCCTCCAGAATAAAAAAACCCATCCTTATATATATCTGTTGTATATTTTGTACAAAGTTACTCTTTTATTCATGTAGTTACTTTCTGTTCACCATAGTTAGTTTTTTGACAGCAGAGTTACTTTTTTGGCCAAGAGAGTTACTTTTTTGGCTTTCGGGTAGCGAAAATCCAGGCTACCCGCGTGGGCAATGAATGAATGCCCATATATATATATCTATATATATATATATATATATATATATTTATATATATATTTATATATATATATATATATTTATTTATATTTATATATATATATACATACATATATATAGGACAATGATCTAGTGAGAAATATATCTTGGTGAGAGCATGAGAAGAATTTAAATAACTTTGCACAATGATCAAATTTTCATAATCTAACAGTATGGATTAGAACATACCATGTTAGTTACCTACCCACAAAATTTCATCATCGTAGGACTTGTATTGCACGAACAATAAGCAAATACTTATCAATGCTCAATATTGAGTGTTAGGATGTCCTTTGGATGTAAAATGTCTATATTGTATGTATGGACATGTAAAAGACGTCTGATTGTGATGATTTTTTGTGTGAAGGTAAATGTAATGATGTTATTCCCATTCATAAGGTTGGATGTTAAAAATTAGCTACAACTTTATATCTATTCAAATGCCTCTCATGCTCTCACCATAGAATATTTCTCACTAGATCGTTACCCTATATATATATATATTTATTTATTTATTTATTTATATATATATATATATATATTTATATATATATAATATACACATAACCCTAGAAATGTTTTGATGGTAGATGTATGCATGGTTATGGCCAAAACCCATGTGGATGTACTTGGTTTGTTGTTTTGGCTTCTTTTCTATTGTTGGTCAGTTTGTGTATCAAGCCTCTCTATTTTATTCCAGATATAAACCAATACTCCCATTTCAATACTACCCTCAAATGTAAATCTAGGTTTTCCTTTTACAAAGTAATAAGTTAATGTTATAGGACAATTCTAATTTCAATTTTGTTAAAGAGAAGTCATTCTACAATAGGTGAGTGGACCGACGACAAAGTTGAAATTGGTGGAGGAGTATAGGAAGTCAATCAATCAAATGGAGTCCAGTCAACCACTTAAGGAAGAGATGATCGATTGACCAATGGAAGTCAATCGACTGATTTGAAAGTCCAACCAATCGACTGGAGGGTTCATCCTATCAACCGACCTATTCTAGGGGAATATTTTCAAGAACAATTTGCTACATGAGATTCATGACCTTAGGTGGTAGAAATTCTTTGTGGATCCATAGAATTGCACTAGCATGTCCATAACCATCACTCATATGTTTTATGATGCATGTTTTGTTTGGAGATATAGCATGTATATGATACATATTACAAGTATGTGGTGATTGGATACATGTATTTATCAATAAAATCCCTCAAGAAATACTAGGTCTTAGATGCTTTCAATAAGAAACACACGTGAAAAGATTGATTGAATAAACATAGTTTATGCCAAAGCATGATACGACATCTATCTCATGGAAATGTGATGAAGATATGTGGGTATGCAAAAGTAGGGTGCATATTCTATTGTGTTGTATTTTCAGTCAGGCTTAACTAGGTTTCTTAAATGCGATTAAGTGCCTTTAGTCTAAAGATAGATTGTGACAAGGAGTTTTGCACACTATCTATCTAAGAGTTGCATTTAGATAAAATCAATGAAAGTTGTCTACCTAAATAGTCAAGTTGTGGGTGATCAAGCAAAGTTGATTTGTAATTTAATGAAATTTGGATCTTGGCTCACAATAAGGTTGTATGCTGCAATTTTCCAAGTTGAAAGTGAGGGATATCAATTTGAGCAAAATAGTGAGAACAATAATTAATTAAAGGCCTAATTAATTTCATCAGTATTATCAACTCAAACTGAAAGTGTTTTGACAAAGTGTAAATTTTTACTTTTGTTGCAAATAATGTAAAACACACTATCAATGTGATAGTGTGTTTAGGATTATGGGAAACATTTTCACTCATGAGAACAAGCTCTTTATTCTAGAAACACCAGTTTTAGAGGAACCCGCTCCAAATGCGCCTATGGCTAAAATGGATGCCTACCTGAAGCATGTCAATGATGTCAGAAACATAAAATACCTTATGTTGTTGTTTATGAAATATTAGTTGCATAAATAACATGAAAACATAGATATTATTGAGACGATAACACATCTTAAGAATCATGTAAAGCAAGAAAGGTGTAATGTCTCAAGAGAATTGTTTGAGTGCAAACTAATAAAGAGAGATCTAGTAGAGCCCCATGTGCTCAATACGATTGGGCATGTGGAACATCTACAGAGACTGGAATTTCCTTTATGTCAACAGTAACCAGTTTATCAAGTGTTTTTAGTTGAATAACTTGGCTAAATCGATTTATGAATTGCTTGGAATGTTGATAAATGCCCAAGCACAAATGAAGAAGGAGAAACCCGTGATGATGATTAATAGAACATAGTCCAAGGAAAAATTCAAGGACAAGAAATATTCTAAGTCCAAGATGACACTACTACAGAAACAACATTCAGTGTCGCTTTTATGGGCGTCGGTTATTTAGGAAAACCGACGCCTATAACATTCAACGTCGGTCATCTAGGTGATCCGACGTCTGTATCCAAGACACGGGTACCGCTTGTATTAAGCGTCGGTTTTTTTGGTAAAAAACCGACGCCTAAAACTGCCCGCCAAAACCAATTTTCGAGCAAAAAAATATGTCACATACGGCATCGGTTATTTACCTCAAACCCGACGCCTATTTAAGATGAAAATTTGCGCGAAAATTTATAGCTTAGGTGTCGGTTATCCTTAGATAACCGACGCCGATAGTGGTTCCCGCCAATTTATTTAGGGCAAATTTTTTCTAATTGGACGTCGGTTTGTTATTAGGAACCGACGCTGAAGACCTTAGGCATCGGCGTTTTAGATAACCGACGCCCTTTGTGCACTTATTAGCCGCACGATCGATCGACTTTAGGTCCCCTTTCCTGTTTCATTGTCTTCTCCGCCGACTTCCTGCCCCTGCTCACCGACGACGCCGACGACGCCGCTGCTCACCGACGACGACGCTGCCCGACCCTCCGCTGTGCGCCGCCGCCGCTTCCTCTCCTGGTCCTTCTCCGCCTGCCTGCTTCCTGCTCCTTCTCCGCCTGCTTCCTGCTCCTTCTCCTTCTGCCGCCGCCGCTTCCTGTTCCTTCTCCGCCGCCTTCCTGCCCGCCGCCTCCTGCCGCTCCCTGCTGCTCACCGGCCATTGCTGCTCACCGGCCACTGCTGGGAGCTCGCCTGGAGCTTGCCGGTCACTGCCACCACTGCTGCCCTGCCGCCTGGAGCTTGCCGGTCACTGCCACCACTGCTGGGAGCTCGCCTACTGGTTAGTATTACTTTAGTGATTACTTTAATTCAACAATTCGTAGTTTGTTATTTACAATTACTCATCTGCTTGCCGATTTTAATGATTAGAGATACTGATTAATAGTAGGTATTGATGAATACTTAGTTAATTACTGATTTGTTGATTAGTGTTGAAATGAATGTATTGATTAGTGTTGAAATGAATGTGTTGATTAGTGTTGATTAATAGTAGGTATTGATGAATACTTAGTTAATTACTGATTAATAGTAGGTATTGATGGACCCTAATGATACAAATTTTTTATGTTGTAAATGAATGTATGTTTCAAGTGTTGAACCTAATGTTGGACAATGAACAATGAATTTATGTCCCATATAATCCACATTGTTCTTTATATTACTTGTACATTGGTATAAATTAGAATGAACAATCACTAAATTATATATTGTTTGTATGGAGTATGGCTTCATTGTAGATATCTATTATTGTATTTGTTGGCCTAGAAACCCGTCCAAGATTGACTCATTAGGAGTAAATCTTGGATAGTCCCCGGTTTGGGACTGTTCTTGAACACCTAATCTCACTTAGGATGTAAGTGTATAATGTGTATTGGGTTTTCGAGAAAATTTTGGTAGCATTTCCCCGTTTGTTCTCTAAGTACATATGTACTTAGAGAACAGCGGGGAAATGCTGCCGAAATTTTCTTGAAAACCCAATACCCATTATACACTTACTAGTGAGATTAGGTGTTCAAGGATGGGATAGGTGGTACACATTTATTATATATAAGAATGACATCAAATGTGTTTGTTGGCCTAGAAACCCGTCCAAGATTGACTCATTAGGAGTAAATCTTGGATAGTCCCCGGTTTGGGACTGTTCTTGAACACCTAATCTCACTTAGGATGTAAGTGTATAATGTGTTTTGGGTTTTCGAGAAAATTTTGGTAGCATTTCCCCGTTTGTTCTCTAAGTACATATGTACTTAGAGAACAGCGGGGAAATGCTGCCGAAATTTTCTTGAAAACCCAATACCCATTATACACTTACTAGTGAGATTAGGTGTTCAAGGATGGGATAGGTGGTACACATTTATTATATATAAGAATGACATCAAATGTGTTTGTTGGCCTAGAAACCCGTCCAAGATTGACTCATTAGGAGTAAATCTTGGATAGTCCCCGGTTTGGGACTGTTCTTGAACACCTAATCTCACTTAGGATGTAAGTGTATAATGTGTTTTGGGTTTTCGAGAAAATTTTGGTAGCATTTCCCCGTTTGTTCTCTAAGTACATATGTACTTAGAGAACAGCGGGGAAATGCTGCCGAAATTTTCTTGAAAACCCAATACCCATTATACACTTACTAGTGAGATTAGGTGTTCAAGGATGGGATAGGTGGTACACATTTATTATATATAAGAATGACATCAAATGTGTTTGTTGGCCTAGAAACCCGTCCAAGATTGACTCATTAGGAGTAAATCTTGGATAGTCCCCGGTTTGGGACTGTTCTTGAACACCTAATCTCACTTAGGATGTAAGTGTATAATGTGTTTTGGGTTTTCGAGAAAATTTTGGTAGCATTTCCCCGTTTGTTCTCTAAGTACATATGTACTTAGAGAACAGCGGGGAAATGCTGCCGAAATTTTCTTGAAAACCCAATACCCATTATACACTTACTAGTGAGATTAGGTGTTCAAGGATGGGATAGGTGGTACACATTTATTATATATAAGAATGACATCACATGTGTTTGTTGGCATTTCCCCGTTTCTTCTCTAAGTATATATGTACTTAGAGAACAGCGGGGAAATGTTGCCTAATCTTTTCCTAATATATACTTGTTTCCTAATATATACTTGTTTTCTCTGATCATAGAATGGATAGATCATGGATGTCGATTCGTAATCGTTGTACCCCAGAGTTTATATCTGGTCTTGATCAGTTTATTAGATTTGCCGAGGAACATAGGAAAAAACCTACAGATAGGTTCTACTGTCCATGTAGGCATTGCGGTAACAACTTGAAAGTCAACACTGGTGAGGAAATCAAAAGTCATGTCATGTGCAACGGGATTGTACAAGGCTATACAGAATGGCACTGGCATGGAGAGATTTCAAAATCGAAACCAGTAGATGTCGATAGCAGTGCTTGGGTGGAAGAAGAAATTGCCTCCGATGACGTAAATGTGAACGAACCAGTTCCAGCAGACATCGTTGATGCGATGCTGGATAGTTGTAGGGTAGAGCACACCGATCCACCTCCTATCTTTACAAACATTGTGCATGATGCTGAGATACCGTTATACACAGGTTGTGCTAAGTTTACGAAGCTTAGCGCTGTCTTGAGATTGTATAAGTTGAAAGCTAACAATAGATGGAGCGACAAAAGCTTCACTTCATTGTTGACTTTGTTGAAAGAAATGCTTCCTGAAGGAAACGAGCTTCCAATCTCAACATACCAGGTAAAGAAAATGTTGTGCCCAATGGGAATGGAGGCCAAGAAGATACACGCATGCCCGAATGATTGTGTATTATTTCAAAAGGACTATGTAGATTTGAAAGATTGTCCAAAATGTGGTGCGTCACGGTATAAATTGACGACTTCGGGGGAGTTCAAAACTGGTTCTCCTGCCAAGGTGTTGTGGTATCTACCTATAATATCACGGTTTCAACGCTTGTTTGCAAATCCGAAAGATGCGAAGAATCTGAGGTGGCATGCAGATGTTAAGAAAAATAATGATGGGATCCTACGACATGCGTCTGATTCCCCACAGTGGAAGAAGATTGATCTATTGTACCCTAAATTTGGTGAAGAAGATAGGAATCTAAGACTTGGGCTTTGTACAGATGGGATGAATCCGTACGGGACATTGAGCAGCCAACATAGCACTTGGCCAGTCATGCTTGTTATATACAATCTTCCTCCCTGGATGTGTATGAAAAATAAGTATGTTATGTTGTCATTGTTGATATCGGGCCCTAAACAACCCGGAAATGATATCGATGTTTATCTTGAACCTTTGATTGATGACTTAAAGAAACTTTGGGCTGAAGGTGTGATGACCTATGATGCTTCAGCAAAAGAGACATTTCGTTTGCACGCTATGTTGTTTTGCACTATTAATGACTTTCCAGCATATGGGAATTTGTCTGGATATAGTGTCAAAGGAGCTAAAGCGTGTCCTATATGTGAAGAAAACACTGATTCAATAAGACTAAAACATGGCGGCAAGACTGTATATCTTGGTCATCGAAGGTTTCTTTCAAAATTCCATCCGTATCGTAGGAAGCGCAAAGCATTCAATGGATGGAATGATGAACGAAGTGCACCTAAACCTATACCAGGGGATGTTGTTTATGAAAGAGTAAAAGACATTGTCAATGAATTTGGTAAGAAATCACAATGTAGTATGGCCACACGGAGTGACAATTCTTTATTCAAGAAGAAGTCAATATTTTGGGATCTTCCTTATTGGAGTTCTTTGACAGTCAGGCATTGTATCGATGTAATGCACGTTGAGAAAAATGTCTGTGATAGCATCATTGGTACTCTATTAAATATACCAGGTAAGACTAAAGATGGGATAAAATCCAGACTGGACCTACGTGAAATGGGAATAAGGTCAGAATTAACAGAATTACGTGAAATGGGTAATAAAAGAACATACTTACCTCCCGCTTGTTACACGTTGTCTAGAAAGGAGAAGAAAACTTTTTGTGAATGCTTGGTAAATGTTAAGGTGCCACATGGTTACTCATCCAACATCCGTAGATTGGTATCAATGAAAGATCTGAAGTTGATAGGTCTTAAATCTCATGATTGTCACACTCTAATGCAACAAATATTGCCTGTGGCAATTCGATCTATATTGCCGAAGCATGTAAGGTTTGCGATTACCAGACTTTGTTTCTTTTTCAACAGTCTATGCAGCAAAGTTATTGACCCTGATACTCTCGATAATTTGCAAAGAGAAGTGGTTGTTACCCTATGTCAGCTTGAGATGTATTTCCCTCCTTCGTTCTTTGATATCATGGTACATCTTGTTGTCCACTTGACTAGGGAAGTGAAAATGTTGGGACCAGTTTTCTTGCATTGGATGTATCCTTTTGAACGATACATGAGCGTTTTTAAAGGTGATGTTCGAAACCGTTATCGGCCTGAAGGGAGTATTATTGAAGGTTATGTGGCGAGAGAGGTTATGGATTTTTGCAATGACTTTCTCAGTGGTAATGACACTCCTAATAATGACAAGAATATTGACGAGGGCAAAGGAATTTTGGGATCACGGGTGAAAGTAATCAGCCGTGAGCAGTTGGAACAAGCTCACTTGTATATTTTACACAATATGGAAGAAGTGAGTGTTTATATCGAGGAACATACCAATTTCATAAAGAGACAACATCCTCGAGCAAGTTCAATGTGGCTTGCTAGAGAGCATAATAAGACTTTTACTAAGTGGTTTGAAGATAAAGTCTTACATCAACTATCTCAAACACCAAATGATATTACAGAAACTATCAAATGCCTCGCCTTTAAACCAAAACCGAATGTTATGTCTTATGAAGGGTTTGACATTAATGGATTCACATATTACACAAAGCGCCAAGATGATAAGAGTGTCGTCCAAAATAGTGGGGTCACTCTTCAAGCGTCGACTATGTACTTTGCAAGTGCAAAGGATAAGAGTCCACGTGAAGCTAAAATGTCATATTACGGTGTCATTGAGGACATTTGGGAGTTTGACTACATAGATTTCAAAATTCCGCTATTTAAATGTAATTGGGTTGATAACACCAAAGGAGTTATAGTGGATGAATTGGGTTTCACTTTGGTGAACTTTGAAAAGATCGGCGAGAAGGGTGAACCATTCATATTGGCATCACAGGCGAAACAAATATTCTATATCGATGATCCTGCAAATGATAAATGGTCGGTTGTTCTTCATGGTAAAAGACAGTTCATTGAAGATCCTATAGATGAAGAAGAGTACTATGATAAGTATGATGACTCCAGTCCATTCTCAGTTGGGTTGCCAACTTCACAAAATATTGAAGCTAATGATGACTTATATGTGCGCGGAGATCACAATGAAGGATTGTTAATTGATAAAAGATCACAATTTTAGAGACATGTATGTTTATACAAATGCTAAATGTTTGCCTTTTTCTAGTTAATACAAATGCTAAATGTTTGCCTTTTTCTAGTTAATACAAATGCTAAATGTTTGCCTTTTTCTAGTTAATACAAATGCTAAATGTTTGCCTTTTTAATGACATTTTCAGATGGCTGACCATGATGAGCATGATGTCCATGATGAGCATGAAGTCCATGATGAGCATGGCGAGGATACTAATGTAAGTTCTAAAAACATATCCTGTATTTCTATAAAATTCATTATCTTCTAGTTATGTCATATATCCTATATTTCTATATTGGGCTAAATTAGTGTGTTTTATTTTTGTCAAATTTTAGGTTGATGCACCTGTACCCACTGAAGCACTGGAGCAACTTGATGCGCAACACCAGACACTTAACAAGAAAAGGGGCATCACTCTGTTGAAGAAGTTATTAGCGCTAAGTGGTAGTGGATCTAAATTGGCGGTGGAGTTTGATAATGGAGGAAATCCAATTGGAGTGAACCGCAATAATTTTGTGAACTATCTTGGGTGTACCACTCGGAGCCATTGTGGTGTTAAGTATGACAATTGGCATAAAGTTCCTCAAGCGAAAAAAGACTCGATATGGAAGGATTTATGCGTGAGTTATTATTATTTGCAATTCTATTTTGTAGATTACAAATTCTATTATTTGCAATTCTATTTTGGATACTAGTTAATAACATTTCTATTTTACAGAATCTGTTTGCATTGGATGAGAAGTTGCATCGTAAAAATGTGATGCAACGCGCTGGAAAGATGCTTAGGAATTATAGGACAAATCTGAATAGAGAATACATAAAAGAGGGTGATAAGAAGAAGAAGTCAGCCCTTGAACAATGGAACTTCTTGGACAAAGAAGATTGGGACAATTTTGTTGCTTCAAGAAAATCTGAAGAATTCAAGGTATTAGGCGTCACTCCTAATTTAATTAATATACATTGTATTCACCTATTCAACATTAGCATTTAGTGCTACTAACCAAATCATTAATGTGCATACTAACTAGGCCCTCAGTGACGCACAAAAAGCAAGGCGTGCACTGAATGTGCATGACCACACTATGGGTCCAAAAGGCTATGCAAGCGTTCGCCAAAGACTACAGGCGGAGTCTGCGGCTACTCAGGAGTCTGCTCCTACTCAGGAGTCTACCACACCCATTCCTCGCCATGATATCTGGATAGCTGGCAGGCAAAACAAGAAGGGTGAAATAAAGAAGCCTGTAACTGCTGAGGCGGCTGAAAAAATGGTAAAATACAACTCTTACAGAAATCGTTTGAATATTGATTATTTGTGGTGTTAACTTACCAATTTCTGTTTATGGTGATTAGCGGGAGCTGCACGAGCAGAGGAAACAAGGCACGTTCATCCCTCAGGGCACAAGGGATGAATTGACAGTTGCTCTGGGTAACCCAGAGCATCCTGGACGTGTTAGAGGTGCCGGCGCTGGTGTTGGCATCAAAGCATTCTTTGGGCCATCCCAGCGCAAACCCAGAGCGGGACTTTCTCAAGAAGAGGTAACCTATTCTTTTTTTAGAATGTTACTGCAAAAGGAAATTCATTAATAAGAATCTAATGTTTCTTTTATCCATGTATAGGAGAATAAGAGAGTTGAGGATTTAGTTGCTAAGAAGGTCAACGATGTAGTTGCTGAGAAGGTCAAGGAAGAATTGATGCGGTGGCAGGCATCTCAGGCTTCCAATACGCCTATGGCGACCCACTCTTCTCCTGATGCACACACTGCGAGTAATCCTGGAGACCCATCGCCTAGCACGTCTGCTGTAAGTATTGTTTATGACATTGTAGTTAGTCTTTTCAAGTTGTTATGTTTTCAAGATGATATGTATATATGTATAATATTCTTTACGTAAATTTGTAGGCATTGAAGCCATGCCGCTTAAGAATGCAAAACTACGTTGTCGCAGAGGCGCAGGCTTACCCGTCCCTTCCTGGGGCAATGTTTCACGGGACTCCAATGCCACAGGGCTACGTTCGTGTGAGCCCGATACGTGTGTTACCCGATTGGAGAGAAGCTACATTGCCATATGCCCACCCGGATATTGATACACTTGGTGAGGCAGAAGGCGGGGTCATATTGTGGCCCAAAGCAGATGTCATCTACACGACTGAAATTGTAAGATAAATTTACATTGATTTAGACTGTTAATGTGTATATATGATGTCAACTGATCTGAAATTATATGTACAGGTTAAAAAGAAGACACCAGGAGCACCTAGGCCTCCACTTCCAGTTCCCACATTACCCGATTGGGTTCCAACTGACCTAACATACCCGTTAGGTCCTGCTTGTAGGGGAATGGCATGTTGGCTACGGGCACATAATGTACATTGCCCTATAATTATTTCTTTAGATGCAGATTATGCAGGTCAATCATACGATAGCTCTTTATTGATAGAAGATATTATTGAGCTGTTTAAGTATGATTGGCTGAATACATCAATGATAGAGACATGGATAAGGTGAGATCTTGTTTATACATCCATATACCTTGTGTAAGCTCCGGTGATCTGGTTTCTTATATATTAATGCATACGCCTATATGTTTTGCAGCTACCTAGTCGAAGATCATTGCAAACAATTTGCATTTGATCATGTGGGATTTTTGATTCCATCATTGATTAGTTTGGTAGCTAAAGACCCTGATAATGTTCAACAATACTGTATAGATGCTTTTACAATTTTTGGTCAGGAAAAGAAGAAGATAATAATAGCTCCATTCAATGTCAAGTATGTTTACTTTATTTATAATTTGGACTTTAGAAAATTCCATTTTTATTTTGCATTTTGAGTTATTAATTGTTAACTTCTACTTGTAGCGGTAGACATTGGGAGTTACTAGTTATTGCCCCCGAGACATTCACTGTTTATTATCTAGATCCTGCGGGGAGTACATTGAACACTAAAATTGGACACGTAATGAGAATGCCACTATTCTGGTGAGAAATATTTCATTTTTATATCCGTTAACATCTTTTATTACATTACTATTTACTTATGCAATTTATTGTGTTATATTAACATGTAGGGGTTTAGATGCATTCAAAAAGGCTGGAGGAACGGTCCCAACGAAAAAGAACCAGCCAATAAATTGGCAGAACGTAAAAGTAAGTTCCCGACTCGAATATATATATTATTGATGTGAATTGTGCTTAGTTGTATTATTTTGTATGTTTCAATTTATAGTGTGCTACACAAGACAATGGCTGGGCATGCGCATACTATGTGATGCGATTTATGCATATGATTATCAAATATGCCGCATTGGACATCGATACCATACATGAGGTATTATATATAGTCTCATTAGTTAGTATGCAATATATCAATCTTATATTATTTTTATATTATTACTTATATATATACATCATTCTCTTTGCAGGTGTTTAAAACTGACCACACTACAGGTAAACGTTTAAAAAAAATAAATGCTCCATATACGATGGAAGCATTAAATGAAGTAAGAGAAGAATGGGCAATAGCTGTACAAACAGTGGCAACTGTAAGATATAATTGGGATGCTGATAGTGATAATGAATGATACTTTGTAAATGAATGTTTGTAAATGAATGTTTGTGAATGTTAATGCATGTATTTGAATGTTTCTATATGTGTGAATGTGAGAATTGAATTGATGTCTGAATGAATGTACTTGTGTAGAATTTTGCTTGTGACTTTTGCAGGTTTGCGGCCTGTTTGTAGGCTGATATCAATGGATGTCGTAAACCTGCAGTTCAGAAAACTGAACTGCAGGTTCTCATCCTGCTGACCAGCCACAGCAGGCCTGCAAACTGATATGAAAAAAAAAAAAATATAAATAGGCGTCGGTTATTTATCGAAAACCGTCAGCAAAGACCTACAGCGTCGGTTTTTTAATATAACCGACGCCTTATGTGGCCAAAGCAGTCCTGGAATTGGCGTCGGATATTCATATCAAACCGACGCCTATTTAAACTGTAGGCGTCGGTCGTTTAGTAGATAGCCGACGCCAAACAGGGTCCGCGCCACAGAAAATGGCGTCAGCTAGGGCACTTTCTGCGTCGGTTTTGAGATGAATAACCGACGCAGAAAGTGCCCTAGCTGACGCCATTTTCTGTGGCGCGGACCCTGTTTGGCGTCGGATATCTACTAAACGACCGACGCCTATAGGCTAAATAGGCGTCGGTTAAAAAACCGACGCCGAAGTGTTCGACCTTTAGCGGCGCCCACATAGGCGTCGGTTGGAAACCGACGCCAAATGGGGTTAAACGACCGACGCCAAAGGCCGTTTCTGTAGTAGTGTGAAGTTGAAGTCTTTTGCACTCAAGATAAGGAGAGGGGTAATGCAAAATGAATATTTCCTTTTCACTTAAAGACACTGAGGAAGATGAAGCAAGGCATAGAGATCTCTACTTTAGTTATATACATAATTGAGATTAGCTTTTCTACTTATTCATCTTGTGTACAGGGTACTAGATTTGGATAACACATTTTCTCAAATGTGAAGGATCTACAAAAAAGTAGACCTTTGAATAAAGATGAGGTTGAATTGTGCCTTGCTAATGGAGAAAGAGTTGTTTCTAGTGTAGTCAGAACCTATGAGTTATCTTTGCCAAGAAGGCTAGTCATAGAGTTAGAGAACTTCTATTATGTACCTGCCATTAATAGGAACATCATATCTGTATATAGTTTGGACAAGAATGGATTTGAATTTCTTATAAACAATGGTGGATGTTCCATTAGTAAAGATGGGATCTTTTATGGCAGTGCCCCAATGTCTTATGATCTACACTTATTAGATCTAAAGACAAGTGTCTATAATATAAATACCTAAAGACTAAAACTTGATAACTTAAACCAAACATACCTTTGACATTGTCATCTAGGGATCATAAATGAGAAATGCATTTCCACATTCCATAATGATGGTTAACTGGACTTTGTTGATTTCTAATCAATAGACACATGGAGTCCTTTTTGTTGGGAAAGATGACAAAGGATCCTTTTATTGGTAATAGTGAGAGGGTAAGTGATCTATCAGGACTCATACATACTGATGTATGTGGCCCTTTTAGAACAAATGGTAGAGGTGGTTATCAAAACTTTATTACATTTACTAATGACTTCATTAGGTATGGTTATCTTTACTTAATAAAACATAAGACAAAAACCATTGAAAAGTTCAAGAATTTCATGAATGGAGTATGTAACCAAATTGGTAAAAGTATTAAGGAACTTCATTCTGATTGAGAAGAAGAATACTCAAGCCAAGAATTTGAGGACCTTCTACAGACCATGGTATCATATCACAATAGACTCCACTAGA
The DNA here is from genome assembly GCA_963693085.1 of Alisma plantago-aquatica. NCBI lineage: Eukaryota > Viridiplantae > Streptophyta > Magnoliopsida > Alismatales > Alismataceae > Alisma > Alisma plantago-aquatica. Next base: position 462,920,849 of record OY856409.1, read on the forward strand.
AATGCACATCATAATGATGTATCAGAAAGAAGAAATCATACATTACTAGATATGGTGAGATCAACGATGAGTTTTTCTAATCTTCTAATTTTTTTCTACATACATGTTTTACAAACCACACCGTAAACAATTAACCACATACCATCTAAATTGGTTGAAAAGACACCATAAGTGATATGAATTGGGAAGCATCCCAAAATGTCTTTTATGAGTATACGGGGGTGTGAAGGTTATGTGAGGAAACTATTTCCTGAAAAGTTATCAGATAAATGTTATTTTTGTGGATATCTCAAAGAAACCAAGTGATACTACTTGTATAACCAATCTGACAAAAAAGTGTGTATTTCTAGGTATGTTGTATTCCTAAAAAACAAATTTATTTCTAAATTAACCAGCAAGAGGAAAGTAGAACTCAAAGAGGTTCTATACCAACAAAGAACATTGATCCTTTAGAGGTATAAAAGGAACAAGGAGACTCACAAATCATAGTGCAATCTCAAATTCCTCATGTAACACAAGAACCTCATAGATCTTGTACAATACGCCTTGAGCCTAAAAGATTTGGTTATATTGTGACTCAAGAGGTGATGAGTTAGCATTAGATGATGAGCCAACAACCTACCTAGAGGATATTGATGGACCAGAGTCTGATAAATGGCTTGTGGCCATGATATCTGAGATGCAATCCATATACACCAACAAGGTATGGACCTTTGTGGATCCACCAGAAGGGGTAGATCCAAAGGGTGCAAGTGGATCTTCTGGAAGATGATTGATGTCGATGGTAATGTACAAACCTATAAGGGAAGATTGGTTACAAAAGGTTTCAAACAAGTTCAAGGTATTGACTATGATCAATCATTTTCACCAGTTGCCATGGTTAAGTCCTTTAGAGTCATGCTTGTCATTGCAGCTTGTTATGACTATGAAATTTGGCAGATGGATGTTAAAACCACTTTTCTTAATGAAAATCTTCTTGAGGATTTGTACATTACATGAGGGTTTTATAAATCCAAAATAAGACAATAAAGTTTGTAAGATAGAAATTTCAATCTATGGATTGAAGCAAGCATCTAAGAGATGGAATCTTTGATTTGAAGAGACAGTCAAAAGTTTGGAGAATAATTATGTTCCTCACATTGTATGTATATGACATACTATTGATGGGGAATAAGATCCCTACTTTACATATGGTAAAGAACTGGCTGGGAATTATCTTCTCTATGAAGGATTTAGGAAAAACATCATATATCTTAGGAATCAAGTTCTATGGATATTAGTTCTAGAAGGCTTCTTGGCCTAAGCTAGAGTACAAACATTCACAAAGTGTTGAAAAGTTTCAGCTGCATGACTCAAATAGAGAGAGTTTGCCCATGTCTCATGGAATTAGCCTCTCTAAATCTTAATGTCTAGTTCTTGTGATGAATGGGAACACAGGTAAGATTCCATATGCATGTGCAATTGGTCTATCATGTATGAAATTGTATGCACTCATCCCAATGTCTCATATGTTGGGTTTTAGGGGAGGCAGAGAAGGCAGCGGAAACAAAAATTTCTCCCCCAAACCTGGAACAAGGTAACGCGTCAACGTCTATATAATAGGAAAGGATGGTTTGTGGAATCATACCTTGTCCTGAGGCTTGCTCGGCGACAATACCTCACGCCTTGCACGATCTTCAAATCCGATCTTCGATGGTGTCTGTGCAACTCCTGGTCGCACCAGGACTGACGACTCCTGATCTCACCGGACTATCGGATGACGATTGTCCTCCTAAGAGGCAGTGACCTCCCGCCTCTAAAGTAGTCCACACGGACCACCTGGAACTCCACACTCCTTGTTCCACTAGGAAGTGGAAGGAGTCGCACCCTCCTATTGACGTACTAATCGCCAACCCGCTCTCCTGCCTCCAGTTGCAACTGCAGTTGTCTTTCCCTTGCTGCACCACCCTTTGCGGGTAGCACTTGCTCGGGCTCTCTCGGTTACCAAAACCAGAGAATGACAACTTTGCAGAGCAACTGGTTGCACTGAGTTGTACTTTGAGAAGCCCCCAATACCCCTATATATAGGAGGGTCATGGGATAGGGTTCTCCATCCCGGGCAATGCGGGACTAAAAGCAAGAGTAAAAGGGTTCGAGATTTTCCACAAATGCAACCAACTCGCAACCTGAACCGATCGGTTCACAAGTGAACCGGTCGGTTGGGGACCTGAACTGATCGGTTCACAAGTTAACTGGTCAGTTGGGACACCTCAACCGGTCGGTTCACAAGTGAATCAGTCGGTTCACAAGTGAACCGGTCGGTTGGTGGTCCTGGTCGGTTCCCGATTGACTTTCCTTCTTTTGTTTTTAATTGGTATCGAATACCAATCCTATTTCCCAAACAAATTGGGCAATTGAAACAAAAGGAAAATTCTCACCAATCCTACTTTCCCAAGTTGCTCGGTTGCACCAGTGGAATCGATCGTTTCAACACTTGAAGCAATCGGTTCACCCTGGACTTGAGTCGATCGGTTCAACACTTGAGCCGATCGGTTCAGCAACCTCAGCTGACCGGTTCATCACTTGAACTGATCGGTTGGGAGTGCAGGTTCTGCAGAATCAGTCAATTGCTATATTGCTATTTCAATCAATTCAATATTGCAATCAATGTGTCCAACACCTTGAATAATAGGATATTGAGCTATCAATTAATTGAATGTTTAATTGAACTAATAAACTCCTTTAGTAATCAATCTAAACATTGCTCGTGGACAAAACTCCTCTTCCAGGTTAAATCCTATGTGTGTGACCCTGCAGGTCCATTTCATGTTGGCAGTGAAAGTCCATAACACTTATGACTTTACAAGCAAAGAGCGGTGCCTAGTCACACATTAGTGCTACCCCAAGTGAAAGTAGAAAGTTGGAGAACAACTTTCAATCCTACAATCCGTGAATGGTGTTACAGCGAATGTATAATTCCTTTGTCACTGATATCCCGAATGAACTCGAGGCATGGAACAGTCATCCTGTCAACGTTCATTCACTTTCTTGATCTTAGAGCAGACTGAACGAGATATGTATGACATCAATATCACATACTAATTCACACATGTGTGTGCACGCCTATCTCAATCCTACTCATCAAGTGGCCTTGGATATCAAATTCCCTCAGGAGGGACAAATCCCATATCTATCACTCACCCCTCAAAAGCCCCATGTGTCAAAGCCACCCAATCATCACCTTTATAACAACCCATATTTCAGGATTGCGTTTGATGATGTCAAAGTGTGCCCAATGACATGTGTTGAGTGTAGTGATTTCAGGTCAAAGAATCACATTCACCACCATCACTGTGAGTACTGACTGTGACTACCATCTAATGGTTCCATGTGTCAATCTCACGGTGGGTCTGTCCGGTACACTTGTTCTCTAACAAGTACCTATGTGTTTGGTTTGATATCTCTATATCATGACTAATGAGATTCTGTCATCAACCAACAACACAATCTAGTCTTGTGTGTCATTGTTGTCTATCTAGCTTCCACAATGACATCCGACTAGGGACATAACAAGAACGTATAAACTCTTAGCATATGTATGATCTCATCGTTCAGGTCCTCAACATGAAGGCATACTCATTGAGTATTGTCATTCTCTAGACATTCAATCCGTTCTATCACTATCTCATATGACTGAACCAGAAAGAATTGGAAGCTTGCCCTTGATGTTTATCAAATCAATCTTAATGTATCCCACCAATCATCCCATGATTGGCTCTCAGGGCATACATACCAACAGACTCCCTCTTGCACTGCGAGCCAATCACCTTGAATCATATTCATAGTGATCTTCAAACATGTCCCACATGTTACTGTGATCCAGTGCCAACATAGTGAGTAATGGCAACACCTTGCCAAAGTCAGTATAAACTGCATGTCTCGCATCTCTTCGATGTACGTCACAGGTATGAGATGTCACATTTGGAAGGCATCTAAAACTTAATATTTAATGAGGGATTTGGTTTTTATATACATATACATATCCAATCACCACAATACATAGCATGTATCATATACATGCTATATCCCACAGAAAAAATGCAAAGCGATAAAAGCAATGATTATGGCCATCCTAATGTGATTCCTCGAGCCAAGAGGAATCACGTTCATCTAGGTATACATCACATGCAACCTGTACAAGATGAACTCTATGATTTTCCTTTGGAGTAGATCAATTCATCACATGAACGACTTGCTCGGTCCGGCCCGGTTGTCTAGGTGCCACCAACCGATCGGTTGGCTCCTCCAACCAATCAGTTCTCATGGTCGTCGTGCATCTCGTCATGGCCGCCACCAGCTCGTCTCGCTCCTCGAACCGGTCATCAACTGATCGATTCACTCCTTGAACTGATTGTCTAGAACGTCAACCGATCGATTCATGCCTTGAACAGATCGTCTCAGCTGTCATCAGATGTCCACCGGTCTTTGACATAACAGAAAATAAAATCTATCCTAATTTTACATTGCTTAAAAGGGAAACCCCGAGTTACATTCGGGGGGAGAAAAGGTTGGAAAGAATCTCAAATTATTTTGAGTTACATCAGGAATAGGAGAAAGCAAAGATCGGTGCGCAGACCGAGATGCAAGAAACCACAAACAACCACACACAGATATAGGGGTTTATAGGCCATAATCATGCTACACATCCACCACAAAACTCATTTAAGGATGACGCGTATCGAGTGCATTAATAATACATATCATATATGTAATTTGGGATTTGTGGATTTAGGATTGGACATGCATAAAGCCAATTTTATTTGCATTGTATGAAATAAATAAAGGCGACAAACCAAATCGATCATATTGATAATCCTAAAATATAGAGCAGTTGATGTGGCTTTGATACCACTGTTGGGTTTTAGGGGAGGCAGAGAAGACAGCGGAAACAAAAAATTCTCCCCCAAACCCGAAACAAGGAAACGCGTCAATGTCTATATAATAGGAAAGGATGGTTTTTGGAATCATACCTTGTCCTGAGGCTTGCTCAGTGACAATACCTCACGCCGTGCGCGGTCTTCAAATCCGATCTTTGATGGTGTCTGTGCAGCTCCTGGTCGCACCGAAACTGACGACTTCTGATCTCACCAGACTGTCGGATGGCGATTGTCCTCCTAAGCGGCAGTAACCTCCCGCCTCTGAAGTAGTCCACACGGACCACATGGAACTCCACACTCCTTGTCCCATAAGGAAGTGGAAGGAGTCACACTCTCCTGTTAACGTACCAGTCGCCAACCCGCTCCCCTGCCTCCAGTTGCAACTGCATTTGTCTTTCCCTTGTTGCACCTCCCTTTGCGGGTAGCACTTGCTCAGGCTCTCTCGGTTACCAAAACCAGAGAACGAAAACTTTACAGAGCAACTGGTTGCACTGAGTTGTACTTTGAGAAGCCCCCAATACTCCTATATATAGGAGGGTCATGGGATAGGGTTCTCCATCCCGGGCAATGCGGGACTAAAAGTAGGAGTAGAAGGGTTCGAGATTTTCCACAAAAGCAACCAACTCGCAACCTGAACCGATCAGTTCACAAGTGAAACGGTCGGTTGGGGACCTGAACTGATCAGTTCACAAGTGAACCGGTCGGTTGGGACACCTCAACCGGTCGGTTCACAAGTGAACCGGTCGGTTGGTGGTCCTGGTCAGTTCCCAGATGACTTTCCTTCTTTTGATTCTAATTGGTATCGAATACCAATCCTATTTCCCAATCAAATTGGGCAATTGAAATGAAAGGAAAATTCTCACCAATCCTACTTTCCCAAGTTGCTCGGTTTCACCAGTTGAATCGATCGTTTGAACACTTGAAGCAATCGGTTCACCCTGGACTTGATCCGATCGGTTCAACACTTGAACCGACCGGTTCAACAACCTCATCCGACTGGTTCATCATATGAACCGATCGTTTGGGAGCGCAGGTCGTGCAGAATCAGTCAATTGTGATTTCAATCAATTCGATACTCCAATCAATGTGTCCAACACCTTGAACAATATGATATTGAGCTATCAATTAATTGAATGTTTAATTGAACTACTAAACTCCTTTAGTAATCAATCTAAACATTGCTTGTGGACAAAACTCCTCTTCCAGGTTAAATCCTATGTGTGTGACCCTGCAGGTCCATTTCACGTTGGCAGTGAAAGTCCATAACACTTATGACTTCACAAGCAAAGAGAGGTGCATTGTCACACATCAGTGCTACCCAAGCGAAAATAGAAAGTTGGAGAACAACTTTCAATCCTACAATCCGTGAATGGTGTTACAGCGAATGTATAATTCCTTTGTCACTGATATCCCAAATGAACTCGAGGCATGGAACAGTCATCCTGTCAACGTTCATTCACTTTCTTGATCTCAGAGAAGATTGAACGAGAAATGTATGACATCAATATCACATATTGATTCACACATGTGTGCACACGCCTATCTCAATCCTACTCATCAAGTGGCCTTGGATATCAAACTCCCTGAGGAGGGACAAATCTCATATATATCACTCACCCCTCAAAAGCCCCATGTGTCAAAGCCACCCAATCATCACCTTTATAACAACCCATGTTACAGGATTGTGTTTGATGATGTGAAAGTGTGCCGAATGACATGTGTTGAGTGTAGTGATTTCAAGTCAAAGAATCACATTCACCACCATCACTGTGAGTACTTACTGTGACTACCATCTCATTGTTCCATGTGTCAAACTCACGGTGGGTCTGTCTGGTACACTTGTTCTCTAAAAAGTACCTATGTGTTTGGTTTGACATCTCTATATCATGACTAATGAGATTCTGTCATCAACCAACAACACAATCTAGTCTTGTGTGTCATTGCTGTTTATCTACCTTCCACAATGACATCCGACTAGGGACATAACAAGAATGTACAAACTCTTAGCATCTGTATGATCTCATCGTTCAGGTCCTCAACCTGAAGGCATACGTCATTGAGTACTGTCATTCTCTAGAAATTCAATCTGTTTTATCACTATCTCATATGACTGAACCAGAAAGAATTGGAAGCTTGCCTTTGATGTTTATCAAATCAATCTTAATGTATCCCACCAATCATCCCATGATTGGCTCTCAGGGCATACATACCAACATCATATGCCTTGAGCATGACGAGAAGATATCAGTCAGACACCTATGGGAGTCATTGAATTGTCATCAAGAACATTCTTAATTACTTGAGAAGAACAAAGTATCAGTTTCTTGTTTATGGTTATGAGGAAGAGTTGGTTGCAAGCAAGATTCCAAACTGATAAAGATGATTATTTATCACAATCATGATTTGTGCTTTACCTCAATAATAAAGGTGTAAGCTGGAAATGTTCCAAGCAAGAGAGAGTTTTTTATTCTATAATAAAGGTCGAGTATATTGATGCATCCAATGCAGCAAAGGAAGTTGACTGGATCACGAAGTTCATCTGTGAACTTGGGGTGGTTCCAAGCATTAGTGATACAGTAGAGTTGTATTGTGACAACAATGGAGCTATTCCACAAGCTAAGGAACCAAAATTGCATTAGCGTTCCAAGAACATACTATGGAGGTTCCATCTCATATGGAAGATCGTACGATGAGGAGATGTGACTATTTATAGAATACCAGGTGAAAGCTATGTGATCACCCACTAACAAAAGCACTTTTACACTAGAAGCATGATGGACATATTAGATCCCTTGAAATAAGATTCATGAGTGATTGGATCTAAGTGCAAGTTGGATTCTATTGGTATTTATGCCCATAGAGCCAATCATGTGATGATTTTAATGTGGCATGATGTAATTGGTTTGATAATAATAAAAGGCAATTTGGTTTTTTCTATTTCATTTAGTTATGTGATAATGATATAACATAATAAATGTCTAACGAATGATGTTACTCAATGATATATGTCTTCATGTTTAGCACTTGGACAATGAGATCATATGTATGATAAGAGTACATACATTCTTATTATGTTCCCAGTCAGGTATTATTGTTCAAAAAAAATAAACAATAGTAATACTTAATACTAGAATGTGTGTTGATTGATGATAGAGCCTCATTAGTCATGATACATGATATCAAGTAAACCACATAGGCACCTGCTAGAGAATAGTGTTCCAGACAGACTCGTCTTGGACAATGAGATCATATGTATGATAAGAGTACATACATTTTTGTTATGTTCCCAGTCTGGTATTATTGTTGAAGAAAAATAAACAATAGTAATACATAAGACTATAATGTGTGTTGACTGATGATAGCGCCTCATTAGTCATGATACGTGATATCAAGTCAAGCACATAGGTACCTACTAGAGAATAGTGTACCAGACAAACTCACCTTGAGGATGATACATGGAACCATTAGTTGGTAGTCAAGATCAACTCTCAATGTGATAGTGGTGATTTTCGTTCTCATACATGAAGTGACACACTCATCACATTTCATTCAATATATTTTGACACCATCCAACGTGACCTTGAATAAAGGATTCCATAAAGGTAGTTCTCATGTACGTTGTGACACATGGGGATTGACTTCTAGTGATGTAGATGAGATTGGTCACTCCTTTTGGAGTTGATATCCTAGCCACTTGATAAGAATGACTGAGAAATGCATTGTCATGCTCATGTGAGTCAATATGCGAGATTGAGCTCACATGAATCTCAACAGTCTTTTCTAGTTCAAGAAACATGGAGTTAATACTGAGTGGATGATGATTTCATGACTTGAGTTCAATCTAGACATCAAAGACAAAGGAACTATACAATCACAGATACACTGATAATGGATTGTAGGTTGAAGTTTTTCTCCAACATTTCAATTACTTGGGTAATAGTGATGTGGTTCTATGTACCACTCATTGCTTGTGATGTAATAAATTAGTTGTGGATGATCACTGCCATCATAACTTGAGATTTATAGGGTCACACACATAGGATGCACCTGGAATAGGAGTTTACTCATGAATAAGGTAGACTTCATTACTAAAGCATTTAGGTAAGTCGACCTATGCTTGATCTGCAACTTTCAAAAATTCATGAAAATTTGTCTCTGACTCCTAGTTGATTTGGAAATCCAGACGCTAACCCTCCTATAAATAATGGGGTACTTAAAGCTTTTATAAGACACAACGAGCACTGACAAACATTATCCTCTAATAGTTTTGGTAACATGATAGCCCAAAGAAATTCTAACCCGTAAAAAGGAGAGACATCAAGGGAGAACAAGTCAACACTAGGACATTGACATAAAAGTTATAAATTCCTTCCAATTGTCTATGATAAAGCACAACAAGGAGTTCCCTGTCTACGTGGACTACTATAAATGTGTGAATGGAATTTTCATCACATTAGGAGGACAAAAATGATTTCTACCTGTGGTGGCAGTTTAGGAGGACGTTCCGGCAACCGCCTAGATTTAGTATTACTGCTTTGTGAGGATTGTCGCAGGACTTCCTCCAGTACTAGGTATATGCCTTGCAAACCCTTTTTGATAGATACATTTTTGTTGATGTGATTTGTTGGTTCAGGATTCAAGCATAATTTTTTTTGTTTCCACTACCTTATATGCTTCTCGATTTCCTAACAAATTGCATTTTAGTCCACATTGACCATAATCAGTTTGAAATTTTGGTCAATCTATAGAGACTTCAACCAAGCTTTTTGGTTTGGGGTTGATTGTGACTTCTTGATCTATTTTGCATCAATAGACTAGGCTTATTACAAAGTCAAAATGACCATTACAAAGGTAGGCCAACTTATTGGAGATGACCTCTAGTAAATATAAACTAGTTGGTCAATTGATTCTTAACCCTTAAAGTCAACTACTTGGTCAATGCACAAGACCACACGTCAAAAGTCAACTTACTGATAAGGGTTGTTAGTGAAAATTATCAAACATATGAAAAAATAATTTAACCAGGAACTTATCACACCTTATAGAGTCAAAAATATGATGGAAAACTATGAATTTATCCAGAATTCTATTTAGAAGCATCCTTCTAATGAATCTATACCATATTATATTTTCAAGACACATATATTTTCATCAAATAACTTCCCATAATTATTATAGAGTGATCAAAGTAGAACCTGATCATTCAATATTACCATAGAAGGGTTGGGTTGCAATCTAGACACTACAATCTTTCCACACGAAGTGCCAAAAGTATGTATTTTTCCTACGGTGATTCCCTAAAATCTTCAACTCTCTGGTGATGGAAGAAGTCTTCATTATGCGGGGTTCACTTTGTGTCATATGAACAATTCACTCTAATGGATTAGGATGTGGTGAATTGGTAAGAAAGTTATATAAGTATGAAAATCAAGGGAGAGATATATTGAACAATCAACCAATGAAGGCTATATATATATTGCTTCCATTATAAGGAGTGGTACATGTTAGGGGATCCACTACTCACTATATCAAACAAAAGGAAAGATCGCTTATTCCAAACACATGCAAATTTTACAAAGGGTTGGCAATCTGATTTATTCAAAAGTATTTTTCAAGATAATAAAATATAGAAATGGTAGATAAAAAAATCTTAGTATTATAATTATTGATTCTTTCATAATCCATTATAGAACATGGTGGTATATAAGAAAAAAGATCATAGCATAATAGTAGTGGAGGATTATCTAACCTTAATTCTCTTTCGCAAGAAGGATCAACAATGCTTGAATATGTCCTAGTCAACTTTGGTCCACTCCTCCTTGATCACTACCTAGGGGTTGGAAGAATACCCCAAAACAGAATACAAAATGGATGTTATCAGCATAAAATATTAGTATGAGCAAACAAATAGAGATTGAGAAACGTAATGAACAAGGAAACACAAAAATAAGAAGGTTTCCCATACAAAAAAAAAGTAATATGCAATTGGATATCAAAAGAATATAAATTCTATTAAGATGATAATTAAAATTCACACTTGCCAATAACAAAACAAGGTATGCTATAAAAGAGCACATAGAGAGCTCAGGGAACACAATCGATCAAGAATAATATAATCAACCTACTTTCAATAAGGGAGATTGACATAGCTCTAGCTAAATATAAATAAACAAATGGTTGTCAAGGCACATAATCTTAAAATTTAATTGAGTAAGGAACATAACCAAACTCCCCAATATATAAAATGGTCTAGAAAACTCGGTATGGGGAAGATAACCTTCATTCCAAACATAACATGGGCACATAGCCGAAAATCAAGGCACTTATACAATTCTAGGTCTACAAAATCACAAATCATGCATAAATGTAGAGGCAAGTAAATGTATAGTAAAAAAATATAATTAGTGAGATTTCCATCACAAAAATGGATATATGATACATCCACCACATAAGTGGGAAAATCAGTGTTATATATGACAATTAGGAACAATTTAGTCCAATTTCGAATTATGGTTTAATCATGAAGCAAAGTACAATTTTAGAGTCCTATGGGAATTATAGACATTTCAAGAATATCAGGGACTCAAAGACATTAATATCATACCCAAATAGGTCATCTAGTCATGAAAAACAAAATTTAAAAAGAAGATACCTCAAAGATGTTAAAGAAAGAGAGAAGTAGAATCAATGGCTTAATATTGGATTCAAGAGATGCAACATACATCAAGAGAGAGATACAAATTAGGTTTTCCTCAATATAACTCATAGGGGAATGCGACATATGTCAAGACACAGAGAGAGAAATTACGTTAATTGATCATTATGGATAGTAGAATACAACATACATCAATAGATGGAAAAATAATTTAATTGTTCAATATGATGAAGGTCATGCAACATACCTTAAGGCGTGTGTCAACATGTCAAAGTCTAAAACCTAGATCAAGGTCAAGGTTCTTCTTCACCAAGTATTTAATAATATATATAAAATAATAATTAGTACATATAGTACGTACCCTTATTATAAACTCTTTTTATGGTTGGGCCTAGGTTAGATAGTGGACAAATTTTATGATTCTAAAAAATATTTTTGTCTAATATTTTTGTTGATCAAAGAGTAAGTTATCTATTGTAGAAATATGGACCAATGAGAAATCAAGAAAAATTTACATCTGAAAATTTACTGGACACCAAGGTATACCTTACCCTAGTGGACCAATGAAGTTTTTCACCCATCACATGGCCCAAAAAAATCCTAGAACCCCAGTAAAATAGTGTAAATGAGTGAAAATGAAAAAATAACGTTGACGGAAAAACAAAAAGTAAGTGGAAAATGAGGGGAAAGAAAGAAAAAGCATAGAGGGGTTTGTCTGCTTCCCATCATCAATCAACACCCTGGTGGATAAGGAGGGAGCTGGTCCTCTATCTAATTGGGGAAAACTATGACAAGGCACAATTAGGAGTTGCAAATGTGTAGAATCAAAGAGAATACATTGCTAAATCACAACTCAAATCCAATTGAGTTGGCACGAAGCAACGGCTCCTTGGAATGATTTTCGAATCAATGGTGGCAATATTAGAAGGTAAGGGAGCAATTGAAGTGAGGGGAAAAACACCAGAAGTGCAGAAGAAACCATGGGTAACACCACATATTTAAAGGTTAGAAGGAGAGTACCCAATGCACGGGGGTTTTGAGAAGCAGGAGAGAAAAACATGGCAAAACATGAGATAAGAAACTAAGTATAGAATAATTACTTACTCAAAGTAGAACCTAATTATGAATTCAATGGATCAAAAAATGTAAGGAAACTATGCAATGGAGAGGGAGAAATGAGAAGAGAAAGTCACAGTTGTACACTATCTACTGTTAACGTGCAAGCAAGTCTCTCTGACTCAAGATAGGATATGATGTTTGTGTTGTTAGATCGAAATCTGACGCCCCACGTCACATACAAAATCAAATAAGTAGGAAAGCATGTGTGACAAGGAAAATTCTAAGAAACTATACAAAACCAAAATTTAGTTCGCATGACAGGAAAGAAATCAAAACTACATAAAATCAAGTAAATTGATTAAATAATTAGATATTTAGGCATTTAAATATCTATTTCATGTTATCTCTTCAAGGTTAAAATAAGTTTCAAATTATTCCAGATTTGGTATATAGACTAATTAGGATATGTAGAATCCAATTTTGGTATAAGTTCACACTTTTTTATTCATTCAATAATTTCTATAATATTTCCAAAGTTAATATTATATTTTCTTTTATAGATGAAAATATGACATCTAGGATTGTTCAGTTATTATGAAACTCAGCACCAAACTAACAGGGACCCAAAGATCACAATTTATCCACTAGATTTTGGCTTTGGATCTTTTTATGAGTTTTGATGGGATTAGGTTTTAGCCTCTTCATCATTATATTTTTCATAACATTACATCATTATTATCAACATTCATTAAATTTAATCATATTATCTTCAGATTGTTACCAAAAAATCTTCCTTACATTATTATGCTCAAATTTCAAAGTTTTACTTATATATACTATTAAGTCCCTTAACTTAATGTTTATTTAGATATTGGTACATTATCCATATCCATGGATGAAAATCAAATCATCATTCCAATTCATGTATAACACACATTAAATTTCCTTTTAAACATGTTAGCACACATATGTGTGTATTATAATATGTGATGTTGATTATAGAACCTAATATATAGATTTTCAAACATATACATCTTCGGGTGAGTTATTCATGTTCATGGACTCACTACCTTCATTAGAGTTATAAACAAATAATCCTAGGTATAACTCCATCCTTATTTGCTCAAATCTAAGGAACCAAGCATCCTAACCTTCTATTCAAGGGTCTAGAAATTTTAAAGTTTATATTCTAGTTTTTGGTATGTTACAACACTCCGTACTTAAAAGGATTAATACCTCAACATCTAATCATCCATACTTGATCAACCAACTACTCTCCACCTCTTAAATGGTTTAAGGTAATATGTCGAACAATTCTATAGGTACCAAGAATAGTCCATCCAAAACCCATGCACTTCATCACTTTCTTACTCTAAGGTAACACTAAACATGGGAAAAGTAAGTACATAAATAGTCTAACTAAGAGAGCAAGAGTTACATTCAACATGCACTTACTCATAAACATCATGTCTATCCAAATACAATATGCTTCCAAAAGATCTCTCAACATGTCTTCTTACATTATTACTATTTTGGGGAGGTTCTTGAAGTTACATTGTTGAGCTAGTGCATGTCCATCCTAAAATGGGGCATATAGGTGAAAGATGTCTAGGAGCATTGCAATAATGGCATATAACTTTGAATTATATTTGTGGTCTTGCAAGATTCCCCATAAAAGGACACATTCTAGAATGATGATAACCAAGGCACTTAGCACACTTGTCCCTCCTTTAATCTTCACCTGGGAACTTCCTCTGCATGTTATCATCCTAAGGTTGACACTTTGATTAAGCCTCCACTACCACATCTTTACCTAGAAACTATTGGAAATTCTAAGGAAGTTAGGGAACTAGAGCCCTTCCAATATTTTAGTTGAGTCCTTCAACGAGAATTTTAACATGTATATCCTCAACCAAGCCCTTTACATACCTTTCCAACAAAAAAATCTTATGTGCATACTCCTCCATATACAAGGAGTGATGCTTTAGGTTGTAAAAATCTGCTTCCTTCTTCCTTGGAGGATTATTTTAGATCTACTTTTCATGGAAGATAAAAAGAACTTGTGTAGAAGACATAGTGGAGATATCTCAAGTCCTTGTAATATTGTTTCACAAAAGGAGAGTAGTTCCATCAAGTATGCATGTAGCAAACCTAGAATTATGGTACTATAGGTGTACCACACCCTAGAAAGTACGCTCCATGGTGAGACCCCAATCATCTGCCCTATCTTCCTATCATGTTGATCTCACTTTCACCTTTGAAGCATGCGGGCTGCATCTCCATGAACTCAAAAAGGGTGTACTCCTTGGGTTTCACTAGAGAAGGCACAAGGTTAACCCTTCCCATTAGGGTTGTATAAAACAAATGTCATAAATAAGACACCTATTGCTCAAGGGAGATACCCAAACCAATGTTAGCCACACTGAATGTCAGGTAGCATGACCCACTAGGGATGACTCTAAGATGTTGGCAAAACATAAGGCACAAGAGTAGTAATAGAAGGATCCATCCTCAACATTTCGTAATTTGGATTCTAAGGTGCCTCCAAACTAGCTTAGTTATCAAAAGATAAGTTATCTCCAACCATAAGGGTATGTCTACACAAGGCAAGGGTACTAGGTATTAGCGACCTATGCATAACATCCTAAGTGAGATAATCTTAAATTAATTAGATTAATTGGGTACTTTTGATTTTGATACCATACTGTAAGGAGTGGGACCTAAGAGGGGATCCACATATCACTAAACCAAATAAAAGGAAAGAACATGTATTCCAAACACACAACCAAAATTTTACATAGGGATTAAATTGCAAATTAATCAAAACTATTTTTCAAAATACCAAAATGTAGCAGTGGAAGACAAAAAATCATTATTATAATGGTTTATCATATTATTATCCTTCATCAAACATGGTTATACATAAGAAAAGTAAACTATAGTATAATACTAGAAGAAGGTTATCTAACCACCTCAAACCTTTCTCCCGAGAAAAATCATATATGTTTGATTATACCCAAATCAACTTTGGTCCACTACTCCTTGCTCTCTACCTAAGGTGTTGTAAGAATACCCTATAGGAGAAGACAAATTGAAAATTATTAGCATAAAAATCTAGTATGAGCATATTAGTAGGGATAGAGAAACATCAGGAAAAAGACCCACAGAAAAAAAGCTTCCCATCAAACAATAAAGTGCCATCCAAGTGGATATCAAAAGAATGTGAATTTCAATAAGACGATTCCAATCATCACACTTTCCATTAAAATATTGGGCATACCACAAAATAAAACATCAAGAGTTTAAATAACATTACCCATCATCAATAATAACAATCAACTTGCATAAAAGTGATACAAACATAGAACTAGCAAAATATTAATAAACAATGGCGATCAAGGCACATAACCCTAAAACTTGATAGATTATGACACATAACCAAACTCAAAAATATTTTAAGTTGCCTCAAAATGAAGCTATGGGGTGAATAACCTTTATCCCAAACATAATGTCAATACTAAACTAAAAACCAAAGAACTTTACATAACTCTCAGGCTATTGAATCACAAAGCTTGCATAAATGTAGAGGCAAGTGAAAGTATAGTCACAAAAATAGAATTAATGACATTTCCATCACAAAAATGGAAAATATGAATTATCCACATTACAAGTGGTCAAATTTGGGTTCTATCTCACAATGAGGAATTGTTTAGATCAATTCCACTATTCAGGTTTCATCATGAAGCACAATATGACTTTAGAGTGCAACATTAATTATAGACATTTCAAGATTATCAAGGACTCAAAAAATTAAAATTAGACCCTAATAGTTCATCGAGTTAAGGAATAGAAAAATTAATAGGAAGATACCTCAAAGAGTTTTAAGAGAGAAAAAAGAATCAATTGCTAAATATGGGATTCTGGAGATACAACCTACAGCAACAGAGAGAATAAATAGCTTTTACTCAATATAACTCACACAAAATGGAACATACATTAAGAGAGAGAGAAATTAGGTTAATTGCTCATTATGGATATTAGAATGCAACATACATCAAGAGAGGGAAAAATGACTTAATCTCTCAATATGATTATTGTGATGCAACATACCTTAAGACGTCTGTCAACTTGTCGAAGTTCAAGACATAGATATAGGTCAAGGTTCTTCTTCACATAATACCAATTTATTTATACATATCAATAACTTGTGTGTATATTATAAACCCTAGATTATTGAATCTTATTATTTTTAGATTAGGTTATGAAATATATCTATTTGAATAGAGGATAATTTTCTAATTTAAATCAGTATTTTTGTGTAATTTTGTGATGATCAGAGAGAAAGCTATGTATTGTAGAAATATAGATCAATAAGAAATCAAGAAAAAACCACAGATGAAAATCAGTTCCACAACTTGGTCCACCCTACCCTGGTGGACCAATAGAAGTTGGACACCTGGCACCTATCCCACTAAACTTCCTAGTACCGCGTTAACTCAACATTAACAAAGAAATGCCTTAAATACCTTTAGAGGAAAAATAAGAAGACAAAGGAAAACAGGGGGAAAGGAAGAGAGAGCACATAGGGGTCATCCCTTCCCCACACCCATGACATGGATGTGAAGTAGAGGGTTGGTCCTTGATGGAATTGGTAAAAACTATGACAAGGTAGAGTTGAGAGTTATGAATGTACAAAAGTGAAGGGAAGACATCGATGAATCATAATTCAAATCCAATTGAGTTGGCACAAATCAAGAAGAGAATCTTTTTAACCAGATCCATGGAAAGATCTAGAATCTACAAAAGTGATGAGAGAAGGTAGGGGAACAATTGAAGTGAGGAGGAAAATTCTAGAGGTTTGGGAGACAAAATGAGGAACGTCCCACATTTATAGGTTAGAAGGAGAGTGCTCAATGCAAAGGGGTTTCGAGATGTAGGACAACAACATTGGGAAAAACACGAGATAAGGAAACTAGATCTCTATTTATAGTTTTTTTCAATGTGATAGCTAACTACAAATTCAATGGATCAAAAATATAGGGAAACCCTACAATAGAGAGGGTGAAAGAAGGTGAAAAAGTTGGTGTCGTACATCGCAAAGTGTTCATGTGGGGGAAAGGCTCTCCTATGGGAGGTAGGATATGATGTTTGTGTCATTAGATCGAGATTCACTTGACAAACCATACAGGAAATAAAACAAGTAGGTAAGCATGCATGATAAGGAAAATTCTAACAAATTATATAAAACATGTATTTATCTCATGTGATAGGAAGGAAGTCGAGAACTATATAAAATCTAGAACATTGATTAAATAACTAGATTTTAAGGCATTTAAAATCTATTTCTTTGTTTTTCTAATGTTCAAGTAAGGTTCAAATTATTCCAAATTTGAAAAATAGACTAATCAGGACATGACGAATCCAATTTTTGATTTATCTTCCACTTTTTGAATCGTTCAATAACTTTTTTTCTAGTTCTAAAGTTAATCTTATAATTTCTTTTCTGGATGAAATTAAGGCATCTAGGATTGTCCAATTAATGTATAACTTGGCACCCAAGCTAACTGTGACCCAAAGATCATCTTTTGCAATTAAATTTAGGTTTTGGGGTTTGTATTCATGAAATCTAATATAATTAGGTTTTAGGTTATTCACCTTAACACTTATTGTAATATTATAACATTATTTTCAACTTAATTTAATAGAATCTATTATCTTCACAATGTTATGAAAAGAGTTTCCTTATATTATTTTGAACGAATTTCCACATTTACTTTTTTAATCTAATAAGTCCATTAATTCAATGATTATTTAGATAATGGTACACTGACCATATACGTTTACACGACACTCAAGTAGTTATTTCAATTCATGTATTAAACACATTATACTTCTTTTTAAACATGTTAGAACACATATGGGTGTTTATGAAATGTGATTTTAGTTATAGAACCTAATGTATATTTTCTTAAACCTATACATGCTAGGGTGAGTTATTCATGATCGTGTATTATCTATATTAAATTGAGTTACAAACAACTATACTAAGGTATAACTCCATCACTATTTGGTAAAACTAAGGAACCAAGCATACTAACCTCCTATTCAAGGGTCTAGAGTTTTCAAAGCCAACAATATTGATTTTGATATGTTGCACCATTTCTAAATTGAGGCTTCACTACCAAGAGAGGACCATATCTAGTATTTGAAACCTTGAGTCACCCCTTATATTCCATTATAAGAAGTAAACTAATGAACCACCATTTTCAATATCAAAGGGCAAACTAGTTTCAAGTGAGACAAAATATCTTACATAGGACGTACCTATCCTTAGCCATGGATATTCTGGCCCTACAAAAGGACTTACCCACTCCTATCAATGAGCCTTCTTCTATTAATTTACCTTCACCAAAATATAATTCTATGAAGGGCCACATGCCATTATTCTTCTTTTAGCCATGAGAGAGAATCACACCTTTAGTCATAAAGAGTGGTTAGACGTAGAGAAGTGAAAGCCTCACATGATATACATGGTAGATCTAGATCTCTATCAAACTTACTGCTCACTCTAACAACTGTAGCAAGTGATTTATCTCATGATAGTGCAAAGGGGATCTTTGAGGAACAAGGCTTCTCAACTATAGTATAGGTCCCTTATTCGACATGTGTTTAATTATGGGTTGAAGCCCAATAGGTCAAATCTATAATAAAGAATGTCTCCTATGTGATAGAATCATGTAGAATAAATTCTATTTATTTTTGGGAATGTCTAAAAGATCTATTTTTTCTTTAATTCCCCTCTAATGCCTATATTACTTCACAACTGCAATTTTGTCTTTTGAGACAACATTTCCCAAACTCGACAATTGCAAAATGGAGAAGAATTGGTTAATCTTCCATATTTCTCTCTAGAAATATGAGTCAATGATCATTTCTAGGTCTATCCTTTCTTCTCCTAGCCTAGATTCTTATCAATTAAAAGTTCGACCAATGGCATATAGTGCCATCAACCTAGTTTTGTCAAGGACAAATTATGCTAATGAAAAGTCCTATTTAGAAAATCCCAATTAATGTTATATGAAATACTAACTGATCTAATCAATTTTATTAAAGTTTTGAGATAATTTACAAGTCATATGAGAATTTCAAGTGATTTACAATACAAATTATATGTAGGTATTTATCTATTCTTTCATCTCGATCTTTGTGCATGTTTGACTTAATATTTTAGAACTAGGGTTTTCTGGTTTAGCATTATTTAGAATTAATTTTTGAAATCTACAGACATTAGAAAAAAAATATGTTGAATGTCTTAGCTAGATTCAAAGTATGGAATTAGGCAATTGTATCATCGTGAGTGAACATTGTATCCCAGTGTGAAGTTGAAAAACCATCCCATAAATGCAATGAGAGCTTTCAAGTAATATTACCTTTGGATAGATATGGGGAAGTTTCAAATAATCAAGTTCATATATTCCTCCTGAGTTAGTGATATATCTATTTACAAGATATGTGGGGTTTCAATCAATTGGGTTCAATACTCCCCCATTATTCCCCTCAATATATTTTTTTCTCCTTCAAGAATAGATTTTTCAACATTTCAAGAAACTATGTCTTCCCCCATATATTATTTTATACTCTTCCTTTATCATATTAAAAATGGTGTAGGTATAAGAGAAAATAACAAATGTCTTATCTAAAAAATGTCATTTTGCAAATCAAGACATGTAGTTCAACAACCAAAAATGCATAGTTCTATGGGGCAAACCAATTGATTTATGGAAGGTGGTATCCTTACTTGTAAATTTCATAGTAACACTACATTTAAGGACCTTTTGTGTCAGTTTTATAGGAATTCTCAAACTGACAACCTAGCACAAGTGTCAGTTTCTATGAAAATAGAAATTGATGACACAATCGACGAATCTAAGCGATAGAGTATTATGGAATCGCTTTGTCTTATCGGTTCAAGGCAAGAAACCAATGCTTCAATCAGCTTGTGGTATCAGTTCATAAACAACAAATTGAGGCCATAGGGTAATCATCTCAGTTTTGACAAGAAAACTAATGGAAAAGAGCAGCAGGACCGTACTCCAGCACGGTCTTGCCTGACAACACATCCATTTTGCAGACTGGGTACACAATGTCACCTGTTATTATCAAAAAATTGAAGCCACAAGTTATTTGTTGCATCAGTTGGGTCATTAAAACTGGCATTGTACTTCCTTATCATGTAAAATTTTAATGGATAAAGGTAGTTATGTTGTTGGTATTTGTTAAAAAAATATACACCATAGATATACAACATTGGTTTTTTATAACAATAGATGCCCCGTATTTATTTTTAATAGTAGGTCTACTAACCTACTATCATTTTTTCGATAGGATGCAAAACCTACAATTCATTGAAACTACATGTTCCATCACATGTTAAGCTTACAACAGTCTAGCACACTTGCAAAATCTACAAGAACAAACACATACACATAATTCATCCACAAAAATTTGCATTTTGCAATTTCATTCTCTTCAACACTTCCCTTGTCATGAACACATACACAATTCAAAAAATAGATATAATAGATCATTATTCTCCAATTCCATTCTCATGACATGTAAAAATGCAATTCTCATTGTATCCATTCATCTTCACATTCATTCACACATATTCATATATACACTCATCAAGCATATATGAACCAGCATTCACTCACATCAAATTTAAATTTCTAAAGTCATAACCACCACATGTATATATATGTAAATGACATCATGTTTTAGAAAACTCATTCATTATTCCAATAATATTCCAAGTCAACTTACTTAATGAAGGATTGTGCCCACTGTTCTCATATATCATATATCTCTTCTTTTGTATAGGGTGTTTTTGTATCAAACAATGGCAAAGAGAATGACGTGATTCAGGAGTTTGATTTGATTTATTTCATATTATCAAATGAAATTATTTACTTATGGTGATCAAGACTATTTATAGATTATGTTTTTGTATATAGTGGATGCCTAGTATCGTCTGTCTAACAATTAAGTTCATCAACTACATCACATAATATCTGCATGCCCAATCATGGTCTTGTATAGGACACTATAAATTTACAATTATCTAAAATGTTAATAAATAAAAAGTAAGCAGAGTTGGCATATATATGGATTGGAGTCAGAAAATTACCACATCATCATTCCAAGTTAATGATTTCTTGTTCTTATTTACCTTTCCTCTAGCCTTTTTGAATTCTTTTATTGCCCTATAAGTTTAAGTAACTCATTTAATTGGATTAGTAAAAAGGTCATATAATTAATGTTGAAGACATTAAATATATTGACGGATATTAAAATGTAGTCACATAAATAATGCCTTATGTATTTTGTTTTCCCCGCCATCTACTTCATCATCCAAAGGATTTAAATAATACAAAATTAGCATATCAGGGACAATTACCAATAGCAACCAAAGATTTTTATTGACTGAAAAGAAAGAAAACAAAATAATACTCAAAATCCCCAATGAAATGTAATTTTTAAGTCAAAATTATAAGTAAAGTTCCCGAAGCCTAACCAACATTGAAAGTAGAATCAATCAATCCCTTCCATGCTTTACAAAAATATATTCATTGGATAAAGAAGTAATCACTAATAGATTTTATGTCTTCATCAATATTCCAAATCAATGATGGAACTAGAAATGCTACATTGATTAGTGTGAACTCTCCACTCACCCTAAATAAGTGGCTACAAAACATATATTTATGCATTAATATATAAGAAAATAGATCACCATATATTTTCACATATATAGAATAAGATATTTAGACATAAGATCTCACCATATCAAAACTTCTATTAACAACTCCATAACATCTTGCATGAATAGACTAGTATTGGAAACTTGACCTATCACGTGATCCTTAAGATGGACCACCATAGGCGACCCTTCTTGTAAGTCACTTAGCCATATTGACAACCCCATGCACCTAGGATCTAGCGACTTGAGTAGCTCCATTGCAATCCAAGTAGGTAATTGGATATAGAGGAGGAAGCGGAGGATGAATTATAGGGGGATTCTTACATGCCATGAACTTATATAGATATCCTCATATCAATTTCCAATTATTTACACAAGTAGAAAGGAATCATAAATACAAACACAATAAAAGTTAGCATACATCATTATAGACAACTCTCACTTTGGGCCACACAATCACACCACCATCTCCATCACCTAAATTGTCATGGTTGGGTTGGGCATGTGGAAGTGTTTTATCTTTTCAAGCGGCATAGACAATCCTAATAGATATATGAACCAACATTAATGAGTATTGGATGGGTATGAATCATCTCACTTGAAAGGGGTGGGTAAGCCTCACCCAGTGCAATCACATTTTCTTCTAGTACAACACTTTACAACCTCAACCCCTACAAGTTTTTATATGGTTTTATATACACCTAAACACAAACATATTATAAACTCCCCTGAAAGAAATATATCACAAATACACTTACACCAGATGTGCTAGATAGAGTGTCCATGGGATGCTTCAAACCACCTCTGTCGTAAGAGGGTCCACCTTGTATGAATACTGAGGCGGCATAAGTATTGTCTGAGGAGGTAGATTATGAGAAGCATGATATTATCTCATTGTGTCTTCTATTTCATTTGTGATCATGTCTTGCACCTGCTCTTTTGATCGGACTGATTTCATGAAAGATTTGTGCTTATGTGATGACTCAAAAAAGGATCTTATACTGACACCAGCCTCATCAGGCCTAACATGGTTACAATGCTCAGGAGCAGCTAGTGCAACCGTCAATTCATTCCTTTGTTCCTCAGGGATGAACTTGCCTTCTTTTCCTTGCTCGTAGAGATCCCGCTAATCATCGTCAATAGTAACTAGTCGGTGAAACATACTAATCAAGCTAAAAATTAACATATAGCATACACAGTTGAATTTACTATTTTTGCATCCATATTAGTGGTTGTGGGGTTGAATATTGTTGGTATGTATACCCAGAGAGCCAATCATATGATGATTGTAATGGCATAAATGTAAATGATTTAATTATTAATAAAGGCAAGCTTCCAATTTATTCCATTTATTTCAGTCATGAGATAATGATGTAACATAATAAATGTCTATTGAATGATATTACTCAATGATGTATGTCTTGAAGTACGTTACTTGGAAGAATGAGATCATGCAGATGTTAACAGTATATACATTCTCATTATGTCCCTGATTGGTTCTTATTGTGGAAGGTAGATTGAAAACAATAACACATAAGATCAGAGTGTGAGTTGGTTGATGACAGAATGTTATTACTCATGATATGGCGATATCAAACCAAGCACACATAGACATTTTAGGGAATAGTGTCTTGGATAGACCCACCATGAGATTGACACATGGAAGCCATCATCATGGAAGTCATAGTCAAATCTAACAATGATTGTGGTATTTGTGGTTCATAGACCTAAAATCACTACACTCAACACATGTTGTTCGGTACACTTTGACATTATCAAATGTAATATTAAAACTTGGGTTGTCAAAAAGGTGATGATTTAGTGACTGTGACACATGGGGAAAGAATGTGAGTGATAGAGATGGGATTTTTCCCGCCCAGAGGAGTATGATATCCTAGGCCTATTGATTAGAGAGACTGAGAAATACATGGACATGTACATGTGAGTTAATGTGTTATATTGACCTTACATATATACCATACAATCTTCTCTGGTTTAAGGAACAAGATTGAATATAAATGAGGGTGACTACTCCATGCCTCTAGCTCAATCTGGATATCAACGGCAAACGAAATATACAAACATTATAATACATTGATTGTAGGCTGAAGTTGTTCTCCAACTTTCTTTACTTGGGTAGCAATGATGTGTGATTAGGCACCGCTCATTGCTTGTGATGTAATGAGTTGTTATGGACATTCACCGCCAATGTAATATGGCACCTATAGGGTCACACACATAGGTATTGACCTAGAAGAGGAGTTCAATCTTGGATTATGATTGGATTGATTACTAAGTGTTTAGGTATTCAATTCACACAAAAAATTGACTAACTTGACTACCAAACTATCGGATCACCAAGTGATACAGTCATTTGGAGTGTGAGGTTGATTGGAACTGAATTGGCTGTGGTTTTTTGTGAAACATGCACCAATCAATGAGTTGTACAGGTGAATCAATTGGCTCAAGTAGAGCAAGACGACTAGTTCACCTAGTAAACCAATCAGCTCAGTTGGGCTGGTGGAAGGTTCTAGCAAGTTTTCCATATTTGTGAGAAATTTTGATCATTTTGATTGTTCAATTCTATTGAAACAGGGAATTAATGTATAGCATTAATTGGAAACAAATTGCCAAATTCATATGCGATTGGGAAACTACAAAACGACTATCTTTCTATATGAGACAATAGGTCAACACATCGAAAGGCCATTTGGGTTTCCAGACGACCAGTCTGGTGCTTACAGGTTGTGAAAATTTGAGATCTTCTGGTTCCTTCCACTCCCGCATAGACTTGTAACCCAGAACCAAACCCCTCCTATAAATAGAGGGGCACTGTGGGCTTCCCATAACACAACACAGACATTTGAGAATCATTTTTTCTGACAACTGTTGTCATCTATGGTTATGGTAACCAATAGAACCCAAGCAAATTTTACCCGACTAGAGAGGGATAACAAGGGAAAGAACAACTTAGGATCATTGTCGTAGGAGAGAAAGTTGGTGACTAGTATGGAAATAGGAGGGACACCTCCTTCCTGTCTGTTCTAGTAGGATGACATGAGTTTTAGGCAGTCCGTGTAGACTTCTCTAGAGGTGAGGTGGCTTATTCCTATCCCAAAGGAGGATGACGTCAGTCAACAGTCCATGATGAGTGGAGATGATGCAAATGACAATGTTCGAATTTTCTGCCCAAGAGGAGTAGTCAAACGAGTCCTAGTGCAACTAGAAGATAGTTGCACACCTACAACGACAAGGAGATTTCACTGAAATTTCTCCAGGACCAGGTATATCATCAAACCCATCCCTTCCATCTTATATTTATTGACACGATCTACATGTAATGGTGAATATGCTAAATAAAAATTTTGTTTCTGTTGCCTATTCTATAACCATATTTTCCCTATAGTGGTATCAGAGCCTCATCAATATATTATATTTTGGGATAATCGATATGATCAAAATTTTGTTTTATCATTGAATTATTGCATACAATGAGAATAATTACTTATCAAATAAAATACCATGATAATCTTCAACTAACATATATACATATATATATGCAATTTACACATGTCTCCCTAAAAGTGAGTTTTGATGGTGGACGTGTAGCATGGTATGGCCAATAACCCATTTAATTTGTGCATGGTTGTATGGTTAGTTAATGATGTTTTATCTTGGTCTGCGTATTGAGCCTCTATCTTATGTTCCATGTAATAGTAGAATAGTTTACTTTCCTATAATGATGAAGAAGAAGACGTTCAGATGATGCCAAATGACCGTCCTGAAGATGAGTTGATCGGCTAGAGGACCAAGGAGGACCATGTGGACAAGCCAAATCGATCGGTTGGTAGATCCAACCAATCAGTTTGAGGAGCTAGAAGATGGTGGATAGACAGAACCAGACGATTAGTAAGACAACCAAATGACCGACCAGGAGTCAAGATAATTGGTTCAAGGGTTGAAACTATCAGCCCATAATGTCAAGCACTCATGTGATGTGGACCTAGGTTGTGGTAATTCCTTTTTCCTCCAAGGAATTACATTAGAATGGCCATAACCATCACTTTCATTTACTTCATGTTCTCCTTGTGGTATATAACATGTATATCAAGAGTACTATATATGTGGTGATTGGATAAAGTATGTGTATTTATAAATACAAACTTTCTCAAATAAAATAACAAGTCTTAAATGCTTTCAAAAAATAGCACACATGAAAACCTTGATCGACCAAGCGTAGGTTACACCCAAGTGTGGTCTGTTGTCTATCTCATGGATGTGTGATGGTAATAATGTAGGTTACACCCATGTGGGGTGCATTATTATTGTGTTGGCTTTTGGGTCAGGCCTAACTGGTGGTTCTTATAACATCTAGGCCCAGAGGCATGCAGATGATTATGGAAACAAGTTTCACATATCATCTATCCAAGAATTTCATATGATAAAACTAGCAAGTTCCCACCTTAATAATTACTTTGTTTTGCAGCATTAGTCGGGCCAGAGTTGAATAGTCTTGGATCTTGGCCCACTAGAATATTTTACAATGTAATATTCTGAATTGATATTGAGAGCTATCAATTTTAACAAAATCGTGGGAGCGATATTTAATTAAAAGCTTAATTAATATTGTCAAATTTTCAAATCAAAACAATGAAAAGTTTTTGACAAATGTAAATTTTCTCTTGTAGAATCAAATGGCAAACAAATATGTATTATGATTGGTCCTTAAGAAGGACAAACTTCATAGGAAAAATTTTCACAACTGGTTTTTGACTTTGAGAAGGGTTATCAATGAAGAGTACAAGCTCTACGTCCTTGACAAACCAGTGCCAGAAATACCTGCTCCTGATGCACCTAGGGAACAAGTGGATGCTTACTAGAAGCATGTCAATGATGCCTAGATAAAGTACCTCATGCTTAGATACATCAACTATAAGTTGCATGAGAAGTGCAAGGACGTGGGGATTCATCAAATGGTAACACATCTTAAAAAGTGAACCTTGGCCTTACAAACCAAGAAAGGGATGATATTTGTGACATCCCAGGATTTTCTAAAACATAATCTAATGTGTGACGTCCAAATTGAAACATTACATAAGTGAGAGTCCCAATTTAAACACCCCACACTAGGATAAGAAGAACAAAATCAAAGGAAGTCAGAAGGAAATAATAGCAGCATGTGCACATGAACAATAATAAAATCATACAACACATGTTCACCATTCAACATATAATTACATAATAAATTGTTACAACATTTGATATTACACATTGAATAACAAACTTCTACATATACATGCACTACATCATTAATAGGATCTTATGACAATAGGTCCACATGTACATCATCTCACCACACAACTCTCAACTATCCTGAATCTTCAAGAACACATGTCCACCTACTTAAAACAAAGATTACATGTGGTACACATCAACACAATATTCAAGAATATTGTACTGAGTATGCATATGTCTCTCTTTATATAACTCTCATTGCTAAGCTTGGAAATAAGATAAAGCTAGAACTTAGCAGTAATAAAAAATATAAGAAAAAGCATATACTTGCACAAAGATATTCATTAACAAAAGAGAACACATATTTTAGGCACATTTTTATTATTTGCTCGTGCATCTTCCTACCAATGGGATAGATGCATTCAGGCCTTATGATATTCTTACCAAAGAGATAGATCATTGTACATGTGATCTGGCTACCAAAGAGATATGTCACTCACTAGCACTATGCTTACCAAAGATATATGGTGATTTCATATAATGGAACAAATATATTATTTTCATGTGTTCATAGCCATAAGTATGGAAAATCAAACATGATGTCATACAAGAACAATAATTTCATTCAATACCATATGTCAGGTATCTGTACACACATAATATAGGCATATTGTATAAATATCCAAGTAAGAGGTAACGACATACCTTCATAAAGATGACCTAGTCATCACATATTCCTCATGTCAACTATCTTTCCTAAGTCAAACCTTGATAAAGACAATATCATATGTCTCCAGTAGGTTCTCATAATCTTAAACCTAGTCATATCCATTTCAAGGTTTACTTAACTCATTAGAATATTCAGATCATTAGTTGTCTTATCATCATTGTTATGTGGGATTCTGTTACTAATGTTGTATTCCAGATTATAATCAATTGTAGGAACCTTAGTTTCCATATCATTATGTGCATGTATTAACCCTAGATTATATACATTAATCCAATTAGGGTTTTATCATCATGAAAGGATCCTTAAACATTTAACCTTATTTATATATATAATAATGATCTCATAATTATATATTAGCTTCCAATTACAGATATAAGCTTACTCTGCAATTTCTAGGAATTCTTGAACATCTTAGTAATTATTGCATATTAATTAGGGTTATAAGCCCCAATTATCCATATGGAACAAATTACATGATTTCATGCAAAAACATCATAATCTTTAACTTTATATGGATTATAAACATGAATATGGATTTATAGAAATATTATCATAATTTTAGGCCATCATTTGATATTTATTATCCCTACAATAAGAAATATGCATATTACATGATATCACTGATATTTAAGCATCAAAAGGTTGATATTGTGATTTCACATTATTCTATGCATTTTTTGAGAATTTTGACACTTCATTCATATTTTTCTGACAATCATGTTAATTATTATGATTTTAGCAAGATCTAAGGTTTAATTGATATTGTCTTACATTGGGCCAATTACTTTGTGCCATGTGGCTACAAGGAGGTGTTGCTCCTTTGCTGGATGAGCCAGTGGTTCTTTTCCTGGGCCAAGTGATTCATAGCAGTTCACAGTTCGATTGAAGAATGCAGACCGGCCTTCCTTTCTTTCTCACAAATCGCTCTTTACGCAATTACGTAGAAGCTTGCGAGCGTCTCCCTACACATGCCACCACCGTTGTGGGGATGCTCTGGACAATAATAGATAGTGCTCACATCCTCCTCAATGTCTGGATTCCATGGCCACTGATAGATTTTGTGTTCAACCATAAGAATCATCGACCTCTCAAAATTGCTATTGGTGTTTCCTCCCCACGGATTGAAGAACCCGCCTCCGTTGCTGCAGAGAAAAGAGGCAAAAAGCCTCTGCTCGATGGAGCCCATGATTTGCACACTGTAAAGCATCTTCAAACCTCTAGGAACACTTTTGCAACCTCTAATTATGGTTGTACACACCCACTCCTAGCCCCTGATCTCAGCCTTCATCTCCAGCTAGTCGGGGTTGGTCAACCATGGAAATGACCATGGGAGTCGGTCGCCAACTGTGGTTTCCATTCGCCACTCTTCTCTTCATTTTCACTTTTGTGCATTCCTCATATCCACTCCCAATCTCTGTTTCCCACTTCTTCATAGTACATGTGACTGGTAGTTGAGACATTGTAGAGAGGAGAGGGTCGTGCTTCATCGACTATCTACCAAAAGTCATGACACTAGGGTCATTATGGGCGTGCTCAGGGAGGCGAGGCTAACTACTCATTCAGTTTCCCATTCCCAATGAGAACCAAGTCATGTAGTGGTGGGGAAGTCACAAATCCCACATGCTCCACTACCTTGCCAAAACTACAAGGTAGGAGATGACTTAATACTCATCAATCACACATCCAAGGGTCAATATCCTACACCCACTAATGCCAATCCGTGTCTTTTCCTCCTTCATGTCGACTTCCACTGGATCATAGATCTAGGGACATGATTTGGGCGTGCAATTTAGACCCAAATCCTAGGATTTTGTGACAATCATTAAATCCAAAACTTAGGTCCATAAATCATCAGCAAAAGCACATTTGTTTTCCAAATTTCAAACTTAAATAACTCCTTCTATGATACTTCAATTGAAACCAAATTTTAACCATAGCTTTACTATCTTTTAAGATACATTCTACTCAAGTTTGGCAACAAAAATTATCTATTTTATCATACAATTAAATACTTCACAAAGGTATAAACATATGGATTTTAATCATAATATTAACATCCATCACCACTCAAACTTTACCAAAACACTTGGAACTCTCAAGATAACTCAACATATGAGTTCCAATATGCTATTGGATATTAAAGGTTTCAAAATAGCACTCTATCAAATCCTACATACCTTAAGAGAAATTTCATCCTCAAAATTAAACCAAAAATCCAGTCCATCACATCATACACGTCTTAAAAGAAATTTCATCCTCAAAATTAAGCCGTACCCATACTCCATGGAAAAATAATCATGTATGTTCCATTTCTAGGGCACAATTCTAGGTGCAACATCACCATACAGAAACCTAGAACCATATATCCATAGCACTTCTAAGAGATTTTAAAAGCATTAAAGGTGAACCCCTCAACATATAACATGATCAAGATGCTTAGGCTGTGTCGCATTTCCAATTAGAATTTTTGTACTAATTTTACCCAAGTATAAGATTCAAATGATAGATTATACATGAAAATTTTCACATTTTAGGATCTACACCCTCATTTTATCCAACCATTAGGTTCTAACATTATGTCCTTATTGTGATAAGAGTTCTTTATAATTAACTTGATTTATCCATATAGATCATAACAAGGTGTCATCATCATTATATTTTGCAAAATTGTTAGAACATGTTCAACATTAACATATGCCTTTTAGGAGGGAGTTAACTATAATTAACTCACTTTATCCATCTTTATCATATTATTGTGTCTCCATCATCTCATTGTGGTGACTTTCAAATTATGTTCAATATCTTTATTAACCACAAACATTCAATGGTCATTAATATTATCTCATTTCACTTTCTCATATCAAGTTTCAAACTTTATGAGTGACTCCATTACTAGATTAACCAAAAATATTGCATTATCATTATTATTCATGTATATGGTTAACCACTTATGCATTGATATCTATTAAACCACATCTAGGTTTCCATCATATCATATCTATATATCACGTCTCGAGATTAGATCGCATCCTTACATATATTATATCATGGTTGTGCTAAAAAAAATTATGTGAGTGGCTTGTTAAACATTTATCAAAACTTCATCTAGTTCAACAGAGATTCTTCTGACCCATATCATTAGGGTAGTTCCATGCTCAGTCTCTCTGAGATAACTCAAATCTATGAGTATCTCGTATGCATATACTTTATCTTTCCTCTCTTAGTCTGGGGTTCTCAGATTACCTCATTGGCACTAGTGGTAGTTTTACAAGCTCTAGACACTTAAGCACAAACCAAAACATGCTACGACATTACCTTCATAGGTCTCTACCCATGAATCATGCTTACCCAAAACTCTCTATATATACACCATTAGATTCCTAAGTGGAAAATCACCAACCCAAGTATGAGGCTTCTTAACATACTAACATCATTATCCTCCTCCAGGGTCTTGGGACTCTCTCTCCAGATGGTAGGTTCTTATGTTCATATTCACATATGCACATATAACTAGCCTCTCTTTGTATCAAGGGTTTGGTCCTCCCAAGGACATCTAGGGTTCAAAAAGACAATATGAATCATGCATAGAGTGACTCAACTCCACCACTTAGGAGTATTCTAGTTTAAGACATATCGTATCACACATTTCTCATAATTCTCATATCTTGTAGTTTAGATTCTCAGACCATCTCCCTATGGGTCTCACTCTCTTTGGAGTTAACCCTATAACTGGTCCTAACACTGGAGGTCCTCCTTGGTAAAAGAGCTTGAGGCTCTTGCTGACTGACATCTTGTGTTAACTTATCTTATATTATCTTAACTTATCTCATCTCATCTCATCTCAAAAGAGCCTACATACTTGCATCATCAAAACTCATCTTGAATCCTAAAAATTGAACTTAAGTCCTCAAAGACAAACATATATCATCATAAACCATCTTACATCATCTATATAAGACTTACATCATATCATCAAAACTGATTTCATCTATTCCAACTATCAGATATTCTAATCAGGCTCTAAACATCTAATCTAGGACTACTCTATTTTCTAGACTGATGTCATTCACTTTCACTTAGGTTACATGACCACCTCCTACTCGTACATGTGTCAGAGAAAACTATCAAGGACCGATTCGATTGGAATCAAAAACCAAATCCACAAAATGAGCACCACACATAGTAGAGAGTCCAATATCATGTCACCTAATGAAAAGGGTGAGAACAGGGTGTAGAGTGGTGTAGCTACCTAAAACATAGATGCATCATATGCCAAAGATTTATATTCCCATGGTGTACATCATTTCCAAATAATGCAACGTCCCATACCACTGCACTATAAGGAAAGAATGACACCTAAGGAATTGCTATCCAACAAGCACCACTCTAGACCTAGTTCTCAGACATGTAGGTGCTAACGTATAGGCTAGGTCAGATCTAGTCTCTAAAAGACAACGAATCTAACCCTAAAAGATTTTTAAAGTTCATGGTTTTCTTTAGTTTGAGTTGCATAATGAGAAAATGTTAGGCTTTGCTATTGTTCATGCTATGATAACACCTTTGATGTCCCTGAGTTTTCTTAAACTTAATATAATGTGTGACGTCCAAATTGAAACCTCACATCAGCGAGAGTCCCAATTTAAATACCCCACACTAGGATAATAAGAAGAAAATCAGAGGAAGTCAGAAGGAAACAACAGTATCACATGCACATGAGCAATAACAAAACCATACAACACATGTTAACCATTCAACATATAATTACATAATGAATTGTTACAACATTTGATATTACACATTGAAAATCAAACTTCTACAAATACATGTACTACATCTACAACAGGATCTTAAGACAACAGGTCCACCTGTACATCATCTCACCACACAACTCTCAACTACCTTGGATCTTCAAGAACACATGTCCACCTACCTAAAGAAAAGATTACATGTGGTACACATCAACACCATATTCAAGAATATTGTACTGAGTATGCCTACGTGTCTTTTTATATGCCTCTCATTACTAAGCTTGGCCATAAGATAAATCTTGAACTTGGCAGTAATAAACAAATATAAGAAAAAGCATATACTTGAACAAAGATATTCATGAAAAAAAAGAACACATATCTTAGGCATATTTTACATTATATGCTCGTGCATCTGCCTACCAATGGGATAGATGCATTCAAGCCTTATGATTTGTTTACCAAAGAGATAGATCATTGTACATGTGATCTTCCTACCAAAGAGATAGATCACTCACTAGAACTATGCTTATCAAAGAGATATAGTGCTTTCATATAATGGAATAGATATATTATGTTTCATGTGTTCATATCCATAAGTATGGGAAATCAAGGAAGATATCATACAAGAACAATCATTTCATCCAATACCATATGCAAGTATTTGTACACACCTAATACAAGCATATTGTATAATAAGCCAAGTAAGAGGTAATGGCATACCTTGATCAAGATGACCTAGTCATCACATATTCCTCATGTCAACTATGTATCCTAGGTCAAACCCTGATAAAGACAATAACATATGTCACCATCAGGTTCTCATCATCTTAACCCTAGTCATATCCATTTTAGGATTTACTTAATTCATTAGGCTATTTGGATCATTTGTTGTCTTAACATCATTGTTATGTGGGATTCATGTTACTAATGTTGTATTCCAGATTATAATCAATTGTAGGAACCTTAGTTTCTATATCGTTGTTTGCATGTATTAACCCTAGATTATATACATTAATCCAATTAGGGTTTTCTCATCATTAAAGGATCCTTAAACATGTAACCTTATATGCGTAATTATGACCTCATAATTATATATTAGGTTCTAGTTATGATATAAGCTTACTCTGTAATATCCAAGATTTCTTGAGCATCTTAGTTATTATTTCATATTAATTAGGATTATAAGCCCTAAATACGCATATGGAACAAATTACATTATTTCACGCATCAACATCAAAATCACTGACTTTATATGGATTATAAACATGAATATGGATTTACTGAAATATTATCATAATTTTAGGTCATCATTTGATATTCATTATCACTAAAATTTGCAATAAACATATTACATGATATCACTAGCACTTAAGCATAGAAAGGTTGATATTATGATTTCATGTTTTTCTACGCATTTTTATGAGAATTTTGATACTTTATTCATATTTTTTTGACAATCGTGTTAATTACTATGATTTTAGAAAGATCTAAGGTTTAATTGATATTTGTTTACCTTTGGGCCAATTACGGTGTACCATGTGGCTACTGAGAGGCACTGCTCCTTTGCTGGTTGATCTGATTGTTCTTTGCCTGTGTGAACCAGTTCATGACGTTCATAGTTCGATTCAAGGCTGTAGACTGATCCTCCTTTCTTTCTCGCGAACCACTCTTCACATGATTACACAGACGCTTGCGAGCATCGCCCTACACAAGCCACCGCTGTTGCGGGACTGCTCCGGCCAAGAATAGCTAGCACTCACATCCTCCTTTATGTCTGACTTCTAGGGCCATCAAGAACTTCTAGGTTTAATCATAAGCATCGTCAGCCTCTCAAAATCACCATTGGTGTCTCCTCCTTGTTGCTTGTAGAACCCTCTACCGTTGGTCTCTATTGCAGTGGAGAAAAGAGGCAAAAAGCCTCTGCTCAATGGAGATTAAGCTTGGCACACTGTGAACCATCTTCATACCTCCATGAATACCTCTACACCCTCCAATTTTAGTTGTACACACCGACTCCCAGCACCGGAGCTCTGCCTTCATCTCCATCTAGTCGGGGTTGGTTGACCATGGAAATGACCATTCGAGTCAGTCGTCGACTGTGGTTCCCATTGGCCAGACTCCTCTCTTCATTTTCCCTTATGTGCTTTCCTCGTGTCAACTTTCAGTCTCTATTTCCCACTTATTTACAACACATGTGACTGGTAGTGGATACACAATAGAGAAGATAGCGTCGTGCTCCATCTATTGTCTATCAAAAGTCATGACACGAGGGTCATTATGGGTGTGCTTAGGGAGGCGAGGCTAACTGTTCATTTAGTTTCCCATTCCCAATGACAACCAAGTCGTGTAGTGGTGGGGAAGTCATGGATCCCACATGCTCCACTACCTTGCCATAATTGCAAGGTAGGATATGACTGAATACTCATCGATCACGCATCTAAGGGTCAACATTTGACACCCACTAATGCCAATCCGTGGCTTTTCCTCCTACAAGTTGAATTCCACTGGATCATAGATCTAGGGCCATGATTTGGGCTAGCAATTTAGACCCAAATCCGAGGAGTGTATGACATTCATCAAATCCATAACTTAGGTCCATAAATCATCAATAAATCACATTTTATTGATACTTCAACTACCACCATAAATTTCAAACCGAAGTAACTGTTTCTATGATACTTCTAGTACCACCGAATTTTAACCATAACTTTACTACCTCTCAAGCACATTCTACTCAAATTTGATAACAAAAAATCTTCTATTTGATGATCCAATTAAATACTTCAGAAAGGTATAAGCATAGGGATTTGAATCGTTATATTAACATCCATCACTACTCAAACTTCACCAAAACACTTGGAACTCTCAAGATAACTCAACATATGAGTTCCAATTTGTTATTGGAGATCAAAGGTTTCAAACGAGCACTCTATCACAATATGATATAGGCTGTTTTATAGTCTAAGCTGACAGAGGGAACCTTAGTAAAAGAACACGTGCTCAACATGATTGGTCATGTGTATCATCTTGAAGAACTTGGATTCACCTTGAGCTAAGAGTTATCCATGGATATGATTCTAAAGACATTTCCAGAATCAAATAGCCATTTTATTGTGTGTTATCACATGAATAAAATGGCTAGACCGATGTTAGACTTGCTTGCCATGTTGGTTCATGCTGAAACAAGATTGATGAAGGACAAGCCCGTGATGGTGATCAGCAGAGCTAAGTCCAAGGATCAAAGCAAGACTTAGAAGAGTTCTGAGGTCAAGCCTAAATCCAAATCTTCGTCGCTCAAAAAAGGAGAAAGCAAAGTATAAGAGGAATTCATCCTTTGTACTTGAAGGCATTCAGGAAAAAGAAAATGGGGATGTTGATCTCCACTTTAGATATATACATTATAGAGATAAATATATCTACTTATTCATCATTGGTACTAGAAACCAGATGTGGTTTCAAATATGTTCAAATATGTAGGATCTGAAAAAAAAGTAAGTCTTTGGGAAAAGGCGAGGTGGAACTGTGAGTTGCTAATGGAACAATAGTTGTGGCCAGCATAGTTGGAACCTGTAGTTTATCTCTACCCACACGGCTTTCAATAGTGTTAATGGACTGCTATTATGTACTTGCTATAAATAGAAACATCATTTCTATATCTTTTATGGACAAGGTTTCATATGGATTTCATATTAAAAATGGTCGATGTTCTATTTCAAAATATGGGATCTTATATGGCAGTGCCCTAATGTCTTATGGTTTTTACTTATTAGATCTAAGGAAAGAAGTATATAATGTTAATACCAAAAGACTAAAACTCAACGACTCAAACAAAACATGCCTTTGGCATTTTCATCTGGGGCACATAAATGAGAATCACATATCTAGAATCCATAAGGATGGTTACCAAGACTCATTTGATTTCAAATCAATAGAGACATCTAAATCTTGTTTGTTGGACAAGATGGAAAAGAGTCCCTTCACTGGTAACTATGTAAGGGTTGGTGTTTTATTAGGACTCATCCATACTGATGTTTGTAGACCTTTTAGAACAACCGCTATAGGTGGATATCAATACTTCATTACCTTTACTGATGACTTTAGTATGTATGACTATGTTTATTTAATGAAACATAAGTCAAAAACTCTTGGCAGATGCAAGGAGTTTATGAATGAATTACATAAACAACTTGGGAAAAGTATTAAGGCACTTCATTCTGATCCAGGTGGAGAATATTTAAACTAAGAGTTTGAGAACCTTCTTAAATCCCATGGGATCGTATCCTGATGGGATCTACCTGGTACACCTCAGCATAATAGTGTATCAGAAAGAAGGAATCACACATT
Source organism: Alisma plantago-aquatica (assembly GCA_963693085.1). Classification (NCBI taxonomy): domain Eukaryota; kingdom Viridiplantae; phylum Streptophyta; class Magnoliopsida; order Alismatales; family Alismataceae; genus Alisma; species Alisma plantago-aquatica. The sequence continues at coordinate 462,958,296 of OY856409.1, forward strand.
GTTGGATATGGTATGATCAATGATGAGTTTATTTGAGCTTCCTACTACTTCTGGGGTTATTCTCTAGAAAACACCACCTTTACACTAAACTGAGTGCCACCAAAATCGGTTCAAAAGATGCCATATAAGATATGGATTGGGAAACGTCCCAATAAGTCTTTTATGAGGATTTGGAGATGTGAGTCTTATGTTAAGAAATTGTTTTTTGAAAATATTTTCCCTATATGATAAATGTTATCTTGATCGATATCCTAAAGAGACAAGAGGATATTACTTTTATTCCCAATATGATAACAAAGTGTTTGTTACTAGAGATGCACTATTACTAGGAGATGGATTTCATTTCCAAAGCAATCAGTGGGAGAAAAGTGGAACTCAAATAGGTTAAAGACCAACAAGAAAGCATAGAACCATTACGTAAACAAGAGGAACAAAGAGAATCAAAAGATGTTGTGGAATCTCAAATTCCTCAAGTGACATAGGTACCTCATCGATCTAAGAGGAAATGCCTTAAGCGTGAGAGATTTGGATACCTTGTTACTCTAGAAGGTGGTGAGTTGGTCATAGATGATGAGCCAACAAGCTATTAAGAAGCTACTGAAGAGTGCTAGGGTTTCCTAGGATGAGTTCTTCTAGGGTTTCTGATGGCGGTGACCACAGCACCCCAGGAATTCCGCAGGAGGAAGGCATGGAGTAGTCACTCTCATTGGTGTACATAGGTTTAAAATGTATGGTGGTAGTTGAAGTATCAATAAAATGTGCTTTATTGATGATTTATCGACCTAAGTTATGGATTTGATGAATGTCATACACTCCTAGGATTCGGGTCTAAATTGCAAGACCAAATCATGGCCCAAGATCTATGATCCAGTGGAATTCAGCCTGAAGGGGGAAATCCATGGATTAGAATTAGTGGGTGTCAAATGTTGACCCTTGGATGCATGATCGACGAGTATTTAGTCATATCCTACCTTACAATTATGGCAAGGTAGTGGAGCATGTGGGATCCATGATTTCCCCCACCACTACACGACTTGGTTGTCAGTGGGAATGGGAAACTCAATGAACAGTTAGCCTCACCTCCCGAAGCACACCCATAATGACCCTCGTGTCATGACCTTTGATAGACAGTAGATGGAGCATGACCCTATCTTCTCTACAGTGTCTCCACTACCAGTCACATGAGTTGTGAAGAAGTGGGAAATAGAGATTGGAAGTGGACATGAGGTAAGCACATAAGGTAAAATGAAGAGAGGAGTCTGGCCAATGGGAACCACAGTCGACGGCTGACTCCAATGGTCATTTCCATGGTCGACCAACCTCGGCTAGCTGGAGATGAAGGCAGAGCTCTGGTGCTGGGAGTCAGTGTGTACAACCAAAATTGGAGGGTGCAGAGGTATTCATGGAGGTCTGAATATGCTTCACAGTGCGCCAAGCTTGATCTCCATTGAGTAGAGGCTTTTTGCCTCTTTTCTCCACTGCAATAGAGACCAACGGTAGCGGGTTCTATAAGCCGCAAGGATGAGACACCAAGGATGATTTTTAGAGGCTGACGACGCTTATGATTGAACCCAGAAGTTGTTGATGGCCCTAGAAGTCAGACATCAAGGAGGATGTGAGTGCTATCTATTCATTGCTGGAGCAGCCACCCAATAGTGGTGGCTTGTGTAGGGCGACTCTCGCAAGCGTATGCATAATGATGTGAAGAGCGATTCGTGAGAAAGAAAGGAGGATCGGTCTGCAGCCTTGAATCGAACTATGAACACTGTGAACCGGTTGGCATAGGCAAAGAAGAATCAGCTCAACCAGAAAAGGAACAGTGCCTCTTAGTAGCCACACTGTACACCATAATTGGCCCAAAGGTAAGAAAATATCAATTAAACCTTAGATCTTTCTAAAATCATAGTTATTAACACAATTGTCAAAAAAATATGAATAAAGTATCAAAATTCTCAGAAAAAATGTATAGAACAACATAAAATCATAATATCAACCTTACTATGCTTAAATGTTAGTGATATCATGTAATATGTATATTACAAATTTTAATGATAATGAATATCAAATGACAGCCTAAAATTATGATAATATTTCAATAAATTAACATTCATGTTTATAATCCATATAGAGTCAGTGATTATGATGTTGATGCATGAAATCATGTAATTAGTTCCATATGCATATTTAGGGCTTATAACCCTAATTAATATGCAATAATAACTAAGATGCTCAAGAAATCTTGGAGATTGTAGAGTAATCTTATATCAGTAACTAGAAGCTAATACATAATTATGATATCATAATTATGCATATAAATAAGGTTACATGTTTAAGGATCCTTTAATGATGAGAAAACCCTAATTAGATTAATGTATATAATCTAGGGTTAATACATGAACACAACGATAAGGAAACTAAGGTTCCTACAATTGATTATAATCTAGAATGCATCATCAGTAACATGAATCCCACATAACAATGATGGTAAGACAACTAATGATCTGAATATCCTAATGAATTAAGTAAATCCTAAAATGGATATGACTAGGGTTAAGATGATGAGAACCTGATGGTGACATGTTAGTGTCTTTATCAGGGTTTGACCTAGGATACATAGTTGACATGAGGAATATGTGATGACTAGGTCATCTTGATCAAAGTACACCAATACCTCTTACTTGTCTTATTATACAATATGCTTGTATTAGGTGTGTACAAATACTTGCATATGGTATTGGATGAAAGGATTGTTCTTGTATGATATCTTCCTTGATTTTCCATACTTATGGATATGAACACATGAAACATAATATATCTATTCCATTATATGAAAGCACTATATCTCTTTGGTAAGCATAGTTCTAGTGATGATCTATCTCATTGGTAGGAAGATCACATGTAAAATGATCTATCTCTTTTGTAATCAGATCATAAGGCTTGAATGCATCTATCCCATTGGTAGGTAGATGCACGAGCATATAATGTAAAATGTGCCTAAGATATGTGTTCTTTTTTTCATGAATATCTTTGTTCAAGTATATGCTTTTTCTTATATTTGTTTATTACTGCCAAGTTCTAGATTTATCTTATTTCCAAGATTAGTAATGAGAGGTATATAAAAAGACATGTAGGTGTACTCAGCACAATATTCTTGAACATTGCGCTGACGTGTACCACATGTAATCTTTTCTTTAGGTAGGTGGACATGTGTTCTTGAAGATCCAAGGTGGTTGAGAGTTGTGTGGTGAGATGATGTACATGTGGACCTATTGTCTTAAGATCATGTTGTAGATGTAGTACATGTATATGTATAAGTTTGACTTTCAATGTGTAATATCAAATGTTGTAACAATTCATTATGTCATTATATGTTGAATGGTGAACTTGTGTTTTATGGTTTTGTTATTGCTCATGTGCATGTTCTACTTTTGTTTCCTTCTAACTTCCTCTGATTTTCTTCTTATTATCCAAGTGTGGGGTATTTAAATTGGGACTCTCACTGATGTGAGGTTTCAATTTGGATGTCACACATTAGATTAAGTTTTTGAAAACCTGGGTACGTCATAGGTGGTATCAGAGCATGAACAATAGCAAAGCCTAACATTTTCTCATTATGCAACTCAAACTAAAGAAAACCATGAACTTTAAAAATCTTTTAGGGTTAGATTTGTTGTCTTTTAGAGACTAGATCTAACCTAGCCTCTAGGTTAGCACCTAGATGTCTGAGAACTAGGTCTAGAGTGGTGCTTGTTGGATAGCAAGTCCTCAGGTGTCATTCTTTCCTTATAGTGCAGTGGTATGGGACAATGCATTATTTGGAAATGACGTACATCATGGGAAGAGAAACAGTTGGCATATGATGCATCTATATTTTAGGTACCTGCACCACTGTACACCCTGTTCTCACCCTTTTCATTAAGTGACATGATATTGGACTCTCTACTATGTGTGGGGTGCTCATTTTGTGGATTTGGTTTTTGATTCCAATCGGATCGAACCTTGATAGTTTACTCTAACACATGTACGAGTAGGAGGTGGTCATGTAACCTAAGCGAAAGTGAATCATATCAGTCTAGAAAAGAGAGTAGTCCTAGATTAGATGTTTAGAGCCTTATTGGCATATGTGATAGTTGGAATAGATGAAATAAGTTTTGATGATATGATGTAAATCTTATATAGATGATGTAAGATGGTTTATGATGATATATGTTTGTCTTTGAGGACTTAAGGTCAATTTTTAGGATTCACGATGAGTTTTGATGATGCAAGTATGTAGGCTCTTTTTGAGATGAGATGAGATGATATAAGTTAAGATAATATAAGATACGTTAACACAAGACGTGAGTCACCAAGAGCCTCAAGCTCTTTTACCAAGGAGGACCTCATTGTTAGGACTAGTTATAGGGTTAACTCCAAAGAGATTGAGACCCAGAGGAAATGGTCTGAGCACCTAAACTCCAAGATATGAGAATTATGAGAAATGTGTGGTACGATATGTCCTAAACTAGAATACTCCTAAGTTATTGAGTTGAGTCACTCTATGCATGATTCCTATAGTCTTGTTGAACCCTAGATCTCCTTGGGAGGACCAAACCCTTGATACAAAGAGAGGTTGGATATATGTACATATGTGAATATGAACATAAGAACCTACCACCTGGAGAGAGAGTCCCAAGAACCTGGAGGAGGATAATGATGTTAGTATGTTGAGAAGCCTCATACTTGGGTTCGTGATTTCCCACTTAGGAATCTAGTGGTGTATAGAGAGAGAATTTTAGGTAAGCATGATTCATGGGTAGAGACCTATGAAGTTAATGTCATAGTATGTTTTGATTTCTTCTTAAGTGGGTAGAGATTGTAAAACTACCACTAGTGCCAATGAGGTAATCTGAGAACCCAAGACTAAGAGAGGAAAGATAAAGTATATGCATACGAGATACTCATAGTGTTAAGTTAGCTCAGAGAGACTGAGCATGGAACTACCCTAATGATATGGGTCAGCAGAACCTCAGTTGAACTAGATGAAGTTTTGATAAATGTTCAACAAGCCACTCACATAATTTTGTTTAGCACAACCATGACATACTATATGTAAGGATGTCAACTAATCTCGAAACGTGATATATAGATAGGATATGATGGAAACCTGGATGTGGTTTACTAGATATCAATGCATAAGTGGTTAACCATATACATGAATAATAATGATAATGCAATATTGTTGGTTAATCTAGTAATGGAGTGACTCATAAAGTTTGAAACTTGATATGAGAAAGTCAAATGAGATAATATTAATGAACATTGAATGTTGGTGGTTAATAATGAGAGTGACTACTCCATGCCTCTAGTTCAATATGGATATTAGTAGCAAAGGAACTATACTAACATTGTAACACCATACCCTTATTGTTGGTTGATGTTGATCTCCAACTTTCCATTTACTTGGGTAGCAATGATGTGGGACTAGGCACTTCTCATTGCTTGTGATGTCATAAATTGTTATGGACATTCACTCTCAATGTAATATGGGACCTATAGGGTCACACACATAGTTCATGACGTAGAAGATGAGTTTAATCTTGAATGATGATTAGATTGATTACAAAAGTGTTTAGGTATTCAATTCACACAATAATTGACTGAATTGACTGCTAAACGGTCGGCTCACCCAGTGTGACGATCATTTGGAGTGTCTGGTTGATTGGAAGTGAATTGGCTAAAGTTCTGCTTGAAACAGACGCCACTCAATTAGCTCACTGGGTGAATCGATCGGCTCACTGGGTGAATCCATCGACTCGGGTAGAGCAATATGACCACTTCACCTAGTGAACTGATCGGCTCGGTTGGGACTATGGATGGTTGTAGCAAGTTTCCCATATTCGTGAGAAAGTTTGATTGTTACTATTTTTTAGTTCTATGGAAATAGGGAATTAATGCTTATAATTAATTGGAAATGAATTACCAAATTCATGTGTATTTGTGAAACTGTGAAATGACCATCTCACTATGTGAGATGATCAGCTCGCACACCAGACAATCGTATGAGTTACCAAACGACCGGTTTGGTGCTCACATGTCATGAAAATTTGAGATCTATTGGTCCCTTCCACTCTCGCACAGATTGGGATCCTAGACCCAAACCCCTACTATAAATAGAGGGGTATTGGGGGCTTCCCAGAACACAACACAGAAAATTGATAATCACTTGCTCTGACAATTTTTGTCCTCTCTGGTTGTGGTAACCAAGAGAGCCCAAGCAAGTCCTACCTGACTAGGGAGGGATAGCAAGGGAGAGAACAACTGAGGATCATTGTTGTGGGAGATTAAGTTGGTGACTAGTATGCCTACGAGAGGGACAACTCCTTTCTATCCATTCTAGTAGGACAATAGCAATTCCAGGTGGTCCTTATGGACTTCTATAGAGGAGAGGTGGCTATTGCCCATCACTGAGGAGTAGGACATCAGCCAGTAGTCCATGATGAGAGGGGTTGATGCAGACGATGACATTTGAGTTTGTTGACTATAGAGGAGCAGTCATACGAGTCAAGATTGTTGTGCAACTAGAACGATGAGTAGTGGCGGAGCCAGGAATTTTGATTAGGGAGGGCAGCACACAATGTCATGCTCCAAATATAATCATTTTCTAATATAAAAAAATTCAAAATCCAATAATCAATGTAAAGTATTTTGAGAACCATACAATGTGATACTCCTCAAGGTGAGGAGAATTTCTCTTACAAAATCTTCGCATGATAGACTAAAATAACTACAATGGTAAGAAAAAATATTTTAGAGAATTCATCATGCTATGAATGTCATAAGAAATAAGAAATAAGAAATAACATACACATTAAAGAATCTTATGATTATCATCTTAAAATTGAATATATTTGATGACTTAATGTTTTTGAGAGACACTTCATGGCACACTAGTAGGCATAACTACTAACTTCAACCAAGTCTAAACAACAAGGTGAAAATAAAAAAATGGTTACCGTATGAAGAACTTTGCACACTGCTCAAATAAACAACAAACTTCCAACACGCAGTCTTTCGATGCTACCAGAGGATCAGTTTTATTGCTATAGCACACACCCTTTATTACGGGAGCATCTGATATGTATCACATACTGGTGCTACTCCCATAGAAATTAATTGTACATCTATGCAGTCACCAATTTCTACACAATAGGAAAATACAATTGACACAATAGTTATATAGAACTAAGAGTTAGAACTTTATCGGTCAAACTAAATTTGTTATACTAGAAACAGTAGTATACATATATAATGATGAAAAAATAATTTACAGATACCATAAATAAAGAAATATTCAAAAGAAAATATGTGTGCTTGGTAATAGTCATAGGTAACTATTTGATTTGGGAGAAACACAACACAATACATATTGATATTATGTACAATTATGTAATTAGAAACTGAAAAATGGGAAGTTGTTTCGTAATATCCCTTAGTTGGTCAACAATTATTCTTTGACTAAAAGAACAGATAGTTATTATTACAATTAAAGATATGAGATCAGTTACAGTGAGAATGAGAAAAGGCACACGGAGAAGTCGAAGGACGGGATAACTGGAGGCACGCATATTTAATTGGGATGGCCACCGACTACTAAAAATTCACGAAGACTGGTTTTCTGTATGTAAAGTATCATTATTTTGTAAAGATGGGTCGGGCACATGCCTAAGTGTGCCTGACTGTGGCTACACCACAGACGATGAGGAGATGATGTTGGACTTGCTCCAGGACCAGATATAACCTCGAAAACATCCTTTTGATCTTATAGTTATTGATGTGATCTGCTAGTTATGGGGAATATGGTAGACAAAAAAATTGTTTCTACTGCCTAATCTATAGCCATATTTCCCTAAAACTATTTCTCCATATTGGTTTGTCCTTACATCTATCCACTCCCCATGTGGAGGTAAAAGTTTAGGCATAGTAGAAGACTCATTAGTCCTAGGAGTAGGCTGCTCAGAAGAAGATGCTTCCAATCTCTTTTCCTTCTACATGTTGTTTCCACCTGGATCTAAGTTGTGGTTGTGCACATTCTATGCATGCCTTCCTTTTTTTATAATTTATAAAGCTTGTTTCATCCAAACCACATGTAAATTATGTAATACATTGAATTCATTGGATTAGACATTAAAGACAATATATAGTAAAAATAAATGAGGCCTAATGCCTTGAATTCATATATTTGTCTTGAAGCAACAAATAATTCCCAGTCCTATGTGTCAAGATAAGCCAATTTCTTTGTAGTGGACTTCTTATTTTTTTTCTCATTATGTATTCCATTTTAGAACTTGTCCTATATTTTCTTAGTATCCTCCAATTGTGTTGTATCACCGCTTTATGATTTTATTCACCATGCTCAAAGATGCTCTATAAGATTTTATATACATAATGGCATATCTATAAATATATAATTGTGAATATCTTTAAAAAGAAAGATATCTCACATATAAGTCATTCCATATGTAGTCATTCTTGGAAGTATTAACTTTATGCCAAGATTCTATTATTATCTTCACTTTGCTTCGAGTAAGAACCCCTAGATATTGAACGAAATTATTGTGATTCTTCCTAATAGAATTTCCGACATCATCAAAGTCAACAACCAACTCTGATCATGTATCCCTTTGAGCTATTAACATATTCATTAAGGTTATGCCTCTCTATGTGCGAGACATTAATGTTCCTCTATAAAGATAGCAACACTCTAAGGGTCCACATCGTCAGAATGTTCATCCAAAAATTGTGAAGAAACACATACAAGTGACAGAGAATGTAAAATGCACATATATATAAGAATTGTAATAGAGAATGTAAAATGAACATATATGTAATTAAACAATACAACTTACACCCTCATGGTGCTCATCCGTATGGTGGTCATCCTCGCAATCAGACACCATTTTAAAAGTCATCAAAGAATGACATATAAGTGATAAAGAATGTAAAATGCACATAAAATAAAGAATGTAAAATTCACATATAGCATTTAGAAAATAAATACATGCCTCTAGTATTGGTTGGATCTTTGATCAAGTAATATTCCTTTTGTGTGATCTCCAAGTAGATACAAGTCCATGTTAGCTTCAACATTTTATGTTGGCAAGTCAAATGAGAATAGATTGGATTCATCATACTTGTAATAATACTCTTCCTCATCTACATGATCTTTAATGAACTACTTTTTCCCATGAAGAATGACATACATTTTTTTCATTTACAGGATAATCGATGTAGAATACTTGATTTTCCTATGATGCAATTATGAATTGTTCACCTTTCTTGCCAATCTTTTAAAAATTCACAAATGTGAAACCGAATTCATCCTCTACAACTCCTTTAGTGTTATCAACCAAATTACACCTAAATCTGAGAACATTGAAATATGTGTAGTAGAACTCCCATCTGTCTTAAATAGCACTCTAATATGACACTTTAGCTTTACATGGACTCTTATCATTCACACTAGAAAAATAAGTGAAGATACATGAAGTTTGACCCAACTATTTTGGAAGACACTCTTATTACCTGGATATTTTGTGCAATATGAAAATTCATTTATGTCAAACCCTTCATAACATATAACATTCATTTTTAGTTTAAACGTGAGAAATTTGATATTTTCAACAACATTATTTAGTTGAGACAGTTGACAGAAGACTTTATCTGTAAACTACCAAATAAAATTCCTATTATGCATTCTACCAAGACACATTGCGCAAGCTTGAGGGTATTTTTTCTTGATAAAATTGGTATGTTCCATGATATAATTATCCATTTCATTGATGTTATGTAATTTATAAAATTGTGCTTCTTCCCCCAGCTCACAAGTAATTACTTACACTTGTGATTCTAATGTCCCTTTGCTAGAGAAGGGATCAATATTCTTTCATTTGCATAAGATTCATTACAACTTAGAAAGTTATTGCAAAGTTCCATAACCTCGCTGGTCACATAATCATCAAAAACACACCCTTCAAGATGATAACAGTTTTGAACATCACCTTTAAAAAAACTCATGTATCGTTCAAAAAATGCATACAATGAAAAAAAAAATTGAACCCAACATTTTCACTTCCCTAGTCAAATGGACAACAAGATGTACCATTATGTCAAAGAATGAAGGACGAAAATAAATCTCAACATGTAACATGGCAATGACGACTTCTCTTTGCAACTTATCACGATTCTCAAGATCAATAACTTTGTCGCATGGAGTGTTGAAGAAAAAATAAAGCCTTGTGATTCCAAACCTACGTGCTTTGATAGCATAGATTGAATAGAAACATACAATTTTTGATGCATTAGCGTGTGACAATCATGAGATTTAAGACCTATAAACTTCACATCCTTCATGGATATCAATATGCGTATAGTGGAATAGTATTTCGATCTGTGAGCTACGCCCTGACTCATCCTATATGGACGAACCTTCGTTCTAGATGTATGTATCTTTCTCATTCCTTGTTGTCCTTTCATGGAAAAAAGGAGGTTGGCTTTACTGAAGAAGAAGAGGTGGGTCGGGTGCAAGAATGTTAGAACATAAAGAAGCAAGAACTCACAAAAAGTTCTCTTCTCCTGTCTAACCAATATGTAACAAGGAGGTAAATATGTTTTTTGATCACTTCTAACTTTTTTTCTTAATTCTTTCCTCATGCCCATTTAACCTAGGTCCATTTGGGATTTGATTCCATCTTTATTCTTACCTGTTATATTCAGCATAGTACCAATGATGTTATCACATACATTTTTCTCAACATGCATGACATTAATGTAATGCTTAACTTCCAAATAACTTCAATAAGAAATATCCCAGAATATTGAATTCTTCTTGAATAAAGATTTGCCATTCCATGTGGGAATAGTACATTGTGATTTACCAAATATATTTAAAAAATCCCCCGATATAGGTTAAGGGGAACTTTGTTCCTCATTTGATTCATTGAATGCTTTGTGCAACCTTCAGTAAGGATGCTCTTTTGGGAAAAAAACTTTCGATGACCAAGATATATAGTCTTGCAACCATGTTTTAATTTTATTGAATCAGTGTTCTCGACACATATAGGTCATTCTTTGGATCCTTTTGTGATGTATCCATTCAAATTCCCATATGCTAGGAAGTCATTAATAGTGGAAAACAACATAACATGAAAAGAGAGATTTGAAAAGTTCTTTTGAGAGGTATATAAAAAGACATGTAGGCGTACTCAGCACAATATTCTTGAACATTGCACTGACGTGTACCACATGTAATCTTTTCTTTAGGTAGGTGGACATGTGTTCTTGAAGATCCAAGGTAGTTGAGAGTTGTGTGGTGAGATGATGTACATGTGGACCTATTGTCTTAAGATCATGTTGTAGATGTAGTACATGTATATGTATAAGTTTGACTTTCAATGTGTAATATCAAATGTTGTAACAATTCATTATGTAATTATATGTTGAATGGTGAACTTGTGTTTTATGGTTTTGTTATTGCTCATGTGCATGTTCTACTGTTGTTTCCTTCTAACTTCCTCTGATTTTCTTCTTATTATCCAAGTGTGGGGTATTTAAATTGGGACTCTCACTGATGTGAGGTTTCAATTTGGATGTCACACATTAGATTAAATTTTAGAAAACCTGGGTACGTCATAGGTGGTATCAGAGCATGAACAATAGCAAAGCCTAACATTTTCTCATTATGCAACTCAAACTAAAGAAAACCATGAACTTTAAAAATCTTTTAGGGTTAGATTTGTTGTCTTTTAGAGACTAGATCTAACCTAGCCTCTAGGTTAGCACCTAGATGTCTGAGAACTAGGTCTAGAGTGGTGCTTGTTGGATAGCAAGTCCTCAGGTGTCATTCTTTCCTTATAGTGCAGCGGAATGGGACAATTCATTATTTGTAAATGACGTACATCATGGGAAGAGAAACCTTTGGCATATGATGCATCTATATTTTAGGTAGCTACACCACTGTACACCATGTTCTCACCCTTTTCATTAGGTGACATGATATTGGACTCTCTACTATGTGTGGGGTGCTCATTTTGTGGATTTGGTTTCTGATTCCAATCGGATCGAACCTTGATAGTTTTCTCTAACACATGTACGAGTAGGAGGTGGTCATGTAACCTAAGCGAAAGTGAATCACATCAGTCTAGAAAAGAGAGTAGTCCTAGATTAGATGTTTAGAGCCTTATTGGCATATATGATAGTTGGAATAGATGAAATAAGTTTTGATGATATGATGTAAATCTTATATAGACGATGTAAGATGGTTTATGATGATATATGTTTGTCTTTGAGGACTTAAGTTCAATTTTTAGGATTCAAGATGACTTTTGATGATGCAAGTATGTAGGCTCTTTTGAGATGAGATGAGATGAGATAAGTTAAGATAATATAAGATAAGTTAACACAAGATGTGAGTCACCAAGAGCCTCAAGCTCTTTTACAAAGGAGGACCTCAATTGTTAGGACCAGTTCAAGGGTTAACTCCAAAGAGAGTGAGACCCAGAGGGAGATGGTCTGAGAACCTAAACTCCAAGATATGAGAATTATGAGAAATGTGTGATACGATATGTCCTAAACTAGAATACTCCTAAGTGATTGAGTTGAGTCACTCTATGCATGATTACTATAGTCTTGTTGAACCCTAGATCTCCTTGGGAGAACCAAACCCTTGATACAAAGAGAGGTTGGTTATATGTGCATATGTGAATATGAACATAAGAACCTACCACCTGGAGAGAGAGTCCCAAGAACCTGGAGGAGGATAATGATGTTAGTATGTTGAGAAGCCTCATACTTGGGTTGGTGATTTCCCACTTAGGAATCTAGTGGTGTATAGAGAGAGAATTTTGGGTAAGCATGATTCATGGGTAGAGACCTATGAAGGTAATGTCATATCATGTTTTGGTTTGTGCTTAAGTGGGTAGAGCTTGTAAAACTACCACTAGTGCCAATGAGGTAATATGAGAACCCAAGACTAAGAGAGGAAAGATAAAGTATATGCATACAAGATACTCATAGTGTTGAGTTAGCTCAGAGAGACTGAGCATGGAACTACCCTAATGATATGGGTCAGGAGAACATCAGTTGAACTAGATGAAGTTTTGATAAATGTTTAACAAGCCACTCACATAATTTTGTTTAGCACAACCATGACATACTATATGTAAGGATGCATCTAATCTCGAAACGTGATATATAGATATGATAAGATGGAAACCTAGATGTGGTTTACTAGATATCAATGCATAAGTGGTTAAACATATACATGAATAATAATGATAATGCAATATTGTTGGTTAATCTAGTAATGGAGTCACTCATAAAGTTTGAAACTTGATATGAGAAAGTGAAATGAGATAATATTAATGAACATTGAATGTTGGTGGTTAATAATGAGAGTGACTACTCCATGCCTCTAGTTCAATATGGATATTAGTAGCAAAGCAACTATACTAACATTGTAACACCATACCCTTATTGTTGGTTGATGTTGATCTCCAACTTTCCATTTACTTGGGTAGCAATGATGTGTGACTAGGCACTTCTCATTGCTTGTAATGTCATAAGTTGTTATGGACATTCACTCTCAATGTAATATGGGACCTATAGGGTCACACACATAGTTCATGACCTAGAAGATGAGTTTAATCTTAAATGATGATTAGATTGATTACGAAAGTGTTTAGGTATTCAATTCACACAATAATTGACTGACTTGACTGCTAAACGGTTGGCTCACCCAGTGAGACGATCATTTGGAGTGTCTGGTTGATTGGAAGTGAATTGGCTAAAGTTCTGCATGAAACAGACGCCACTCAATTAGCTCACTGGGTGAATCGATCGGCTCACTGGGTGAATCCATCGACTCGGGTAGAGCAAGATGATCACTTCACCTAGTGAACTGATCGGCTCCGTTGGGACTATGGATGGTTGTAGCAAGTTTCCCATATACGTGAGAAAGTTTGATTGTTTCTATTTTTTAGTTCTATTGAAATAGGGAATGAATGCTTATAATTAATTTAAAATGAATTGCCAAATTCATGTGTATTTGTGAAACTGTGAAATGACCATCTCACTATGTGAGATGATCAACTCGCACACCAGACAATCGTATGAGTTACCAAACGACCGGTTTGGTGCTCACATGTCGTGAAAATTTGAGATCTACTGGTCCCTTCCACTCTCGCACAGATTGGGATCCTAGACCCAAACCCCTACTATAAATAGAGGGGTACTGGGGGCTTCCCAGAACACAACACAGAAAATTGATAATCACTTGCTCTCACAATTTTTGTCCTCTCTAATTGTGGTAACCAAGAGAGCCCAAGAAAGTCCTACCTGACTAGGGAGGGATAGCAAGGGAGAGAACAACTGAGGATAATTGTTGTGGGAGAGTAAGTTGGTGACTAGTATGCCTACGAGAGGGACAACTCCTTTCTATCCATTCTAGTAGGACAATAGGAATTCTAGGTGGTCCTTATGGACTTCTATAGAGGAGAGGTGGCTATTGCCCATCACTGAGGTGGAGGACATCAGCCAGTAGTTCGTGACGAGAGAGGTTGATGCAGACGATGAAATTTGAGTTTGTTGACTATAGAGGAGCAGTCATACGAGTCAAGATTGTTGTGAAACTAGAACGATGAGCAGTGGCGGAGCCAGGAATTTTGATCAGGGAGGGCACCACACAATGTCATGCTCCAAATATAATCATTTTCTAATGTAAAAAAAATTCAAAATCCAATAATCAATGTAAAGTATTTTGAGAGCCATACAATGTGATACTCCACAAGGTGAGGCGAATTTCTCTTACAAAATATTCGCATGATAGACTAAAATAACTACAATGATAAGAAAAAAGATTTTAGAGCATTCATCATACTATGAATGTCATAAGAAATAAGAAATAACATACACATTACAGAATTTTATGATTATCATCTTAAAATTGAATATATTTGATGACTTAATGTTTTTTGAGAGACACTTCATGGCACAGTAGTAGGCATAACTACTAACTTCAACCAAGTCTAAACAACAAGGTGAAAATAAAAAAATGATTACCGTATGAAGAACTTTGCGCACTGCTCAAATAAACAACAAACTTCCAACATGCAGTCTTTCGATGCTACCAGAGGATCAGTTTTATTGCTATAGCACACACCCTTTATTACGGGAGCATCTGATATGTATCACATACTGGTGCTACTCCCATAGAAATTAATTGTACATCTATGCAGTCACCAATTTCTACACAATAGGAAAATACAATTGACACAATAGTTATATAGAACTGAGAGTTAGAACTTTATTGGTCAAACTAAATTTGTCATACTAGAAACAATATTATACATATATAATGATGAAAAAATAATTTTACAGATACCATAAATAAAGAAATATTCAAAAGAAAATATGTGTGCTTGGTAATAGTCATAGGTAACTATTTGATTTGGGAGAAACACAACACAATACATATTGATATTATGTACAATTATGTAATTAGAAACTGAAAAATGGGAAGTTGTTTTGTAATATCCCTTAGTTGGTCAACAATTATTCTTTGACTACAAGAACAGATAGTTATTATTACAATTAAATATATGAGATCAGTTACAGTGAGAATGAGAAAAGGCACACAGAGAAGTCGAAGGACGGGATAACTGGAGGCACGCATATTTAATTGGGATGGCCACCGACTACTACAAATTCACGAAGACTGGTTTTCTGTATGTAAAGTATCGTTATTTTGTAAAGATGGGTCGGGCACATGCCTAAGTGTGCCTGACTGTGGCTACACCACAGACGATGAGGAGATGATGTTGGACTTGCTCCAGGACCAGATATAACCTCGAAAACATCCTTTTGATCTTATAGTTATTGATGTGATCCGCTAGTTATGGGGAATATGGTAGACAAAAAAACTGTTTCTACTGCCTAATCTATAGCCATATTTCCCTAAAACTATTTCTCCATATTGGTTTGTCCTTACATCTATCCACTCCCCATGTGGAGGTAAAAGTTTAGGCATAGTAGAAGACTCATTAGTCCTAGGAGTAGGCTGCTCAGAAGAAGATGCTTCCAATCTCTTTTCCTTCTACATGTTGTTTCCACCTGGATCTAAGTTGTGGTTGTGCACATTCTATGCATGCCTTCCTTTTTTTATAATTTATAAAGCTTGTTTCATCCAAACCACATGTAAATTATGTAATACATTGAATTCATTGGATTAGACATTAAAGACAATATATAGTAAAAATAAATGAGGCCTAATGCCTTGAATTCATATATTTGTCTTGAAGCAACAAATAATTCCCAGTCCTATGTGTCAAGATAAGCCAATTTCTTTGTAGTGGACTTCTTATTTTTTTTCTCATTATGTATTCTATTTTAGAACTTGTCCTATATTTTCTTAGTATCCTCCAATTGTGTTGTATCACCGCTTTATGATTTTATTCACCATGCTCAAAGATTCTCTATAAGATTTTATATACATAATGGCATATCTATAAATATATAATTGTGAATATCTTTAAAAAGAAAGATATCTCACATATAAGTCATTCCATATGTAGTCATTCTTGGAAGTATTAACTTTATGCCAAGATTCTATTATTATCTTCACTTTGCTTCGAGTAAGAACCCCTAGATATTGAACGAAATTATTGTGATTCTTCCTAATAGAATTTCCGACATCATCAAAGTCAACAACCAACTCTGATCATGTATCCCTTTGAGCTATTAACATATTCATTAAGGTTATGCCTCTCTATGTGCGAGACATTAATGTTCCTCTATAAAGATAGCAACACTCTAAGGGTCCACATCGTCAGAATGTTCATCCAAAAATTGTGAAGAAACACATACAAGTGACAGAGAATGTAAAATGCACATATATATAAGAATTGTAATAGAGAATGTAAAATGAACATATATGTAATTAAACAATACAACTTACACCCTCATGGTGCTCATCCGTATGGTGGTCATCCTCGCAATCAGACACCATTTTAAAAGTCATCAAAGAATTACATATAAGTGATAAAGAATGTAAAATGCACATAAAATAAAGAATGTAAAATTCACATATAGCATTTAGAAAATAAATACATGCCTCTAGTATTGGTTGGATCTTTGATCAAGTAATATTCCTTTTCTGTGATCTCCAAGCAGATACAAGTCCATGTTAGCTTCAACATTTTATGTTGGCAAGTCAACTGAGAATAGATTGGATTCATCATACTTGTAATAGTACTCTTCCTCATCTACATGATCTGCAATGAACTACTTTTTCCCATGAAGAATGACATACATTGTTTTCATTTACAGGATCATCAATGTAGAATACTTGATTTTCCTATGATGCAATTATGAATCGTTCACCTTTCTTGCCAATCATTTAAAAATTCACGAATGTGAAACCGAATTCATCCTCTACAACTCCTTTAGTGTTATCAACCAAATTACACCTAAATCTGAGAACATTGAAATATGTGTAGTCGAACTCCCATCTGTCTTAAATAGCACTCTAATATGACACTTTAGCTTTACATGGACTCTTATCATTCACACTAGAAAAATAAGTAAAGACACATGAAGTTTGACCCAACTATTTTGGAAGACACTCTTATCACCTGAATGTTTTGTGCAATATGAAAATCCATTTATGTCAAACCCTTCATAACATATAACATTCATTTTTAGTTTAAACGTGAGCAATTTGATATTTTCAACAACATTATTTAGTTGAGATAGTTGACAGAAGACTTTAACTGCAAACTACCAAATAAAATTCCTATTATGCACTCTACCAAGACACATTGCGCAAGCTCGACGGTATTTTTTCTTGATAAAATTGGTATGTTCCATGATATAATTATCCATTTCATTGATGTTATGTAATTTATAAAATTGTGCTTCTTCCCCCAGCTCACAAGTAATTACTTACACTTGTGATTATAATGTCCCTTTGCTAGAAAAGGGATCAATATTCTTTCATTTGCATAAGATTCATTACAACTTAGAAATTTATTGCAAAGTTCCATAACCTCGCTGGTCACATAATCATCAAAAACACACCCTTCAGGCCGATAATAGTTTTGAACATCACCTTTAAAAAAACTCATGTATCGTTCAAAAAATGCATACAATGAAAAAAAAATTGAACCCAACATTTTCACTTCCCTAGTCAAATGGACAACAAGATGTACCATTATGTCAAAGAATGAAGGACGAAAATAAATCTCAACATGTAACATGGAAATGACCACTTCTCTTTGCAACTTATCACGGTTCTCAAGATCAATAACTTTGTCGCATGGAGTGTTGAAGAAAAAATAAATCCTTGTGATTCCAAACCTACGTGCTTTGATAGCATAGATTGAATAGAAACATACAATATTTGATGCATTAGCATGTGACAATCATGAGATTTAAGACCTATCAATTTCACATCCTTCATGGATATCATTATGTGGATAGTGGAATAGTATTTCAATCTGTGAGCTACGCCCTGACTCATCCTATATGGACGAACCTTCGTTCTAGATGTATGTATCTTTCTCATTCCTTGTTGTCCTTTCATGGCAAAAAGGAGGTTGGCTTTACTGAAGAAGAAGAGGCAGGTCGGGTGCAAGACTGTTAGAACATAAAGAAGCAAGAACTCACAAAAAGTTCTCTTATCCTATCTAACCAATATGTAACAAGGAGGTAAATATGTTTTTTGATCACTTCTAACTTTTGTTCTTAATTCTTTCCTTATGCCCATTTAACCTAGGTCCATTTGGGATTTGATTCCATCTTTATTCTTACCTAGTATATTCAGCAGAGTACCAATGATGTTATCACATACATTTTTCTCAACATGCATGACATTAATGTAATGCTTAACTTCCAAATAACTTCAATAAGAAATATCCCAGAATATTGAATTCTTCTTGAATAAAGATTTGCCATTCCATGTGGGAATGGTACATTGTGATTTACTAAATATATTTAAAAAATCCCCCGGTATAGGTTAAGGGGCACTTTGTTCCTCATTTGATTCATTGAATGCTTTGTGCAACCTTCAGTAAGGATGCACTTTTGGGAAAACAAATTCGATGACCAAGATATATAGTCTTGCAACCATGTTTTCATCTTATTGAATCAGTGTTCTCAACACATATAGGTCATTCTTTGGATCCTTTTGTGATGTATCCATTCAAATTCCCATATTCTAGGAAGTCATTAATAGTGGAAAACAACATAACATGAAAATGAAATGTTTCTCTATACCAAGCATCATAGGTCATCACACCTTCTCCCCCATTGTTTCTTAAAGTAATCAAAGAAAGGTTCAAGAAAAACATCAATATCATTGTCAGGTTGTTTAAGGCCCGATATCAACAAGGACAACATGACATACTTATTCGTCAGACACAAACAGAGAGGAAGATTGAATATAACAAACATAACATACCAAATGATATGTTCGTTGCTTAATTTTCCATATGGATTTGTCCCATTGGTATAAAACCCAAGTCTTACATTCCATACTTCTTCACCAAATTCAGGGTATAATAAATCAATTTTATTTCATTACGGGAAATCAAACACATGTCATTGGATCCCATCATTATTTTTCTTTTCCCCTGCATGCCAAGTTAAATTTGTGCATCCATGGTATTGGAAAACAAGTCTTGAAACTATGGTATTATAGGTAGACACCACATCACCTTGTTAGGAGAGCCAATTTTAGGCTTACCCAAAGTGGCCATTTTGTACCTTGGCACCCCACATTTTGGAAAATCTTTCAAATTGATATAGTCCTTTTGAAATAACACACAATCATTCTGTATTTCTTAACCACCATTCCATTGGGAACAAAATTTTATTTAATTTTTATGTTGTTATTGAAAGCTCATTTCCGTTAGGAAGAATTTCTTTCAAGAAAGACAATGGAGACGTGAAGCCTTTGTCTCTCCACCTATTGTTAGCCTTTAAATTATACAATCTCCAATATAGTTCTCTACTTTGTAAACATAGTACAACCTAAGTATAATGGTCTCTTAGCATAATGCACAATGTTTCTAAGGAAGTTGATCAATATGATTTACCCCACAACTATCTAGCATCACAACAATCATGTCTATGAGAATCAGTTCATTCGCATCTACATAATCATTGACATTTTTTTCTTTAATGCAAGCACTACTATTGACATCTACTAATCACATAGCAGTGTTTTAAAAATCGAACCGGATCGGACGGTCCGACCGGTCATACCAGTGAACTGGTAGATGACCGGTCCGAAATCCTAAAAAACTAGTTGTGTCCTTTTCAAAGAGATCAAAAAAGAAGGTAGAATACATATAGGAATTTACATATATGTATATATATGTATATCAATATGGCATATATATGTATGTATGTATTTATATAGAAATATACATATAAGGTAGAACGTATATATATATATATATATAATTATTTATATATATATGTACAAATATATGTATATTTATATATATGCATATATATATATGTATGTATATGTACATATAAATAATAATATATATATATGTATACATATATATTGATACAATGTATATATTCAAATATATATATATATATATATATATATTGATATAATATATATACATTGATAAATATATATATATTGATATAATATATATATATATATATATATATATATATATATATTGATAATATATATATATGAGTGTATACATCTACACAACAATATATATGTCTACAGATATATTTATATATAGACATATATATTCAATGTATATATATATTCAAATATATATATATATATATATATCTGTGTGTGTGTGTGTATATATATATATATATTGATAATATATATAGATGTATATATATACAAACAACATATATAAATGTGTATATATATAATATGCGTGGTTCAACCGGTTTGACTGGTTTGACCGCTAATTGCCTTTTATCATGCTGATTGGTTCAGTTTTTCTTTTTTATGTCATGCTGACATCATTTCCGATCTAACTAGTTCAACCACTCCGGTTGAACCCGAATCAATCTGGTCCGAGTTAGTACCGGTCCAACCACTGGTTTGCTTCTAAAAACATTGTCACATAGTATAAATCTCTCCGTATCAATACTATTCCATATACATCTACATAATAATATATATGTACACATATATATATTTATCTATATACATATATATACAATGCATATATATATTGATAATATATATATATATACATGAGTGTATACATCTACACAACAATATATATGTCTACATATATATTTATATATACATATATATACAATGCATATATATTCAAATATATATATATATTGATAATATATATAGATGTATATATATACAAACAATATATATAAATGTGTATATATATAATATGCCCAGTTCAACCGGTTTGACTGGTCTGACTGCTAATTTCCTTTTATCATGGTGACCGGTTTGGTTTTTCTTTTTTATGTGATGCTGACATCATTTCCAATCTAACTGGTTCAACCACTCCGGTTGAACCCGAGTCAATCCGGTCTGAGTCAGTACCAGTCCAACAACCGGTTCGGTTCTGAAAACATTATCACATAGTATAAATCTGTCCATATCAATACCATCCCATATAGCACTGTATAATTCCATTGGACATGAGAAGACTTTTAATTTCATCAAGAATGTCGAATTTCAAGTTGTTACTGTAATTCATACATGGACAATAAAACCTATCTCCAAGTAGTTTCTTAGGTTCCTCAACAAAATTTACAAACCGATCAAGACCAATATTGAACTCCATAGTGCAGTGATTTGAAATGGACATCCATGATCAATCCATTCTATAATCATAGATAAAATAAGTATTGAATCAGGTATCTAGAGATTAAGATCTAAATACTAGGGTTTAGAGACTAGGATTTAAAGATTAGGATTTATATGTGGGGTTTAGGGTTTAGAGTTTATAGATTCAAGGTTTATGTTTTATAAAATAGTGTTAAGGGTTTAGTAATGAATATATACCATCTAACCAAATCTTAAACACCTCTTACAAGTTAGGGTATAATGTGTATTGATTTAAGTTTGGCAACATTTCCCTGCAGTTCTACAAGTACCCCAATGTAGATGAAAAAATACCAACCTACATATTTACTTAGTGAACAAATGAGAAAGTGATGATCAAATATCTTGAAAACCAAATACACATTATACATTAACATTCTAAGTTAGGTTAAGTGTTCAAGAACAGTCTCAAAATTGGGGACTAAGTAAGATTTAATCCTAATGAGTAAATCTCAAATGGAATTCTAGGCCAACACCACTAATTAGAAATTACGGTTTGCAGATTAAGGTAAGCCTCCATGCCACACATCTATTGGTCATTTATCAGAATTTCTTTTCATGAATTAGGTTGAGGGTTGGTCATAAATAGTTTTAGACTTAATTATATAACTAAATCAAGTTTATATGAAAAATTATAAATAAATCAAACAAATAATCACACATGTATTTAAAAACTATAGCTAACCAAACCAAACCAAATCAAACAAACAACTATAAATGCTTTTTAAAAATTATAGTTAAGAAAACCAAACAAACAAAATAAAAAACAAAAAACACACCTTGTATGAGTCAAGCAAGAAGTTGTAGCAGGAGGAGGAATAAGGTGGAAGTAGCCGTGGTTTGGGAAGAAGCAGTAGGACAAAGATAGTAGTGGCAGTAGAAGCAATCAGCAGGAGCTACTGCAATGGTGAAGGAAGCACTAGAACTGATGCCAACAGTGTGATAGGTTGAGATAATGGCAGCGATGATGATAAGGTAGTAGTAATGAAGGTAGAGAGCGATGATGAAGAAAGAGAAAATCCCTAGAGCTAGCAATAAAGAAGAAATCACGTGATGAAATAGAGAATGGGGGAAATTTTCTTTCATTGGTGTTCTTAAGTGGAACTTAGGTGTTGATTACTATAAAAACATTGATGCCTTAGACACTAGGTGTTTATTTCCCCCTAGAATTGATGAAATGGATGAACATATATCGTCAGTATCCAACGAAATAATTGTCACCACATGCACTTATCCCTAACAAAAATGTAACCTCGATAAGAAATTAGGCATTGCTTGTCTAGAAGAAATAACAAAATAGATCAACCTATATCATCAGTTTCTGACTAATTAACCAACACCGCATGTTACAACCCCAGTTTTTGGTATCATTCGGTGAGAAATGTAATTTCTCATATTAAAGAAAATTGAACAAAGAATGGTGTAATCTGTTTTGAATACATGGATTTTTTTACAATAGCCTTGATATGGGCTTTATTGGCTACTGGGCCCAATAACAAGCAAATAACAAGGAAATAACGAGGAAATAATGAGGAAATAACAAGGAAATAACAAGGAAATTCAATTAGTAAATGGATAATTGAATTCTTCAGAAAAGAAATATGTAGAAACCTCTAGAAGGCACATCCAAAGAGGATTTCATGCCTCTTGGGTTCCTTGGGTTCCAAGGAGTCCAAAGTTGCATAAAGAAAGCAATAAGAAAAGAAAAGATTAATTATGTATTTCTTTATTAAGAAAGAAATTGAAAACAGTGAGAAAATGTTAGAAATAAGTGGGAAAAGGTGTAATTAGAAGATCCTTTGTGGAATTTCGTGTTCCAAGGATTACTAATGATAAAGGGAATACCAATGAGGAAAATAAAAGAGAAATAAAGAGAAATCCTCAAAAAGAACTATTTTAATAAGAAATAAACAAGATAATGTGAAATAATGCATATAGGTGCATCTAGAAGGATACTAAGCATCCTTAAAAAGTAATTTCGAAATAATTGAGTTTCTTGGGGTACAAGGAGCCTCAATTAAGGAAGAGGAAAGAGAAAATACCAAAATTTGCAAAATAAGATGATAATGTGATACATTATTAATGAATTTTGTGATATTGATAAAAAGGAAATAATTGCTATTAAAAATAGAAATTTGTGGCCAATGAGTGAAAAAGGCAAGTGCAAAGAAAATGAAAGAGGGCTTTTGAATACCTAAATATCCAAAAAATAAAGGATATTAGAAAGATACAAAGAAGAGAAAGAGAAGATATTTTCTTTCTTCACAGTAAAGGAAGGTAGGATGATGGGGACGTATTTTCCTTATGGTTGAGCATGATGGGATGCTGCTATCATCTCCTATTTAAAGGATGGATCCAGGGAATTGCGCCCAAAGAGACTTCGGGCATCCCCCCTCTCTTCTCCATCACCTACTCACATGAAACCCTAGATGAGAGGAGCACCGCGACCCTTGGAGCAAGAAGGAACTAGGGACGGGAAGAGAAAGGGTGCACGATGTTCCCGCATCGGCTGGAAGGAAGCTTGACTTCATCTCCTTGCTCTGGCCCTTGCGCAAGATCTGCAGAATAGCAGCTAGATCGGCTGCCGTCCAAGGATCAGTAGGAGTGAACGGGTCGCCTTAGCTACGGATAAAGGACACACCTTGAAGCGCGGGACCCCGTCGGAGCCAATGGAACCATCCACGGTGGCTATCGTGGTCCGGAAAGGGGGCGGCAAGGCCGGACTTAGCGCTTGTTGCAGCGGCAGCGCTAGGGTAGGCGAGGAGGAAGATGACCAGGGCGCGTTGGATGGTTTTGCCCTTCGCGGGCTAAAGGGATGATCAACTTAACCAGGGGCACGGACGTCTTTTCGTCATGTTTCCAAGTCACGCGAGCTTGCATGAGAACAAGGTGACGTGGCGCCCTCTCATTGGTTGTGGTAAGGTTTTCTTGCAAAAATCGTATCTAATAAACCGTAGCTCAGATAAATACAAACAATATATGTATTTTGATCAGAAAAATGCAAGGAACCCATTAAAAATAGTTTTATAGCCTGAATATGATCATAGTTAGAGATGTAGAGATAAAGTATCATCTTTAATGAATTAAAGATTAAGAAATCCTATTTTGAAATAAATAAAGTGTTTAATAGGGTTTTTATGGATCATTAGAGTTGATGTTAACCTGTTAAATGTAAAAAGGTACATTATGTTCAAAAAGGAAGAACTTTGCACATGATTAGTATAATTTAGAGTTTATATGCTTGAAATTGGAAAAGTACATAAAGTTGTCATCTTTAATGTTTTAATAAAGGGAAAACCCTTAGATTTGATGATAGATGGTCTTAATGACATTATTTGGATAATTCAAGTTGTTATTAACTTGTTGTTAATAAAAGTGAGAATATGATCGAAAAAGATGATCTTTTTATATAATTGTAATTTAGGGTTTCGTGCATAATTATGCACTAATGAGCTTGAAAACCCTAATTTAGATGAATATATCTTTTAATTGTTCAAATCCATGGATAAATAGGGATGTGATGATCCTAAGTCAATTTAGGTATAAAAGACTATTAAAATGAATAGTTGAGCAATTAAGGTCATAAAAATTGAAAAGGATATTTTAGGGTTTGTTAACTTAAAAAGGATAAAGTTTGAGAAATTGATCTAAGAAACCATAATGAATATTAATGAAACCTTAATGTGGATTAGAAACCATAGAAAGTGAATTCAAGTTAATAAAGTAGGTTCTTGACAATTTGTGTAATAAATAGAGTACATATTCTTTTCAGGAATTATGTGATTGTTGAATTACTTGGATTGCATGCTTGGTTGGATTTTCTTAATGAACCTGAAATCATCAAATCATGTATGTGGTTACGCTTATGAATATCTCGAGTTAGCTTTTTGATGGATTCCCGGATGTTTAATCGCATTGAATGGAACTTAACTGTTTGGATGTTCATATTGCAATTATAAAGTGAGTATGAATATCACATAATGTATATGCCTTCTAGCTCAGATCCTGGTCCCCTCTGTGCCGTAATGGCTGACCTGGTATATGGCTACCTAGAGGGTAGGTCCATCAGGTCATGAATGACTTAGTATATGGCTGCCTAGAGGGTAGGTCCATCAAGTCACCTTTACAGAGGTACCATATAAGTCCTTACAGGGACAACACAGAGTTGTGGATAGGTATGGATTGAGTAGTTTGGCTTAAAAGGTAATCTTGATTGTTAAATGATTAATTGAGTGATTATATTGTTAACATAGTTGAACATTATTTGTTTTCCCCACATACCAGCTTTGGCTGACCGATGTTTTGTTTGTCGGAGTTTTAGGTACAATGAAAAGAACAAATAGTAAAGTGGCACATGTGGTACTAAATGAGAATTAAAGTGCAAAGGAGGATTAGATAGATTAGTATCTGTGTGGATAGAAGTTTAGAGATCCACGTTTTCAAAAAGGTATGCAAAAATTTATTTTCTTACAACTTTCAGTATAGTATGTTAAAATTTGATAATTATTCTTGGTTAATTGCCGAACCTTTGATCCAGAAGTCATGGGTGCGGCTTCGACCTCTCGGTCTCCCTTAATTGGGGGTTATCGGGAGGTGGGGTCGTAACATTTGGTATCAGAGCGTAGGTTCCTTATTTAACCATTAATAATTATTAAATTTTACAAACTCCATAGAACCCAAGGGAGTTATTAGAGGATTATCCGAAAGACGGAGGTGTCTAGAAAAGGATCACGACTGGGGGCTGGTAATATTTTCCTCCACACCGCTTGTCGGAATACGAGGACTCCCGGATCCGTGTGACTGCCTGGCCAAAGTCTTAGGGTATGAATCGAAATAAGATACCTTTAAGACTTCTCATCTTATTCATCCCTTCTCATCACAAAATTCTAATAAGGACCTAAAGGATTAGGGTTTTCTTTCTTCTCCTTACCCTCTTGAGGTATGGGTAAGGTTATTAAGGTTTAAGAAATCCTCCACCAAATTAATGAAAGGCATGTAAATAAGATGTCATGGGCATAAGCTTAATAAATTAAGCGCAAACTAAAGAATAGATACATGCTTAGGTCGTATGACATAAGTTGGCATGTCCTCAGAAGAGACCTGAGGCTAGACCTTCTTGTCAAGAGGATAAGTTAGTCTTGGAGATAGAGATCTCCATTGCAAGTAGAGACCTGGCACATACTCTAAGGATGATGCTAACCCTAATCCTAAGTGAAGGTTAGAGAGAGATGAGTTGGACCAGGTGTTTGAAAGGGCATGCCTTTGGGATGCCATAGGATCCATGGGTAACCTAGCACCTTTGGCAACCCAACCCTGGGAAGGGTCGTGCATGTTAGGGGAAAGGATAGCTCCTTAGATGATGAGGTTAGTGAAGGACCTTGGAAACCCTATGGGCTTGTGCAAGTAGGGCATATCTGGCACCTAGGGCACGTCATAGTACTGACAGTAGGATGAAACCCTGGATAAGGAATCATGATGGAGCATAAAGGG
Organism: Alisma plantago-aquatica; assembly: GCA_963693085.1. Classification (NCBI taxonomy): domain Eukaryota; kingdom Viridiplantae; phylum Streptophyta; class Magnoliopsida; order Alismatales; family Alismataceae; genus Alisma; species Alisma plantago-aquatica. Next base: position 462,985,669 of record OY856409.1, read on the forward strand.
TTATGGATGATCTTGAGCAAACATAAGTTCGAACCTAGGCTTCACCCATGTAAGGAATGCTTTTGAGGTTGATCCTACATGAAGAGATGACCTCTAATGGTGAGGTTGGAAGTAGGGTTAGCCCTAGAGAGAGAGGGAAACCCAGCAAGATGGTTAGAAGCCTAAAACCCTGAATAATGGATGATAGTGGTTGCCTCATGATCGATCCCTGAAAGTTGATGATACCTTGGTTGTCTTTAGAGGGACCAAACCTAGAGGAAGGATGAGGTTTCTGGCACCTATGTGCCTAGGGTATAAGTGTTTACCTTCTGAGAAAGGAAGAAGATGTTCAGTATACCCTGAAGTGGATTTGTAACAGGTTATGAGGCATTGTACCTGATGGTTTGTCCTTGAGGAAAATCCAACTCTAAGTGTTGCTCGAGTTGAAGGATGACAAGAAGTGCATGTCATGCCTTTTGCATGCTTGGTTCGTGGTTAAGAGATAGGGCATGCAGTTGAACACCTACAAGTGAACCTAGGGCTCCTAGGCCTAAGAGGGGAAGTGGTGTACCTAAGTCTCATGATTAGAAGTTGAGTTCCTATAGAAGCGTGCATGGTACTCCTCATTAATAGAGGAAAAGGGAAGCCCCTTAAGTTTAGGGTATGTTTGATGGACCCCTCACAGCTAGGTTGATGATAAAGGGAGGTGTGATTTTGATCTAACATTGAGGAAAGAGGACAAGTATGACCTAGCATGGTTCGGTAGGTGATCTGTTGTGCCTTAATAGCTTGCTAGGGTTAAGTAGGCTCGTGTGGATGTAAATCCTAGACCTAAGAGCTTTTGTGATCGTGGTGTCAAGAGATAGTATTCCTCCCATCTTGGGAGAGTGACCCCTATGGTAGGGAGCACACCAGTTTTGAGGTAACCTGAGGAGGTTTCATAGGATCTTGAGAAGCTATGTGAAAGGTACATGGTATGAGAATGAATCTACATACCCATTGATATCCATCTCTATGTGCATATGGATGTGTTACCATGGAGGTAACCGATATGAGGCTTGACCAAGGTAGGCAGGTTGCCATGATCCCTATGAAAGGATGGGAGCCAGCCCATGAATGCAGAAGGAGAGATGATGAAGACTTGGGTAAGGTTCTAAGTGAACATGTACTATAATGGAGAATCCTAAGTCTATCCTAGGGTCAGGTAGGGATAAGACCGATGAAGGTAGGAGTTGCCTAATTTCCCAGTTGCACATGACCATAGGGTCGGGAGGTAACAACTATCATTGTCTGAGGGCCATGGGTTAGGAGATTGATCACCTTCATGAACTCATGGGACCCAAAGGGTAGATGAGTAGGGCACTCTCTTGATGCATAAGGGAAGAGGGATGATGCAAAAAGTGTCGGTACCCTATAGACCTAGAGGATATGACCAAGGATATAAACCTCAGTAGGCTCAAGACTAGTTTTCCATGGAGGTAACTTTGATATCGAAAGGGTTGTGATGTAGAGACATATGTGGCACGTTGCAACTTAGATGTAAAGGTGTATTGGTAAGGTGGGATGTACCATCTCTACTCTTAGAACAGGAAGAACTCTGTATTTGGACTGTAGCCAAATGCTTATTTCCTCTTGTTATGGGAGTGAGAGATAGGACATTACGCATGCCATACATCAAGGATAAGAGATGATGTAGATTGGAACGTTGCCACGAGAATTGGGGATAGAGAAGATAATCTACCCTGGTAAAGTGAATGATACATAGATGGTTTGTAAACACTGAGAGGAACGAGGTAGTCCCCCTAAGAGGATGTTTTTATCATGAACTATGTAGAACTTACAAGTTATGCCAGGTAGAGTGATCACTATGATGATGAAATCAGAGAAGTGTTCTTAATGAAGATAGACATAGAGTTTGAGGTGAGATGATAAGTGAAATACATGGAAGTGTATGTCTTCAATGTTACCTAATACCTAAGGATGTGAGGTGGTAATGAATGTTCCGGTTAAGACTTGTTTGATTAGAAGCTTGAAGGGATTGTTTGGCTAACCCTAAGTATGGAAAGGAGAGGTGTTTGGATAACACTCAGTTGTAACAACATACGTTGAACCAGTTAATGGTTGGATGGTGGTAGAACCTCAAGTGCACTTCTTTGGAAAAGAAGGTGATGAAACCTCGACTAGAGTGGTTTAGGGTTTTTGAGGAATTGATCTTGAGGAATCAGGACATACAGGAAATCATGATTGAAGATCACCATACACCGTGGAAAATGGCAATATCACTTTGGATGCTTAAGATGAAGTTGCATGTGGTTTATGGCCATGCAAGCCAGGAGGTAAAGGACGAACCCCAGTAACCCAGTGTATTGATATAGAGGACAAAAGAGTCCCTGAGAGGGAATGGGAGTTCATCACTATGGATGTTGTGATAGGTCTCCCCTAGACCAAGGAAGGTCGAGATGCAATATGGGTTATGGTAAGTCGCCTTACCTAAATGACATGAGAAAGAAAGAGTTTTGTTAAGGGATAGATCTAGTTGAACTACCCATGAGAGAGATGGTTCGACTACACCATGAAGCGAGTTCAAAGGTTCTTGAGTTTGACCTAAAGGTTTCCTTCCAAAAGATGGAAGTAGGTGCATGAAGAACTCAATGTTAGTATAGTTTATCACCCCTAACTATGGTTAGTATGATCCAGACTAAAGGGTATGACGAGGGCATGTGTGCTCGTTCAGGGTGATATCTAGAGACAGTTCTTGTCCAAGGGATGATGTGATGATAACCACCATAGCTAGTATCGGGATTTAATGAAGCTTTGTAAGAGAGGTTGTGTCGGTCACCACTTCAGTAAGGTGATGTTGGTGAAAGGACCACAATAAGTGTCAATGAAGTCGCTTTGATCGTGCAATGGCTGAAAGGAGCCTAGGGACGACAACAGTCGTCAGAAGATGCAAAGTAGACTGACATGCAGTTCACAGTGGGAGAATATGTGACATGAAAATCCGACACCTCTAAGTTATATCTAAGAGAACTGAGTCCCCGATACATGGGCCATTAGAGATGGATGGGTGGAGAAGGTTAGGTTTGACCCTACCCCTCAGGATAGAGTAATGGGAGATGTTTTCCATGTGTCCAATTTGAGGCACTATGTGAGGTACCCCGACCATGTGCTGAGCAATGAACCTAGTGAGCCCCAAGGGAGGCTGAAATGGCCTGAGTCACCTATGTAGTTTATAGACGCCAGGATGAAAGAACTCAGAGAAAAGAATATGTGATGATAAAGGTTCTTTGGAAACGCCATGAGTACGGAAAAGCCACATAGGGGCCAATGATGGACATGGAAAAGTCTTATCCTGAATTGTTTGTTTGCTTGATTGAATTTTGAGGACAAAATTCCTATAAGAGGGGAAGGATGTCACAACCCCAATTTTTGGAATCATTTGGTGAGAAATGTAATTTCTCATATTAAAGATAATTGAACAAAGAATGGTATAATCTGTTTTGAATACATGGATTTTGTTTACAATAGCCTTGATGTTTGTGTTGTGGGCTTTATTGGCAATTGGGCCCAATAACAAGGAAATAACAAGGAAATAACAAGGAAATAATGAGGAAATAACAAGGAAATAACAAGGAAATTCAATTAGTAAATGGATAATTGAATTCTTAAGAAAAGAAATATGTAGAAACCTCTAGAAGGCACATCCAAAGAGGATTTCGTGCCTCTTGGGTTCCTTGGGTTCCAAGGAGTCCAAAGTTGCATAAAGAAAGGAATAAGAAGAGAAAAGATTAATTATGTATTTTTTATTAAGAAAGAAATTGAAAACAATGAGAAAATGTTAGAAATAAGTGGGAAAAAGTGTAATTAGGAGATCCTTTGTGGAATTTCGTGTTCCAAAGATTACTAATGATAAAGGGAATACCAATGAGAAAAATAAAAGAGAAATAAAGATAAATCCTCAAAAATAACTATTTTAATCAGAAATAAACAAGATAATGTGAAATAATGCATATATGTGCATCTAGAAGGATACTAAGCATCTTTAAAAAGTAATTTCGAAATAATTGAATTTCTTAGGGTACAAGGAGCCTCAATGAAGGAAGAGGAAAGAGAAAATACCAAAATTTGCAAAATAAGAGGATAATGTGATACATTATTAATGAATTTTGTGATATTGATAAAAAGGAAATAATTTCTATTAAAAATAGAAATTTGTGGCCAATGAGTGAAAAAGGCAAGTGCAAAGAAAATGAAAGAGGGATTTCGGATACCTAAATATCCTAGTCATAAAGGATATTAGAAAGATACAAAGAAGAGAAAGAGAAGATATTTTTTTCTTCACAATAAAGGGAGGTAGGATGATGGGGACGTATTTTCCTTATGGTTGAGCATGATGGGATGCTGCTATCATCTCCTATTTAATGGATGGATCCAGGGACTTGTGCCCAAAGAGACTTCGGGCATCCCCCCTCTCTTCTCCATCACGTACTCACATGAAACCCTAGTTGAGAGGAGCATCGTGACCCTTGGAGCAAGAAGGAGCTAGGGACGGGAAGAGCAAGGGCGCACGATGCTCCCGCGTCGGCTGGAAGGAAGCTTGACTTCATCTCCTTGCTCTGGCCCTTGCGTAAGATCTGCAGAATAGAATCTAGATCGGCCGCCGTCCAGGGATTAGTAGGAGTGAAAGGGTCGCCTTGGCTACGGATAAAGGACACACCTTGAAGCGCGGGACCCCGTCGGAGCCAATGGAACCATCCACGGTGGCTATCGTGGTCCGGAAAGGGGGCGGCAGGGCCGGACTTAGCGCTTGCTGCAGCGGCAGTGCTAGGGTAGGCGAGGAGGAAGATGACCAGGGCACGTTGGACGGTTTTTCCCTTCGTAGGCTAAAGGGATGATCAACTTAACCAGGGGCACTGACGTCTTTTCGTCATGTTTCCAAGTCACGCGAGCTTGCATGAGAACAAGGTGACGTGGCGCCCTCTCATTGGATGTGGTAAGGTTTTCTTGCAAAAATCGTATCTAATAAACCGTATCTCAGATAAATACAAATAATATATGTATTTTGATCAGAAAAATGCAAGGAACCCATTAAAAATAGTTTTATAGCCTGAATCTGGTCATAGTTCGAAATGTAGAGTAAAGTATCATATTTAATTAATTAAAGATTAAGAAATCCTATTTTGAAATAAATAAAGTGTTTAATAGGGTTTTATGGATCATTAGAGTTGATGTTAACCTGTTAAATGTAAAAAGGTACATTATGTTCAAAAAGGAAGAACTTTGCACATGATTAGTCTAATTTAGAGTTTATATGCTTGAAATTGGAAAAGTACATAAAGTTATCATCTTTAATGTTTTAATTAAGGGAAAACCCTTAGATTTGATGATAGATGGTCTTAGTGACATCATTTGGATAATTCAAGTTGATATTAACCTGTTGTTAATAAAAGTGAGAATATGATCTTTTTATATAATTAGTTTAATTTAGGGTTTCGTGCATAGTTATGCACTAATGAGCTTGAAAACCCTAATTTAGATGAATATGTCTTTTAATTGTTCAAATCCATGGATAAATAGGGATGTGATGATCCTAAGTCAATTTAGGTATAAAAGACTATTAAAATGAATAGTTGAGCAATTAAGGTTCATAAAAATGGAAAAGGATATTTTAGGGTTTGTTAACTTAAAAAGGATAAAGTTTGAGAAATTGATCTAAGAAACCCTAATGAATATTAATGAAACCTTAATGCGGATTAGAAACCATAGAAAGTGAATTCAAGTTAATAAAGTATCTTCTTGATAAAGTGTGTAATAAATAGAGTACATATTCTTTTCAGGAATTATGTGATTGTTGAATTACTTGGATTGCATGCTTGGTTGGATTTTCTTAATGCTTCTGAAATCATCAAATCAGGTATGTGGTTACGCTTATGAATATCTTGAGTTAGCTTTCTGATGGATTCACGGATGTTTAATTGCATTAAATGCAACGAAACTGTTTGGATGTTCATATTGCAATTATAAAGTGACTATGACTATCACATAATGTATATGCCTTCTAGCTCAGATCATGGTCCCCTTTGTGTCGTAATGGCTGACCTGGTATATGGCTACCTAGAGGGTAGGTCCATCAGGTCATGAATGACTTAGTATATGGCTGCCTAGAGGGTAGGTCCATCAAGTCACCTTTACAGAGGTACCATATAAATCCTTACAGGGACAACACAGAGTTGTGGATAGGTATGGATTGAGTAGTTTGGCTTAAAACGTAATCTTAATTGTTACATGATTAATTGAGTGATTATATTGTTAACATAGTTGAACATTATTCCCCCACATACCAGCTTCGGCTGACCGACGTTTTGTTTGTCGACGTTTTAGGTACAATGAAAAGAACAAAAAGTAAAGTGGCACATGTGGTACTAAATGAGAATTAAAGTGCAAAGGAGGATTAGATAGATTAGTATCTGTGTGGATAGAAGTTTAGAGATCCAAGTTTTCAAAAACGTATGCAAAAATTTATTTTCTTACAACTTTTAGTATAGTATGTTAAAATTTGATAATTATTCTTGGTTAATTGTCGAACCTTTGATCCGAAAGTCATGGGTGCGGCTTCGACCTCTCGGTCTCCCTTAATTGGGGGTTATCGAGAGGTGGGGTCATAACCCCGCATGTACTCATCCCTGCTAAGAAAATGACTCGATAAGAATTAAGAGTCGGCTATAGGAAAAAAATTGACGGCATAAGAAAATTTGAGGGGAAATATTTTTTTTGCAAGGAACATGGGGAGAACCCTTTATCATGGGTTCTTTTAGAAAATTGACCGACGACATGGGGTTTATAGAGGCAAATCTTTTCGTGATGTACTTGATCTATGACGTCACTTTCTAATTTGAAAGTTAATGACATAGTCTTTTTGTTGGAATAAATTATTTTGTAGGAAGGACTTTGTTGTCAATTTTTTTACAACCGATGCAACAAGCCTATATAAAATTTTCAACTAAAAAAATAAATTTCATGGGATATCTCAAACATCTATTCTTCACAAAGAAATCATTGTTATAATAAAACAAGTACCCGTCATTTTGCTGAATCGACTAGACTTAACTAGTAGTGACGTATGTGTTATTCCAACCAACGCTATATGCATCTAGCGTCAGTATAATATAGAAACTGACGCTACAAAAAGTGACACCAGAGGTCAAAAATGTACTAGTTCATCCTGTGTTAGTGGTACCACAACCATTGACCATAAAAATTTGTTCTCTAGGGAAGGGGATAGACGCAGAAAGGTATCCCGAATGCAAGAATGGTTTCTAGGAAGTGAGTTGGGGGACTTGGGGAATAGAAGAAGTTGTTTGTGCCTTTTTCTCTGGATTGATTGCTGCTAGCTAGTTATTGGGGGAAGTTGGTGACCACAATCATTGATTCTAAAAGTTGTTCTCTAGGGAAGGGGATAGGCGCAGATGGATGAAGTCCACTAGAGAAATTATGGATATGGAAGACTACAACAAGTTATCAAAAATTGTCCATATCCTAAACAAGAAACATCCACCCCCAACAAATAAAATGTTTGTCTATATCCTAGACAAGATATTCCACCCGCAATAAATATAAGGGTTGATGTTCCACACCTTACATCTAAAGGGAAACCTAGAGGTCTTCACCCTTGATGGATGCATATTTCTTACTAAATTCGTAAATGGAAATGACCTAACATAGCTCTTCTTTGCGGTCCCTATTTCTTTGATGACTAGTTGGTTCTAGTATGCGGATGGACACCAAAAGCTAATATTAGAAGAGTAGTTGTCAAAATGGTGCAAGTTTGTGTATCCTTACCGGATATTGGAAATAATGGATGACTAGAGCCACAGTAGTGATTTCCCATGATATTAAAGAACCTAATTCCTTAGCTCGGAGGTTTGCTATATTTGTCATTGGTTCTGTGTTGACATCTCATATACGATAAAACCAACCTTGAAGATAATGGTCAAGCTTCCCAGTCAAGATGTGTTCGAAATTAGAGTCAAATATAAATCATTTCCTGATAGATGTGAAATGTGTAAGGTTTTTTGTGCAAGATAAAACACCACAATCCACCTTACCACAATGATTATCCATGATTAGGAAAGGGGAAGTATACAACAATAAAGTAAAGCTCCTTCTCAGCACCCTTCCCAATCTAGGAAAGATAAGGAGGGAACTTCATATATGAACCAGGAGTAAACCATCAAAGAGGTAACTAGCACCACACACACTACATAAGCAGTTAATGTGAATGTCCAAGTGGAAGGTGAGATTCCACCCAATAAGGCAACAACTAATGATGGTGTGCTAATGACGTCCCCTGTATTAGGTGTCAGATAAGGAATAAGTGAGGGTAGTAATACTAAGAATATCTTCTCAGTACTATACAATGTACGAGAAGATGAAGAGGTTGTTGAGTATTGTAGTAGTTGTATCCCAAGACTGACAAGGAGTGCACCTAAGAAGACTAAAAATAGGAATGGCTCTGATGGAGGGAGTGGTTAGAAAAAGAAGTAATGATGTCCATACTCGCATGGAACATTGCGAGGGGCATATGTTCTTGAGAAGTAGAGAAGATTGCATGCTATCATTGAAGATGAAAAAGTAATGATTGTGTTTTACTTTGGAATAAGAATCAATAGTGAGACGGTTGAACATGTGAAGACTCTCTTCCCTGCTGGTTGGAACTTTCAATCCAATCTTGACATGAGATACAAGGTTTGTATTATAGTGGAGTGGAACCCTATGATTTGAGATGTAGACCCAATATGCATCATTGATCAAGTCACCACTATTAGCTTCTGTAATATAGGGGGAATGAAATTCATAATCTTCAAAATGTATGGTGAAACTTGGAGATACACAAAGAAAGGTTGTGGAAGACCATCAAGGAGACTTCCCACCAGAAGGTACCCCATCTAGCATTTGATGACTTCAACAATGTCAGGAAAGTGTGATTACCAATCAAATAATGGAGGCATTTAATAGACCTATGTATGAATCTATTCTCATGGATCTAAACATGATTGGAGGAAAGATCACCTTCTCTAATAAATATAAATCAAGAAGATAATGTTCAAGCACTCATGATTGGGTCTTGGTTAATGAAACATGGTTCGACTATTTGCCTAATGTGATGATTTTGTTGGGTGTTGATCCTCTCGGGGACCATAACTAGATGTATATGGAGCTCATGACTAGAGAGCATATTGTATGGCCTTTTAGATTCCTCATATGATGGTGTAAATGGGATAGTTTCAAGAAACTAGAGGGGACTACTTGGGCTACCAGAGTAGATGGGAATCCCTTGTTCATGGTCTTAATGAAGCTTCAGAACATGAAGAAGACAATTACAAAGTGGGCAAAAAGAAAGGTGAACTTGAATAACATGTTACTTCTTCCTAGAACTTAGTACAATGAATTAACCTCCATATCCAGGGAGAAACCCAAAAATAAAGAATTGGTTGAAAGACAACTCTCAGTTGAAGGTAAATTGAAGAAACTCCTCATGGAACAAGAAGTTTATTATTGTCAAAGAAGTAGGTTTCATTGGAAAATAGGCAGAGATCACAACACTAGAAGTTGTCATGAATATCCAAGAATAAAGAAAAAAAGGAAACAATTCTCCAACTTATCAATGAGGTAGGGAAAGTTGTTGAATAGAGAGGCAGTAGTTGCTTAGAGAATCACATGGTTTTAAAAAGATGTACCAACAACCTTTATGTAGAAACAACATTGATGAAGATGTCCTCCCACATAGAAGAGTTATGGAATATATCAATGAAGAGATATTTAAGGAGGTAGGTGAAGAGGAAAGTGAAGATATTTTATTTTCCATTAACTCTTCCAAGGCCGGTCAACCAGATGGATTTAACAACAAGTTCTTTCAAGCTGCATGGGGCAAGTTTTTTTTCCTTTTGCATATTTGTACAAGCTAAGACACGTAGGTAAAATCCTATTATACAGATACCCTTCTTATAAAGAAACCACAAGAACTTTTCTTATTCCTCTCTAGAAAGTTCAACACATTCTAATACATGAATCACAAATTTAGCCCAAACCATTCTATAAGGAAGGAAGTTGCAAACATTTGTACTTGACTTATACAACTCTTTTTTTTCTCACAGTAGAACCTAGATTGGAAGGACCGATATTGACTAAATATACTTTGAAACACTACTAACACTCTTATGTGGTAGGACACCTCTAAAATTTATATCTATCTTCATCATCAATAGGGTTACCTAAAAATTGTTTAGTAGAGAGTTAGCTAGTGGCTGAGTGAATAGAAATTTACCAAGTAGACAAGATAATACATATATTATTTGTTTATAGAATGCAACATAAGCAGACATATGCAAGCTATTAAATACTAATTCTAAATGAGTTGTAGTTTAGAAGTTATCAACATACTAAATACCAAAACTAAATAAATATATCTAAATGTCTATACCTGAACAAAAAAATCATGAATCTATCTTCTTCATCCTTTAGTCACCTTTCCTTGTACCCACATGAATAGTGTTGTATCATGTAGAAGCATCACGAAAAGCTACAATCTCACCATATAATAGTTAGAGTTGACCCAAGATTCTAAATCTCCTAACTAGATATTGGTCTACAATGGGCCACACCACATCTAGACTCATCGATTATATTAGTTGGCCAGATTAACCTGACTTCTCCTCAGAACATGGGTACTCAGGAAGAGAGTCAAATCACTTTGTCTAAAACTTCCTACATTGGTGGTTCCTCAAGGAATGACTCACTAAGAATTAACTGAAATGAGTACCACTGAAATCTTCGATTAATATGAGGTACTTATTCGTAATTGTACTAAAACTTCAAACCACTAAGATACCCAATTATTATGGGTTCCCATGTGAATCATCGGAATTTCTGGTTAATGTCGGATACCCTTTTCTTTATTCAAGGGGGTCATCCACACTGGGTTTAACGTCTCTTGACTTACTGCTCCATCTTCCTCTACTAGATGCTACAAGTTGGTAAGTAATTTTCTTCAATGCGGCGTGGACCTCTACAAGGAATCTACGGTGTTTATGGCATCTGACTTTATAATGATTCTTTAGTTTCCCTTTTCGATGAGCTACTAATTTTTTTTAACTTTATCCTATACTTTAATCACTCCAGTTGTTCTTTTGAAATTTATTTTGCAACAATGCTATTAAATATCATACTGAAAAATATTAGTATTTATAATACTATTAAAAGGGCATCTAACTAAATTTCTTATTTCCAATATTGTGTTAAAATAATACTATTAATCTTTCACACTGAATGGAATTTGTTTTGAACGCACTGATATGTATTGAGTTGAACTGCTAATTTTGAATACAATATTTCATCTGCATTGAGCATTGTAAATCATGTATACTTAATACTTGAGCATTTCTAGATAAATGGTCACAAGTTATGTTATAACAATACCTTATATCTTCCATACTAAATTTTACCTATTTTAATCTTGCTAATTTGTACGAATCAGATTACATTCAGAATAGTGTATAATTTGAATGGGATAAATCAAGCATCAAATCAATAAATTATAGAATGAATTATGCATTCTATCATCTCGAACTGATAACTAGAAGGAAAATAAGCTATATAATAGCACCTCTTAGCATGTATTTTAGTAATGAGGATTTATGACAACTTGGACACACCAGTGATACTAGATTTCTCTACATTTAAAACTCATACAAGTCATATACGACCATTTTAGAACTAAAGTAATTCATTTCTCGTATATTTTCTAGCTATATCAATCACCCATACTATATAAATCTGGACTAGAACTTACTAGGATAAAAACAATAAAATAGTAAAATGGACGATACATGTTCGTCATATTTTTTCTTATGTCCTGTGAAAACCATCCTTAAAATATAAATTTCTACTCACCTATATTCGATCCAGCTTACTCATCTTGAGTTTAGGCTATATATATTCAAATTCCAATCTATTAGGCTTCAATTCTAGCTCCTTACCTCAAAGAACAACTTAACAATGGGTTAACAGTCCTGGACCACACCTGCTTGAGGTAGCATGTATGGAGTGAGACTTGATAGGCGATCCATCCCTACTAAATTTGAGGATTAAAACATCTATTCCAAACATACTAACAAGCATGTTGGAATAGGTGTGTTTTTTCTCAAATGATGATATTCAATAAGAGACCAAAGTATAGCAGTGGAAATGTATTTCATGACTATATTCAATTAAAACATGATTAAAAAAGTACATTATCATCTCACATATATGGTTTACATGAAAGCTACAACATAAGGATCTAGTTGAGGGATATCCAGCATCTCAAAACTATCTCCTAAGAGCTCCACCAAGCAAGCGTGTGTCACCATGGCCATTCTTCTAAGTCCTACACTTAGGGTTAGAAGCATACCCCAGCAAAAGAAGAAAAGTAGATACATCAGCATAAAGGCTGGTATGTGCATACTAAATCGAGTATTGAGAAATACGAGAAATAAAGGTTGTCAAATAATCAAGGCTTCCCAAAGGAAGGGAAAGGACTACCCAACTGGGAATAAAAGAATATGAATACCAAAAGATGTTAAACAAGAGAAATACTTGTCACTAAACCAATATAAAAATTGTGCCACAAAAGCATATATAAATCTTTGGGCACAAATCCTATCAATATAATGTCAACATGCAAGCATGTGAGATAAACATTGAACTAGAATAATATAAATAACAATGATGGTCAAAGCTCACAACCATGAAACCTGATAGAGTATGACATAACCATCTCCCCAATGTATATAAAAGTGGGCACAAATCCTGAGTATGGGGCACACAACCTCCGTGCCAAAAATAGAACATCGGCACATAACCGAAAAAGCAATGTAATTACACTACTCTAGGGCTACTGAATCACACAACATGTATAACATATAGGCAAGTATAAAGTTAGTCTTTTACATAAAAAAAAGTTGCCATCACAAAAATGGACAAACAAAACTTCCACCACAAAAGTTGGCAAAAGTGGTACACATCATCAATTAGGGTTTCCTCATGAAGAAAAGCACAAGCTAGAGTCAAAAGAAAGTCCAAAAAAATAGGATGAACATAATATCAAAATCAAGTACAATATTTCATGGACTAAATTTTATGAATAGAGAGATTGTGTAGGATATTATGTCAAGAGAGTGAGAAACTAGGTTTGTTTCTCAAAGAGAATAATATGAGATGCAGACATACTACAAGAGAGGATAAAATTAGGTTAATTTCTCAACATAGAATAATAGGGGATGCAAACATATATTAAAGAGAGGAATTAGAAATAGTTCAACATAAAAATAGTGTGGAATGCAATCATACCTTATATATTAGATCTGCATATGTCCAAAGTCAATCCTAGGTCCAATCCTAGTTCTCCAAAGCACCTAGTAAACATATAGGTAGAATTAGGGTTAGGTTTATAATAATTACATAAACCTTAGAAATCATCTTTTTCATTATTATTGATATATATTTTAAAATTGTACCAACTTGTAGACTATATTATTTTGAGTGCATATGATATTTTACTTTATTTTCTAGCTTATAAATTATTAGTTATAATTTTTTAGAAAACCTATCCAATTAGGAATATCTATTGCAAATCATATATTTATTGTATTTTATTTAGGTGGTGAAAATAGTACCACTGTATAGAAAATAATTTTTTCATTCCAAAACATATTTTATTTTTTAGAGTTATAATGAATTAGTTATGCATTTTGGAAAACACAACCAATAAGAATATTTGATTAGTTTACGTAATCCAATCCAAAAACCTTGTTGAGAATGCCCATATATGGATTTGCTATCTGCCTTGGGCCCATATCCAACAGGGCATGCGACTCAGCGCATCAAATGGAAAATCGTAAAGGTGAAAAGATGGTGTTACCCCCGATAGGAAAACAAAGCAAAGAACGGAAGAGAGCAGTAAAATAGGTAAACCACAGAGGGTCATCTCCCTCCCTCGTACAGCAAAAGAACACAATTGCTGCACTTGTTAGTCTCTCCAAATATCAGATCATCATGGAGAAACTAGGTTATCTTTGCGGAAAACTGAGATCACCAATGTACTCCTCGAGTCAAGCCGAAGACACCGATCACAAATTGGAGGGGTGGGGTTTCTCCAAAGCCCCCATATGATCTTCCGCCATTGCAAGAAGGAAGGAGCAAATCACAGAGCACATAAAAAAAATTGAACAACCAAAGAAAAGCATGAAAGGAACAAGAAAGTATGTCGGGTAGAATCACAGGGGTAGGAGAAGCTAGAGAAGTAGACTTCAATCAGAAGGGATGATAAAATCCTTGTCAGAACATATGTCGTTGATACATGATTGACAAGGTTAGATTAGGGATTCATATCAAACTTGACCGTACCAGGAATAAGTAAGCAAAAATAAAGAAGAAGGATCATGGGAAACTAGACCTGTAACCGGATCAAATTCGAATCGGATACCTATATATCCGATATCCGAATCCAAATTTTTTTACCATATCTGACATCCTATCTGATATCCGTGATTAATATCCGAATCGGATGATTCCCTTTACAAGTAGTGTTCGTTGATAACAATTCTTTTGAAGATAACACCAAGATTGACCTCTCTTATACCATATGTACCTTTTAAAAATAGTTTTCTAAAAATTTTATTTGTTACACATGAGCATAGCGAGTGTTACAGAATTCATACATGCTATAGTTTCTTAATTACCAAGAGAATTATAAAGATTATTGTCTGCAAACTCTTTTCCCTTGATTTGCAGCACCGCATACACCAATTGCGTACGGAACAATTATCATGGCACAAACTTAACAATGCCAGCGATCAACCATTTGAAATCACATCGTATGTCATCACCCAACAGGATTAATTAAATTCACCCATCTCAATTAATCAAGGCAAAAGGTTAGATGGATTATCACTCTGAAATGTTTGGAACAATATTTGCAAGTCACACATGATTTTGAGTTTGAAAATGCTTGGAACAATATCACTGAAATGCTTCGAAAATTTTATTTAGCAACCATTTAGATGTCGTGTATAGACCACGATGTACATTTACCAAATAAAGGAAAAATATACAGCCTTTACTTAAATTCCTCATCTACATTTTTTCCGTGATAACCCTTGCAGTAAGGGAGTCCATGATTATAAATTTAAAAACACATGTTTGCAAATATCAAATGATCGATGTTAGTAGGTAAACACCAAGTTAAGTAAAAAATGAGGCAGCTTGTCTTCTAAAAGGTCGGAATTGTAATTGCGATCAGAAGTTGTCTTCGTCCAACTAGAAGATTTCGTCTTCGTCCAACTAGAAGAAGTTGTCATCGTCCAACTAGATGCTGCAGAATTTCCGAGAAGTCAAATTTTCTTGAGTACCTCAAATAATATAGAAACCTTGGTAAAGTGTCCTGTTTCACGTCAGGAATGTACACACAATGAAAAAATTCATGGTAAAAACAAATAAAAACGTTGAATGCAGGTTATGATTAGAGTAACCAAGTGCTAAGGGACCTGTATTAGCTGTAGGAAAAATGTTTCTGCAACAAGATAGGTGGGTAAATGAGCCAAAATAGGTACACAAGTACGAACTCTACTAAGAAAAATATGAGATTTTCGTAAGAGATAAAAACATCAGTTTTAAGTAAGATAAAAATAGAGATCGGTAATAATAACTAAAAAATAAAATTTTAAACCGCTTTATTACTGATCTGTACCAAAACAAGAAAAATATGATAGGTACGAAATGGATCTTCTGTTCAGTGATAGCGAAAACGGACCTGGAGCTGATAAGAGAAAAGGAGAGGTCTTGCTAAATCGACAGACGGAAACTTTTACTGCAGCCTCCAGCCACAAAATCGTATTTGATTAACGACGCTTGGACCTCCATTGGAAATGACACATATGATATATGCTTGCTCAACGATACCTGCTTTGATCACAATTGTCTAACTCTTGCTTTGCTTGAGGATGCACCTTTGCCTAGGCCGTCTCGCTACGCCAACCACGCACAGGCATACAGGCCATTGGCAACACACGACTCCAGATGCTCATACTGGATGAGCGCTCGCCCAGCCGCAAGGGTTTGTTGACACTAGGTGTTAGATACAAAGAGGGGAGGAGTGAGGGGAGCCGTCTGGGGGCTGAGTGGGGATGTTTATATCTAGGGTACTGGAGCAGTGCGCCGACAGCGAACGTGTACACGGAACGGTGTTTCCGCGAATAGCAGAAAAGTGTATCCAATACCGATATTTCTCGGAGCGGATAGTGTAATATCTGAAATCCGATCTCTGACTATCCGGATATTATATTCGATATCCGAATCTGATCCGGCAGATTGCGAATTCAGATTTTTTTTTCTCATTTTTGAATTTGCAAATTTCGAATATCCATTTACATGTCTATGGAAAACTCACTATAAAAGGAATTTGATTGTGGTGCTCTCAAAAGAGCACAAGGGAAAGAAGAAACTTTCTCTACACTCCCACCTTGTGGTTGTAACCCAAAGGAAACGAGATTCAATTGATGATGGAGGAGGGTCTGCAGAGGGTTTAGGGTGATTATTGGTTAATTTTATAGGGGTTCTAGTAGGGATGCATGGGCTTCGCACATCCATGGTGGCGAGAGACCCAGCAGCCAAGTTGGGCATTTTACAATTATGAGAGTTAGGGTTAGAGATTTGGATGGTTGGATGTAGAGTGCAAAAAGGTACGAATTGAAAGAAAATAATAGAGAACAAATGAGATATGGAAAAGATATAGAGGGATGAAGAGAGAGAGGCTTCAGGGTGTTGTAGCCACTAAGAAAATAGACAACCTTCCAAGGTGGAAGATGATGTCATTGCCACAAGATCAAAATCAAACTGTTGGTAAGACACATATATTCAAATCTGAAAACCACAAAACCTTAGTGTGACAATAATTTAAGCCAAAACTTCAGGGAAATCAAGGAAAATAATATGCATTTAATTAAAGTTCAATTAAGTTTCCTTCCAAACACATATTGAGGGCCTAAACAAAGTGCAATTAAACCCAAATTTGGAACCTATGCTAATTAAGACATCAAGAAACCATTTTTGGTATCAATTTGTACTTCCAAGGTTGTTTACTCATTTATTTAATATCATTGGCCTTAAATCATATTCTCTCTCCTATTTACAACTAGGATAGTTAAGTTGCCCAATTAATTTGTAAATTCATAGATAGATTAATTTTGGTATGTAAATTTCAAATTTGGAGTTTTTTTTCACTTTTGAAGTCATTTAGTTTTTTATTTAACACTTCTGGCTCCTATTCTTATTTTCTTTTCCAAATAGAATTAAAATAGTTATCATTATGTAAACAATGTGAAACTTGTCACGCAAGGAAATTAGGACCCAAGGAGCACATTTTTACCATAATATTCATTTTTGTTATATCCTAATATGAGTTATAGAACCATTATAATTTCTTATGCATACCATTTTATTTTTCAAAATATTGTATTTTTTATTATCAACATTTTCTTAATTGCGTCCTATTATATTCAATTCATTCTTGAAGAATTTCCTTATATTATTATGCACATGTTTTATTTTATTTTCTTGTTTAACTTATTCATTCCAACAATTCAATGTTTTAAATAAATACTGAAACATGGTTCATTTTTATGGACATAGAAATTCACATTGTTATTACTATTCATGTGTTGAGTACAATGTACCTTTATTAAATATATCTTAGCCATTATGTGAACATTGCCTATGAAAGGAAATATATGTGACTTATATCTTGTTATGTGATGTCATTAAAATGTATAGAATTTGTTTTAAAACTTATATACATTAGATTTGTCATTGGGTTAGTTATTTTACATGTATGAAATAAATATATTAAATCATAACTCTATTTTTGTTTGGTCAAATCTAAGGAAACAAGTTTACTAACCTCCTGGCCATGTATTGGAGTAAAATCTTAGATTTTGGGACATTACACAGGAGATAAAAGAAGGTTACAAAAAACCTTTTACTGATGAATCATGAAGTTTCAAGCAAAGGAAAATGAACAAGAGGTAGGATCAATGATAAAAAATGACTTACTAAGTCAAATATATAACAAAACCTTCAATTTATATTGTTCTTTGTGTTCTTCTACCCTAAAGGTTGCTTTTCAGTTGGTCAGTTTCATGGTTTAAGGATTTTCTTGTGTATAGGATTGAAATGAATCTAATGAAAAAAAATCATTGAATTCTTATAAGTGTAGAAAATGTTATGGTCAATTTCATATTGTGTTGTTTTGTGTGGTTGTGCATGTCAAACTATTGGTCAAACCTTCAGTTTATGTCATTAGAAGGTCATCATTAGTAATATGATGCTAATGTGAGTGAAAAATAGAAGTATAATAAATTTCTCATTTTAACTCTTATTTGGTTATTTTTTTGTTGGATTCATAACGGAGTTTCCTAAAATTCTATAATAAAATTCTGATAAAATTATAAACTAATTGATTTATTAATTAAGTCCTCTAATATATATTTCACATACTTGTGTGGGATATTATATATAAACTAGAGTTCAAACATTGATGTATTTACAAACCTTGTTCTTTTAATTTATCTTAGAATAAGCTTAAGATAAATCAAAATATAAATCAACCAATTCATTAAGCATAGTGTTAACGTAGGTGTGTTAAAAATGGTGGGAAACAAAGTTCTAGTAGCGATGAGAGGGGCAGAAGGGGGAAATGGGAGGAGTGTCGCTAATGGGGATGACAGGCGGGATCTAGGCAATGGTGGCGGAGAACAAGGACTGAGGGGATGTCAGGGAAACTTTGAACCCAACATTGGGATGAGGAAAGAACTAGACAAGGGTGATGGAGCGGAGGTGGGTACAAAGTAAGGGTTTCCATCCCTTTCGTCGGCATCAGCAGTCATTTTTCATGCATGAGGGGAGCCGCCAACAACAGGGACACTAATTAGGATCATGAAGATGGCAATGATATTGTTGATAGGTAGAAAGACGATCATGTTACTACCTGGTCGAACCCAGGCTCACAGACGCATGTGGGGATGGGGAGCACAGAACCGGTGGCGAACGACATGCGGTCATTCAACAATGTGGTCGGGGTAAGCTTGGCAGGTCGATGTATCAAGAAACTAGGAGGTATTCTTTTTGGAGAAACTAAATGAAGAAAAATTGGAAGACAAGGCTTGAGTTGACAAGCTCGGAGGGCTACTCTGCGATCCACATTGACCCAGAGGAGGAAGAAGACATGGCAAGGCCATGGAGGTATACGGTCGTGACCCGTCTATTGGAGTTGATATGGGGTTCATGACAATGACGGGCAGGATCAAGCTTCTTTGGAATCCTAAGGGGAGGATTAATATGTATGAACTCGATAAAGGGCACTATGTCGTACAACTCTCGTGCAAGGAGGATTACGAGATGGCTATGACTGGAGGGCCATGGAAGCTTTTCAGGTGTTGTTTGGTGGTTTGGGACTGGTTCCCTACCTTCAAGGCTATCAATGAAATACCCAAGTACGTGGTGACATGGGTCAACATCTTGGACCTGCCCCTACACCTTTATGTCGAAACGTTATTTGAATACATTGGGCTAGCTCTCAGAAGGTTGATTAAAGTAGACAACCATACAACCTGTAGAACTAGGAGTAAATTCGCTAGGTTGGTGATAGAAGTGGACACATCCAAGAGTCTCTGCCCAACGCTATTCATTAATGGGGTAGAGTATTCAGTGGAATACGAGACAACCCCTACCATGTGTTCCTTTTGCGGAATGTTGGGACACAGAAAGCGAATGAAGGATGGAGAGTGTAATAAAGAAGGGTTCAGTGGAGAAATAGACAAGATTAGAGGTGCCCACAGACGAAGCGGGGCGAGACAATGGTTGGCGAGGCCACTACAGGAGAAGCGTCCGGCCAAGGAGGTGCCAGCTGGGTCTGCGTCAAATGGCCAACAGAACTAGTGTGAGAAATAGGTTTGAGATGGGCAGCTAGCTGAAACTGCTACTGGTATGGAGGAGGGTGAGAATGTTGAGGACAGCCCAACACAGCCATTAGGGAGACAAGACAGTGTAGGGAAGAAGAGGATAATGTCCAACAGGCCGAGAAAGAACAACACAACCCGCACGGATTCCCCCAATACGGCCAACAATGTCGCTAAAGCAACTCAGGGAAAAGTAGGGCCAACTAGTAACGTGTAGGCATATGTAGATGTGAATCCAGAAATTGACGAAGTTATCTATGTAATGGAGGAGGATAACACAGCTGAAGTGACACTATTGGTGGATGCGTAAGGTGTTGAACTGACTGGTGAATGTACTGAAATAAACGAGGGCAGTCTGAGCATTCAACAGAGAACTTCAGCAATGAATGAACTGATGATGGAAGAGACACAAATGGAGGAAGATGAGGACCCCGTGGGTGAAGGAAGCATAGTGTTGCCCACTAACAACCTTGTCAGATCCAATAGAATCAACACTATGACTTCCTCAGGCAGGAAGATCAAGGGCAATGGTCCAAGGTTGAAATCTATGAGAGAAATACCTCCCTACGAGCTGTGGAGGAAGAGACCAAGATTGTAGGCTAGGGATGATGAAGAGGACAGTCTAGAGAAGAGTGTTGTGGGAAACGAGATCTAGAGTTTTTCATTTCCCAGTTCATGTTTCACTTTGGCTGTTTGATATGAGGATCCTATGCTAGAATACAAGAGGGTTCAGCAACAATGATAAACGCTGAGTCCTGAAGGAGTTCATCAACAGACGTAAGCCTATGATTGTTGTGATACTAGAACCCAGGATCAGTGGAGATGTTGTGAGGATGATTAAGCTTTGGGTTTCAAAAGTTCTTTTCAGGTGGAATCAAGTGGCTTCTTGGTAGGCATTTGGTTATGTTGGAACCCAGACAATTGCGTCGTGGATGCTATCAGAGATAGTTTGTTACCTACAGTTGAAACAAGGAATGCATCTCTCCGTTGTGTACGCCAGCCCCCATGTCAAAGTGTGGAAACTCTTGTCGAAGCACCTCATTCAGATGGGAAACCGCTTCAAGGAGCCATGGATAGTTGCCGACGACTTCAACACAACAAGAAATATGAGCGAGAAATGCGGAAGTTATAGATATAATTTTACTGAGGCAGTAGTATTCTAGAACACACATATTGAGGCTGACCTCACTGATCTGGGATTCTCCAGTATGAGATTCACCTACCGACATATCATTTTACATGAAAGGCTCGACAGGGCAGTAGGTAATAGCTCATTTCGGCTGAAACATCCCAGCACCGTGATATCACTAGTGAAAAGCGGGGCAATTTAGACGGGCTAAATCTCTTACATTTGACGGTGGGCCATAATCAACGGGCCCCTCGAACTATTAAACTCCCTTCATATTTATCCCGAGCCGGTTTATTCTTGCCCACCCGGATAGCCACTGCAGTTGTGACTCTCAACCCCCCGTGACTACCAATTTTTATCCTTAGGGCTCCTGTATTCATTTCCCCTTCTACGCTCTTGTGCCGGCCCTAAGAGCAAGAAAACCTCGATTGCTCAAATCTGACCTTAACCAAATTCTAACCACCGGGATCTTCCCACCGCGCCTCCTCACCTCCTCCATCTCCTTCTCATCATAATCGCTCTCTAGCACTACAACCTCTCACCTCACTACTCCGACCTCCCACGCTCTTCGCCTCGTTCGGCGCCCCCGCTGCTAAGCCTGGCATGCCCCCACTGCTTAGCCTCGTGCGCCCTCATTACCAAATCCGACGCGGTGTGCATGATCCTCCACCTACCACACGACGACCACATGCTGGAAGATATCTGAAACTGCACAATCTCGCTCCTCGTCCAAATCCTTTGCACGGGCACACTCTGGGCCGGAAGGATGCTACTATGACATTGTATGAGCTGACGTCCTTCACTACTCAAAAGTGGAGTATTTCAGCTGTAGGGGGTGCCGGAAAGTAGATCCATCTATTTTCTTGTGGCCTGTATTGAGTGACATATCATCCGCAAAGATGATGCATGAACCAGAGCAACCCTGAAGGCCATGATGATGATGATAGTATACTTCATACATGGACATGATGGTTGGATTTCTACTGAGAAGGCATAACGAGGCCAAGTATTGATATTTTGAGTTGGGTTCTTCCTTGCTATAATGTATTACAGTGTTCTAGTAGTACACTCTGGTTCTCGGTAGTATTTTGTGTGTGTGAATATCATATACTCGTATAAAATAGAATATGGTAGTTGGGACTTACATCTTGTAAAGCTATGCTCAATTCCCCCCTGTCCATGACATATTTGATTAAATGCGTAGAAGGATTATCGGAACCAATGGGTCTGTTAAAGTGAAGGCATGAATAAGGTTGTTATGCCAAATTTCAATCATAGATTATTTCTATCAGACACGCAAAAGAGTCCACCATCCCCTACCTCTTCTTTACCATCATCTAGCTACACCAACAAACTAGTAATATATAGTCCAAACCCATACCACCTTAACACCACATCGTGTAAACAATTATGTAGAGGAAGCTCCTCCAAAATGGCAACAAGAATTGTATCATCAAGAATATGTTGTACTTCTTATTGTTGCAGGGAAGTCATGAATTCCTGCTATTTCTCCCTTTTGTAAGGGAGGCCATGACTATAGGATCATTCTCAAATAACAATCAAGGAGGCTGTTTTCCTAATGTTGGTAGATCTGTAGAACTCTCATCTAGTCAGCACCATGGTGCTAACCAAGCTATAAATATGAATGACCCTTCAGGTTACATACAACATGATTTATGTAATATGAGAGCGACATTTCTAGAGACATAGTTAAATGCCTGAGTGAGTATATAGATCATTACTCGTTTGTGCATACATGACCTACATACGCATCCTCATTAGATCTTACTTTTATTGGCATATCAATGGTTATCGAGTAGAATGTATGACTAGTTTTTAAATTACATATATAGTTTATGTGATTTGTGCACGCATCATGGATTGATCCATGGGTTTAATTTAAAATTCTATAGTGGATAAGAGGGCTAGATTCAAGGACCCACAACCAAGGTTGAAAGGGAATTATACACATCAAGTCATTTTTCGACCTGAGAAAAGCACATGGCGCTTATAAATGCATACATAAATTCACATATATGTTAGTAGAATTAATACATACATATATATATATATATATATATAACAATACAATACCGCGTGCTCCATCCCCTAGGGTTACGGCTGGGGCGATCCAGGCGATCGACGCCCTAGGCGCATGGCGCCCACGTCGGCGGCCATCCCGGCCACTGAAATCCACCCCGCCCCGCTCACACCACCGCCACCACCTCCCAACCCCACCCCGCCCACCCCCACCAACCCACACATCCGATAATAAACCAGGTAGGAGAGAGTAATCGGAGACAACGTGCTTCGAGCCCTAGCGGCACGAGGACGGAAGGTCGAACGCCTGCTGAGGTCGCGACCTCTGACACTAGAACGAAGGAAGGTGCGAGCAGTGAAGGGCGCGGCCGCGCTGAGAAGGAGACGACACACACAGAGGGTGAGCGATCGTCTATGGCGGTGGAGGCTGTTGCACCAGAAAAGGGGAAACCGGTTCGACAGCTTGCGTGGAATCAGGTTCTGAAACAGCCTGTGAGCAAGGAGTGAGATCTCACGTTCCCAAAGCCAAGAGTCGAGGATGGTGATACATGTTGACTTGGAGGAGGCCGAGTTCGAGAGGCTTGCGAATATATGGGAGCACACCGTGATGGTGTATACCTTGGGAAAGCGGCCGTTTTATCCACTTCTTATGGCTTGGATTAGGAGAACTTGGTGGCGGAAGGGATCCTTTGAACTGCTCTCCCATGACAATGGCATCTTCCTGGTTCGCTTCTCCATGGCGGCAGACAAGAAGGATGTTCTAGATATGGACCCTCGCTGGTTTGACCATCAATTGGTGATTGTTAAACACTATAACCACGATGACGAGTTGAAGAAGGACTCCTTTACGACGATTCCAACATGGATAACTCTGAAGTCTTTCGGGCGATCCTGGACGAAGAAGGTGGTCGACACAATTGCGGCGGGGGCAGGCCGCGTTCTACACGTTGATGACAGATCTTTAGAAGGTGATGAACCCAGAGTGCTGGTTGAGCTCGAGGTTGAAGGAGAAAAACCATCATGTTTGTGGCTCAATGTGAAGAGACGGCAGCCGATGCCGATGACGATCGAATATGACCACATACCGATGATTTGCAACAAGTGTCGGGATTTCAGGCACGACACACAACAGTGCGAAGAGTTCAACCAGGAGGGAGAGAAGGTGAGAACAACAGAGCAGAACCAAGTAAAACCAGTAAAGAAGACTACATGGGTGGAGAAGCCAAGAAAGGTTGTGGACAACCAACAAGCCACAACAACTACGAGAACTGATGAGAAGGTGACGGGTGAGTCACAACAGTAAGAGAAAGCACTAAGGGTGAGAAGGAAAGAATGATAACAACTAATAAGAAGAAAGCACAAGAACAGAGAAGAGCAGACCCAAAGAAAGATGATCCAGTGGGGGAGTCGGCTACCGTGAACAAGTCTGAAGTAGGAAACTCATATGCCGAAGGCCAAAAAGAAGAGGGCGAGTTCACCCCAGTCTCTAGAAGGAAAAGCCTGAATGGGATCCCGAAGACGCAAGGAGTCAGGTCCATCCCAAAAGCCACCGACGGATTTGATGCTTTTGGTGAGTCAGATGCAGAAGAACCTGAACAGATGGAGCCAAAGAAGAAAAAAGAAGGCAACAAGAAGGAGCAGCTTAGGCGTACTCGGGCAAACAAAAACCTGTAGGATGTCCTTCATCATGTGGAACATTAAAGGGGGGTGCGACAGAAATAATAAGAAAGAAATCCGGGAGTGGATTGGTGCTAGTGGATGTTCGATTGCATCTTTGGTTGAAACTAAAATCAAGGTGGATAATAAACTGAGCATTGGACATTTGTTTCCACAAGGGTGGAAACACGTATCCAACTTACAACATTCTGAATTAGCTAGAGTGTGTCTGGCTTGGAAGCCCAATGCATGGCAGATGACAGTGAAGATGATGTCTGATCAGCATATCACTTTGGAATGTAGAAACGCAGCTGACATACACATGTTCCTGACAACAGTCTATGCTCATAATGATGCAAAAAGAAGGAAGGATCTCTGGTATGATCTGGCTTTATTATCTACTTAGATGACGACACCGTGGATGGTTGATTGGCAACTTTAATAATGTCAGATTATAGGGAGAGAAGATTGGGGGCAGACTTGCGCTACAGGCTGTGATTGACGCCTTTAACAGGGCTATAGATAAAGTTGAACTGGTAGAGCTTCCCATGAAAGGTGGTGACCTTTTCACGTGGAATAATGAACAAGATCTGATGGACAAGATTGCTAGTAAGCTGGATAGACACTAGTACATAAATGGGTTATAACGTCACTACATGTAGGGTCAGTTTTTTCAAATAACCGACCTTATATGTCTAAAAAAAATGCGGGCACCACTTAAGACCTCTTGGGTCGGTTTTCTTAAATAAACTGACCTTGTAGTGTAACTCTATAGGGTCAGTTTTCCAAATAACCGACCTTAGATGTCTATAAAAAACGCGGGCACCACTTAAGATCTCTTGGGTCACTTTTCTTAAAATAACCGACCTTGTAGTGTATCTCTATAGGGTCGGTTTTCCAAATAACTGACCTTATATGTCTATAAAAAATGCGGGAACCACTTAAGACCTCTTGGGTCGCTTTTCTTAAAATAACCGACCCTGTAATGCATCTCTATAGGGTCGGTTTTTATAAAATAAGTGACCTTGTAGACAATTGGATTAGAAAGTCAAATACAAGTTTCCCGCGGCAAAATTTTTCTTGATTTTGGTTTCACGCCTCGATCTATAGCGTCGATGTTACCTTATAACTGACCCTAAAGGGCTCCTCGGTCGAAAAAATCGTCGACCGAATAAGAGCTAGATTTCACATATACAAGCACCTTTAGGGTCAGTTTTTTCCTTATAACCGACCCTAAAGTCCTCCTCGGTTCAGCACCTCTAAGGTCGGTTTTTCCTTTAAAACCGACCTTAAAGGCCTCCTCGATTGACAAATTCGTCGACCGATATCTATTCTGGATCCAGATAGTTCACGCATGCATAAGCACCTCTAGCGTTGGATTTGTACTTATAACCGACCTTAGAGCCTTCATCGGTCGACCAATACTTCGACCGATCATCTCGGTCGACAAATTCGTCGACCGATAAGGAGTCAGATTTCAAGTGTATAAGCAACTTTTAGGGTCGGTATTTTCTTTATAACCGACCTTAGAAGTCTATTCGGTCGACAATATTGTCGACCGTGATAAACTTAGGATCCAGTTTTGTATTTCACACATGAATAAGTACCTTTAGGGTCAGTTTTTTCCTTAAAACTGACCCTAAAGGTACTTATGTGAAGGAAATCTGGCTCTTTCTCGGTCGATGAATTGGTCGACCAAACAACATCGGTCGACGAATTGTTCGACCGAGGACAACCCTGAATTAAAAAGGCAATATTCTGATTAAAATATATATTTTAAAAAAATCGTAACGGCTAGAAAATCGACCGTCATAACGGCTAGATAATCAACCGTCATAACAGCTATAAAAACGACCGTTGGCAGACCGGGAGAAGGGTCTAGAAAATGACCGTTGCGGGCGTCGGTTGACAATTTGTCGATCGAAATTGGCTCTGTTTTGCTATAAATAGCACCCAAAACGATCCATTTCTTCACACCTTCACATTCTCACTTATCTAGCTCCTCTCTAGTGTATTCTTATGAAAATCTTTACCTTCTCTACAGCCAAGTCTTGCTTGCTATTTCTCCACTTCAAAGCAACGAAATGGCTTCATCATCTACGCGTGGAAATAAGCAAGTTGCAGGTAGGAAAGGAAGGACGGTCTCTTCAATGCTGCCATTCATCAACGACATCCCTTTCATCGATGCAGCTGCAGGTGACCGCTACCTCAGGCTCTCCTAAAAAATTCCTCTTCCACGACGGCCAGTCGACGTCATGGACTTCCACAACATTGTCAATTTGGAGGAACTTTTTGAGGTGCAACATTTGACTGATTTTCTAAATCCCTCCTTCCATTCCTACTCCTCCAAAGTAGTTAATGAATTCTATGCCAATTTAGCCGAACATCCTGACCATGATTCCTTCTCCTCTATGGTTGGTGGGTATGGATTCCATTTTACTGAGGAGGGTATTCTTGATATGCTTGACATAGACATAGAAGAATATAAAGATTTTCTTGATCTCACCAGAGGAAATCCACTCAAAAAACTCTCCCAAGATGACACTACAACTAGCCTTAGTGATGTCAAAAGAGCCATCTTTCAATCAAATACAACTTGTCATGAAGATAGGGGTACCTATTATGCCGTAAATTTAAAACCTGGAGCTAGGATCATAAATCTCATTGTTGCCACCAATATCCATCCTAGAGCAAACAAATCTAAAGTACCCACCTTTCGTATGTACCTTATCTATGCCATTCTCAAAGGTATTCCCATAAACTTTATTCGTATCATCCTTAAGAATATGCTTGAGTTTTCTGGAAATCCACCTTATGCTGACTTTGTATGCAAAATCACTCAACATTTTCTTAAGAAGAATAGTGAGGACGACTTAGGTTACACATGGGATAGAAAACCCCAAAAAATAAGTAAAAATATGGTGGAAAAGATGGGAATCGACTTTGGCCACAAAAGGGCTAGGACTGAAGGGGAGACATCCACCCAAGACATACCTCCACCACCTCCTCCTACCAACCTACCCCATGGTCCTATTACAAATACATTGACATACATTGCTGGCTCCCAATATCACCTAAGTAGGCAATTGGATTATAATCACCATGCCATGACTTATTTAAACCAAAGGATGCAAACTCTCTCTCCTAACCAAACTGATGAATATCCCTATTCCCTTAATCCTGGCATGATAAATCCATACAATCCTTCCTACAACTACTATCAAATTCCACCTCCACCATTTCCTGATCTCACACATACTCAGTTTTCCCCCATTCAACGTCAAGACATTGCTGCCCACTTTCACTTTGATCGTGTTCCCACCTTCTTGGAGGCTTATGCCTTAACCATGAAAGGTGCCTTGGAGTGGCAGACACTGGTCAAATATTATGGAGCTGAGCCCTTTCTTGGAAAAGACCCAGACATTGATGTAATCCTTCGGTCTTTTCAGTGAGATTATGAGATATCTTTGTAATGATTGTAATGTATATATTTTTATAAAGCAAAGTATGGCATGCTTCATCTTATAAAGTGTATGAACATTAAATTGTTATGAATAAAAGTGTTTTCCATGGCTTCATTTGGACATATACATGTTATATAAGAATATTTTTATTTCAAATGATTGAAAAATAAATTATGTCTAAATTTGACAAAGCATCACTTGGTTAATCTCATACATACACACTTGGTACTTAATTTAAAACATTGAAACAGGGTTAATCTCGGTCGAAAATATTGTCGACCGAGACACATTCGGTCGACAATATTGTCGACCGAGGAGGACTTTAGGGTTGGTTTTTTCCTTATAACCGATCCTAGAGCTCTTCTCAGTCGACAAATCATCGACCGAAAAGGAGCCCGATTTCACGTGTATAAGCACCTCTAGGGTCGGTTTTACCTTATAACCGACCCTAAAGGGGATCTCGAAATTTTTGATAAAGTTTAGTACTTTTCAAAACGTTACAAAGCATTGGGATCTCAATCTTTTGTTTCATTGTTGGGAATTCACATCCCTCAATACCACCATCATCACATTTGCTAATTCTGGGTATTCAAACCCTTAGTTCATCACTTAACATGGTTATCACTTATCAGGTAACTATTACCTTCAGGTCATCTGACCAAGGTATTCAGGATATTTGTTACACAAACATCTCAATTTCATATCAACCATATCAATTTCATATCAACATCATGCAATACAAAAATAACATCTCTATTCCCTCACTAGGGTTAGAGTTTCCCATCTTTATCAATTAGGGTTTCGCATATCATCATCCCATATTGAAATTTCACATAACATTATCTCATATTAGGGTTTTTACACAACATCACCCTATATTAGGGTTTCACATAAGATTCCCATATTAGGGTTTCACATAACATCATCCCATATTAGGGTTTCACATAACATTATCCCATATTAGGGTTTTATACGACATCACCATATATTAGGGTTTCACGTAACATCATTATTAGGGTTGTGTAAGAACTTTAGAGCTCCCTTGGTCGACGAATTTGACGACCGAGATAGAGTCAGATTTCACGTGTATAAGCACCTCTAGGGTCGGTTTTTCCTTTATAACCGACCCTAAAACGCTCCCCGGTCGACAATTATTGTCGACCGACATGAATTTTCGATCCAGTTTAGTTCACGCATCTTCGGTCGACAAATTTGTCGACCGACATACATTCGATCGACAAATTTGTCGATCAAGAAAGAGTCAGATTTCACGTGTATAAGCACCTCTAGAGTCGGTTTTCTTTATAACCGACCCTATAGGGCGCCTCGGTCGACAATATTATCGACCGACAATATCCAGTTTAGTTTTTCACACATGTATAAGCACCTCTAGGGTCGGTTATAAGAAAAAACCGACCCTAGAGGTGCTTATACGAAGAAAATCTTGCTCCTTCTCGGTCGACAAATCATCGACCGAAAGGAGCCAGATTTCCTTCGTATAAGCACTTGTAGCGTCGTTTTTTTCCTAATAACCGACCCTAGAGGTCTTTTCGATCGACAAATTCATCGACCGAGTTTGCGTTTGATTGTTTTTAAACAACCTGACACGGGCACCATTTATCTTTAGCGTCGGTTTTTCGTTGTTAACCGATGCTAAAGTTTTTTGCTCCGTGCAAAAAGCCGAAATTTTAGTCTTTCTTCCTCCCACGAAACCCTTTTCTCTGTTCTATTCTCTCTCCCGCGGCACCGCCAACCCTTTCTTTTTCCTGTGTCATTCCGCCATTTCCGCGAACCCTTCTCTCTGTGAAGCCGTTGCCGTGAAGCCCGTGCCACCTCTCCGCGCTGCCAAGAGGATCGTGAAGCTCGTCATCGCCACCCAGAGGATCGTGAAGCTCATCGTCACCGCCAAGAGGATCGTGAAGCTCGTCGTTGCAGCAAACCCTTCTCTCCGTGAAGTCGTTGTCGTGAAGATCGTCGTCGCCGCCTTCCACTCTTCCACGAAGGTCGCCGCCTCTCTGTGAAGGTCGTCTCTTCCTCCACGAAGGTCGCTGCCATTTCCAAGTAAGTTCGTCGCTTCCTTCGTTCCTTTGTTCCCGCTTACCTTCATTCCCGCCCGCCGCCATTGCTGCGTCCAGGTCCATCTCGGTCGACAATTAGTCAACCGAGAGCCCACCTGCGCGCAGCGTCTAGGTCCACTCTCGGTTGACAATTCGTCGATCGAGAGTGGACCTGGACGTTGCGCGCAGGTGGGCTCTCGGTCGACTAATTTTCGACCGAGAGTGGACCTGCTCTTTATTTATGTGGGAGCTATAAATGTTTTAATCATATTTGCTGTAATGTTCACAAATAGTTCTGAATATTATAATGATTTCAATCTTTGAACTGTTGGAAACGGCCTTACTTTGCTAATTTGTATAAGTATTTTCCATTTTATATGATTTGATAACCCAATAATAAAAACATGCATGTCTTTTTTCATATATAATCATTATATAAATTCTAGAAATTAATACTAGATTAGACATGTGTACTCCTAGATTGACACTTTAGGGTTGATTCATGATGTTTAACTTAATATATGAATATGAAAATAATGCATTTATATATTAACTTAGAAACCCGTTCAAAATTTACTCATTTGGAGTAAACTTTGGATCGTCCCCGGTTTGGGACTATTTTTGGATATTTTAATCTCACTTAGGATGTACCTGTATAATGTATGTTTAGTTTTGTAGATTATTTCAGTAAGATTTCTTCATTTGTTCTCTGGGTGCATATGTGAGTGGTTATTTGCCATTTACATCGGTGTACTTGGAGAACTTAGGGGAAATGCTGCTGAAATTTTCTTCAAAACTAAACATACATTATACAGTTACTAGTGAGATTAAATATTCAAAAATGGGATAGGTGGTACACTTTAGTATATAAAATTAACTTTCTATCACTAAAAACTTACATATTATTATAGTATCAATATTAAACTGTTAGTTTTATAATAATTTTAATGTGATATAGAAAATGGATCGAAGTTGGATGTCTATCAAAACCGTTGTAGTCTAGAGTTTGCCAAAGGTCTTGATGAATTTATCAGATTTGCTGAGGAACATAGGAAACTACCTACAGATAGGCTATATTGTCCATGTAGAAATTGTTGTAACAATTTGAAAGTTGATACTGGTGAGGAAATTAAGAATCATGTCATATGCAATGAGATCATACAAGGTTATAATGCATGGTATTGGCATGGAGAGAAATTGAATTATGGATCAGAAAATGTTGATACTAATAGTTGTGGCATAGAAGATATAGATAATGATGATAATGTTAATGATGAACCGATTCAAGATGACCAGATTTAGGATGATATGGTTGATGAGATGCTACGTAGTTGTCGGGACAATGTCATTGATCCACCTTCTTTATTTGCAAACATTGTCCATGATGCTGAAAAACCATAGGTCTCAAATCTCACGATTGTCACACCTTAATGCAACAAATTTTACCTGTGGCTATACGATCTATATTGCCGAAGCATGTAAGGTTTGCAATCACAAGACTGTTTCTTCTTCAATGAAATATGCAACAAAGTGATACATCCTGATACTCTCGATAAATTACAGAAAGATGTAATTGTTACCATGTGTCAGCTTGAAATGTACTTTCCTCCTTCATTTTTTGATATCATGGTTCATCTTGTAGTACATATTACAAGGGAGGTGAAGATGTTGGGTCCAATTTTCTTGCACTGGATGTATCCATTTGAACGCTACATGAGTGTTTTTAAAGGTGATGTTCGGAATCGTTATCGTCCTGAAGGGAGTATTGTTGAGGGTTACGTGGCTAGGGAGGTGATGGACTTTTCTAATGATTTTTTGAATTGCAATGAAACTTGTCGCGATCAAAAAATTCCCATCACATTGGATCTTATTGAGGCAAAGGAACTCTGGAAGGACGAGTGAAAGGAATCAGTCGTGAGTTGTGGGAACAAGCACATTTGTATATTTTACACAACATCGATGAAGTTAGTAGCTACATCACAGAACACAATGATCTTATCAAGAGAAATCATCCGCGATCCAGTTCAATGTGGCTTGCAAGAGAGCATAATCGAACATTTATTAGGTGGTTTGAAGAGAAAGTATTTAATCAACTATCTGAATCACCAAATAATGTTGCTGAGAACATAAAATGGCTCTCCTTTAAGCCAAAAATGTATGTCATGTCATATGAAGGTTATGACATTAACATATTTTCATACTACACAAAGCGTCAAGATGAAAGTAGTGTAGTTCAAAATAGTGGGGTCACTGTTAAAACTTGTTCATTGTATTTTGCTAGTGCCAAAGATAAAAGACCACGCAAAGCTGAGATGTCATATTACGGCGTCATTGAGGACATATGGGAAATGAACTATACAAATTTTTGAGTTCCTATATTTAGGCGTAATTGGGTTGACAATAACAAAGGAGTTTTAGTGGATGAGTTGGGTTTCAAATTGGTGGATTTTGAAAAGATTGGTTTCAAATATGAGCCATTCATCATGGCAAACCAAGAAAAACAAGTATTCTATATTGATGACCCGACAAATAAAAATTGGTCTGTCGTTCTTAATGAAAAAGACAGTTTACTGTAGATCCTATAAATGAAGAAGAATACTACAAAAAGTATGATGATTCCAGTCCATTCTCAGTTGGTTTGCCAAGTGTAAATGTTGAAGATAACACCGATGAATATTATAAATGTCAAGACCATGCTGAAGGAATTTTCCTTGACTAACAACTCAACCAATACTAAAGGCATGTATTCTTTGAATTATTTATTTTATTATCATGTATACCTTATCACTTGTGCTTTTATTATCACTTAATTTTTTATCATGTATACTTGCAGGTTCTAAAATGGTGAGTGAAGATGAACATTTTGAGCATGAGCACCACGAAGATGAACATTCTGAGCATGAGCACCATGAGGATGGTAGTGGTGATGCTAAGAACAGTAGAGGCCTACATTGATGCGTAGGCTGTAGGAGCTCAGGGCTAAAGGGGATAAATTGCCAGTCCAGTTTGATATGACAGGAGCACCTGTTGGGGAACATGCTAGTGCTTTCAAGCATTACATAGGGGCGACCGTGCGCTGTAAGGTGCCAATAGATATAGAAAATTGGCATGATGTTCCTAATGTCAAAAAAGACCTCATATGGAAAGATATATCCGTGAGTGGAAGTGATATCATTTTAATATTTTTTATCTATTGATTCTAATTTAGTTTTCTTGGAATTAATTCCTTTTCAAAACAACATTATTAATTGCTTCTTTTGTATGTATAGGGTGTTTTCATCTAAATGAAAAAGATCACAAGAAAAGAGTGCTACAACGTTGTGGTGTACGATGTAGGGGTTTTAAGACATATCTTGTAAGGGAATTTATAAATAATCCTAAACAAAAGAAGAAAGCTACAGATGTATATATTTTTATAGATCCTGAGGTGTGGGAAAGATTTGTTGCAACTAGGAGATTGGGAGAGTTTCAGGTAATAAAGATTGTGATGTATTGCATGAATATTTAATTTTATACAATTAAGGAGGTGAATCTTTTTATACATGTTTGCCTAGTCTAAATTGTAATAGCTCATTTTAAATGATCAGGCTATTCACCAGGCTCAAAAGGAAAGACGGGCTAAAAATGTGCATGACCATCGCTTGGGGCCCGGTGGTTATGCCTTCCGCCGCCAACTACAAGGGAAGCAATCATCTTCTGGATAAGAATCTAGTACAACTCAAGTTGAGCGACCACCCCGACACATGACATGGATTGATGCTAGAAAGAATCGAGCCGGTGAAATTGTCAACCCTACAACTAAGGAGGTGGCACAAAAGATTGTAGGTTTATCCCAACTAAGTAAAGAGTAACACCCACAAACTTAGATTTATTTATATCTAATTGATATTGTGATTTAATATTTTTATTAACTATGAATAGATTGATCTCCACGAGCAAAGGAAGGAAGGAAAGTTCATCCCAACTGGTTCATCCCAACTGGCTACATGGATGAACTAGCAGTTGCTCTTGGTACGAAGGAGCATCCTGGCCGTGTTAGGGGATTAGGAGCTGGCATAGGATTCAAGTCTTATTTTGGCCCTTCGCAATCGAAAAGAGGTCGTGCAGGAGGTCTTACACAAGAAGATGTTGAAGCATTAGTAGTGCAGAAAGTAAAAGAAATAATGTCTTCATATCAGCCTACTCAACCTATTCATACTGCGCGTCTCTCAAGTGATGAGGTACAAGCCCATGCTCCAGTTGTAGAAGGTCATGGGAGAACTCCCGATGACCCACCACAACAATCTGCAGTAAGTTTTTGTTCTATATGTTGTGTTATTAGTATGATAAATATATGATAATATATATAGTTGTAACATGTATCTGTTCTACTATTTCTTATATAACTTATATTATTTCAATCTAGGTTGGTATGAACTGTAAACTTGTAGTGGAGGTTCCAGAATATAATGTTGTGGAAGCGGGCAAGGTGTACAACCTTGGTGGTACATTACATTGCCAACAAATTACTGATGACATTTGCCGTGTGTCCATCCATCTTGTGTATGACAGAATGGGGGACAAACCACTACCCATACCTAATCCTGAATATAGTACAGTTGAAGAAGTTGAGGGTGCTATGGTGGGTTGGCCTAGAGACTTGGTTATCAATGACAAGGTATACCTTATTTCTACCATATTTTTCATATTTGACTGCATATATGAACTCATGTAATATAAGTATGTAATTTAATTAACAGGTTTGTAAACCAAAAAGTAAAACTTCAGCTAGTCGTCCTCCTATGCCCAAGCCATCTTTCATTCTCGAAAATTCGACGAATTGGGAAGCAAATCTAAATGTTTGTGTCGATACTTAGCCAACCAAAGATTAGGATCACATATGTTGGTCAATTTAACAGAAGATGTAGTTGGGAGGGACTTTGAGAATTTTATTTTTCTTGATGATGTTATAGAGTTGTTCTGGTATGATTGGATGAACACTTCGATAATAGAAGTATGGATAAGGTAACGATCTATCAATATATATAGAAAATTCCAATACACAATTTTAGCTTATTTCTACATAAGAAAATAATTACAAATGTTTAACAGCCATTTATATACCGAGGTCACCAACTTTGATATAAAGAATATTGCATTCTTAGTTCCTTCGGTCAGTAGTCAGGTGGAGACAAATATTGAGGATGTGAATGAGTACTTCTCTGGTGCATTCAAATATTTTGCTAGTGAGGGGAAGGAAATTATCCTAATTTCTTTTAACGTCCAGTAAGTATTATTATTCAATATAATTTTAATAATGAATAAAACTATTTATTTTAATGTTTGTTTTATTCTTACTCAGAGCTAGACATTGGGAATTAGTGGTGATTGCCCCAAAATTGATGACTCTTTATTATCTTGACCCAATGGGTAAAACAACAAGGAGTCACAAACTGAAATTGCCAGCTAGGAGTAAGCATAAATTTAATCAATTGCTTCAACATGATATTTCTATTTAGAATTTCTATTTTACCAACTATCGTTTAATTGATAGGGGTATAAAGGCTTTTTGTAAAGATGGAGGACAAATACCTACAAAATTAAAGACATTGAATTTGAAAAATGTCAAGGTAGCTACTTTGACAATTGCGTACTCTTTATGTATTAATTTTCAACTGTAATATGTCAACTCTTATACTCTTATCTCAATTGCTACTTATAGTAGTTTACTAACATTAAGTATAATTTGTTATTTGTAGTGTCCTATGAAAAATAATGACTGGGCTTGTGGCTACTATGTAATGCAATATATGCAAACTATTATCAAACAAGCATCACATGACATTCAGACTATAAGTCAGGTAATAAAGAATAACATCATAAATTTACAAGTGATTGTAGTCATTTTATAAAATATTAGCATGTGCATTTTCTGTTACAGATCTTTACAACTCAGCCTTACACACATGTGGACTTGGATGAATTCCGAGAAGAGTGGTCATAGTGTTTTATAAGTTAAGTCGATATAGCATTGGATTAAATATGTCGGCTTCATTTATGTATGTGGTTTGAGTACGTACTCTTTCATATTTTTACTTTTGTATATGTCATTTCAGACTTGCACTCTATCATTTTGTAAATTATGATATGATTATCATTTTTGTTATGAATGTGTGGTTTTGAATGGTGATGGTTGAGCATCAATGATCCCCTATCCCAGAATATATGAATCTTCTTGTTCTTCTGTTCTATATCAATTTCTGCAGATTTTTTAAAAAAAAAATTGTAACGTTTAGCGTCAGTTTTTTAAATAACCAACCCTATAGCGTCAGTTTTTACTAACATTAAGTATAATTTGTTATTTGTAGTGTCCTATGAAAAATAATGACCTGGCTTGTGGCTACTATGTAATGCAATATATGCAAACTATTATCAAACAAGCATCACATGACATTCAGACTATAAGTCAGGTAATAAAGAATAACATCATAAATTTACAAGTGATTGTAGTCATTTTATAAAATATTAGCATGTGCATTTTCTGTTACAGATCTTTACAACTCAGCCTTACACACATGTGGACTTGGATGAATTCCGAGAAGAGTGGTCATAGTGTTTTATAAGTTAAGTCGATATAGCATTGGATTAAATATGTCGGCTTCATTTATGTATGTGGTTTGAGTACGTACTCTTTCATATTTTTACTTTTGTATATGTCATTTCAGACTTGCACTCTATCATTTTGTAAATTATGATATGATTATCATTTTTGTTATGAATGTGTGGTTTTGAATGGTGATGGTTGAGCATCAATGATCCCCTATCCCAGAATATACGAATCTTCTTATTCTTCTGTTCTATATCAATTTCTGCAGATTTTTTTAAAAAAAAATTGTAACGTTTAGCGTCAGTTTTTTAAATAACCAACCCTATAGATTGAATTCAGTGTACACTCTTCGGTCGAGAAAATTTTCAACCGAAATATAACTTTTAGCGTCGGTTTTTGTAAAAAATCGACTCTAAATTTCTTCTATAAGGTCAGTTTTTTGAAATAACCGACCCTAAAGATTGAATAAAACATTTCAGTGTACGACTCGGTCGACAAGTTTGTCGAACGAAATATTATCGGTCGACAAACTTGTCGACCGAGTGTTACCTTGAAATATTTTATTCAATCTTTAGGGTCGGTTATTTCAAAAAAACCGTCCCTGTAAAAAGTTCTCAGTTGAGACCGAAATATTTTCGGTCCACAACTTTCTCAACCGAGTGGTACACTGAAATGTTATTCAATCTTTAGGGTCAGTTATTTCATAGAAACCGACCATGTAAACGATCTCGGTCGAGAAAATTGTTGACCAAATACTTTTTCGATCGACAATTTTCTCGACCGAGACCTTTTACAGGGTCAGTTTTTTTAAAATAACCGACCTTACAGACTCCTTTTTTCTCACCTAGGTCATAATTTTTACAACCTTTTGCGTCGGTGTATACTCTGTAAGGTCGGTTTTATTTTGTTAAGTAATCCGATGCTATAGAGCAAATTCTATAGCGACGACCACCTAGGCGTCGGTTAAAAAGTGACACTGCAGGCTTTAAAAAACTGACACTACAGACCATTCCTGTACTAGTGAGAGCCCTGGTTACTGAAGAATGGCTAAGGATGTTTCCTAACGTACAGGTGAAAGTGGGTGGATCTGAGCTCAGTGACCATGCTCCTCTCGTAGTGCATATTATAGAGAAAAAGCAAAAGAGAAGACCTTTCATATTTCTTAACTACTGGGCTGATTGGAAGGGTTTTGATGATATTCTGAAGGAGGTATGGGGTACACACATCCATGGGAATCCTATGTTTGTCTTTGCAAAGAAGTTATCATTATTGAAAATAACGCTGAAAAAATGGGCAAAGGAGAAGGTAAATATTCCTAATCTGGTCATAACTACCAAAAGGGAGTGTAGTGAGATTAGAAAACTTATTATGGAGGATCCTCTCAATGGGAACTTAATAAAGAAGGACCGTGAGTTAAGAATGATGCTTGCTGATTTGAAAAAGGCCGAGGAGAAATTCTACTGGAAAAGAAGCAGGGAGAAGTGGTTAAAAGATGGGGACATAAATACCAAACTCTACCACATGGCAGTGAGAAGAAGGGAGGCTTCTAATATCATATGTGAGCTGATTGACAAAGACGGGCAGGTGGTTAACAAATAGGATGACATTGAAGACCATGTTGTGCAGTTCTATAATGACCTTTACAACAAAAATCTTAAAGGCATAATTGAGGAGGAGGAGATAGATTGGAAGTTCAAACTTTTTAGCTCCCACAATAACATTCTCACTAGGGAGGTCACTGAGCAAGAAGTCAAAGATGCACTATGGAACATAGGTTGTAACAAATCTTGAGACATGATGAAGAATGGCACATGTTAAATCCTAAGGCTAATTTGTGGGATATCACTAGGACGAGGGAGGACAAAGACGGGACAATGGCCAAGATCTGGGTAGGTAAGCAAGTTCCTAAATGGACCACATGTGTATTCAAAATTCTACATGGAACTTTGGCAACTCTAGACAAAATACATGAGTGGAATAGCAATAGCCCAATCACATGTTACTTGTGCAAAAAAAAGGAGGAAACCCATAGCCATTTAT
This sequence comes from Alisma plantago-aquatica, assembly GCA_963693085.1. Classification (NCBI taxonomy): domain Eukaryota; kingdom Viridiplantae; phylum Streptophyta; class Magnoliopsida; order Alismatales; family Alismataceae; genus Alisma; species Alisma plantago-aquatica. The sequence goes on from OY856409.1 coordinate 463,024,668, forward strand.
TTGGTAGCTGCAATTTCATGGAGATCTTATGGAAGAATATCTACAAAGAGTTCTTATTAAGAATAGAGATGAATGAAGATTTAATTAAGAAATATAAGAGTGAAGAGTGCGGGGGAATGATAAATGGTAGAAATCAAATAATGTGAAAACCAGTAACGAATAATTCTTTACCTATGATAAATAGACTTGATTCCTAACTGGAAGGAGATGAAAGTAAGTCAACACTTCAAGAAAAAGGAAATAGAATGGAATGCAAGGACCTACTTTAAACTCTAGTATAATTATCCTTCTCCCATTCCTTTGTAAAGTTGGTTGTACAATGGTTAGTTCACTTGCCCCACAAGAATGAACTTACTGACTAATAACATATGGACAAACCCATAGTACAACTATCATAACAATACACTTATTTATCATGACCGGTCAGAATACCAAAAGAGATTAGTTTCCTTTGCTAAGGGCGACTTGCCTCCAATAATTCATCAGTCCTTCATCATTGTGACACCTTTAGTAGTGCCCTTGGTTGGATGCATCTTGGCTTGCTTGCATCCTCCTTCGCTGGTCCACTTGGAATGATGTGTCACATTCTGAGATTGCCACACCTGGTAACTGTCTTTTAGTTCCTTGGGCCTCATCCCCTTTGCTGACAATGTGTTGTGGGCCTTCAGTTGCGTGCCTTTCCCATGTGCGCAGAGCCTACTTCTTTGGAGAACGATCGCTTGCAGTTATGATTCCCACCAACTGCCATCGGCGGTTACTCAGTCATGGCACGACTCCCTCCCTAGAACTATCATGATGGGCCATGATCACACAACCGTGGGCCCCTTAGTCATCCTATAAGAGAATCAGGACTAAGGGGATGCTCCCCTCCATATCTGTTTTGTCCATAATTGTCACATTGGCTCGTGATCATTGCCGACATCAAATGAGCCTTATTGTTTGCCTGATCGGTATCGATCATCATGTCAGACATATACCCATTGGCAAGGTTGAAAAATGCATGAGGCGTAATGAGGCACTTTTGTCTCAGTGAGGTGAGACGTAAGCCTCGAGGATATATATATATATATATATATATATATATATATATATATATATATGAGGCGGTCACAAAACCTAAATTTATACATGTATATATATATATATATATATATTATGTACATCAGTGTGTTATCACAAAAATACGTATATACAAGCACAACAATATGAAACAATAATTATTTTAGTAACTTGATAATAGAGACTAAGGACCCACCAAAATACCAAAATAAATATGTAAAAAAATAATAAGATATCAGTTCTTTATACTACTAGAATAAAAGATGTTAATAGATAAACTGAAGGAGATAGAATTTTAAATTTGTAGGAATGAGTAACCAAATTTAGTTGACAATGATATGAAATTCATCGACATACTGAATAAGAAGGTAGCAAAACAAAGAGAAATTGAATAATGAAGATTGAAAGATGTTACTCATAAAATGATGATTAAATGTTTATTAATGAAAATTAACAATCAACTACAAGAACTTTTCTTTTTTTGAATAAAGTGCTTTTTAATAAACTTTAAAGTAGACAATTTGATGGTTAACATAAGACATCATCATTTAGAATTGAGGCATGCCCCTTAGCTAAGCCTTAGAGCCTCAATGCTTTGAGGTGGGCCTTAGACATTGTGAGGCGTAAGCCTCAGTCCAGGATATTGAGGAGTAAGCCTTGAGGCACATTTGGGATAGCCTCGCCAAGAGGTGTAATCCTTGAAAGCCTCGAAGGCGGGTTTCTTATTACCATGCCCATCGGTTTGGGACCCCTCTAGTTGAGACTCTTCCTCTCGAATCTCAGTGTATTGTTGCACTTCCTTAGGCAACAATTCATCACTTGGTGTGGACAATATTCATCCCCACTCTCTCTGGGCAATGATGGTATTCAAGTATTGTAAGGGGGCAACTCGAGAGGATTCCTCCTCACTTAGCTTGAACACAAGGGCAGAGAGCTTCTTCTTTTAAGGACACTCCACCATCTGGTGTGATCCTCCGCAAAGAAAGCAACTTGAGGGATTCTTCATGCCATTGTGGTCAGAAGGCTTTGATGGTCCTTCTCCAACCTTCTCTTTCCCCTTTACCTTCTTGCCATTACCTTTGCCTTCAGGGCCCTCCCCCTTTGGCTCTTTGTTAGTGGTTTTGGATGCCAAATCCAACAAGGCATTAGTCGTAGCCATTGTGCTCTTGACGTCCTTCACTCCTTAGAACTGCAACTCCAACTGAGCCCATTCCTTGAGCCGATACGTTAAGTTATAGAGCTCTTCGACCTTCAACATATCCTTAAAATCCAACAACAAGGACGAAAAGGCCTTAACATACTCATGCACCGTATCAGTTTGCTTGAGGTGCCTGATCGCATCCCTAGTGGTCTAGGTAGTGTTGGTAGGGAGAAACGTCTCTTGAATCTCCAACTGAGCCCAATCCTTGAGCCGCTACGTTAAGTTATAGAGCTCGTCGGCCTTCAAGATATCCTTAACGTCCAACAATAAGAATGAAAAGTCCTTAAAATACTCATGCACTGTATCGGTTTGCTTGAGGCGCCTGATCGCATCCCTAGTGGTCTAGGCAGTGTTGGTCCAATGTTTTAAAAAGCAGTATGCGTTATGCATGCAGAGAGGTCACCTTGTAGAGTATATGCGGTGTCGGGAGTATATGCGGACGTATATGCAGTTTTAATTTTTTTTAATAATTTATTTATTATATATAAATTTATCACACAATTGCATATTTAATTTGTACAATAACATATTGGACCCTAAAATTTGAGATAGATTTAAATATAAAGTTTAAATGAAAAGTAAAGCACCATTTGGAATGCATTATAGAATTATTTCAGCATAAACTTCAATGAAGCATGCACAAAATGGTTTAACACAAGTACATAACAATGAAAACTAACCAAATCATACAAAAAGATGCCTACATGTACTAGAGGTCCAAAACATCAAACATTAGATGAGCATGTGATTCATGTACAAAACATTAACAAAATAGTACATGAAGAGAGTATTATTAATAAAACTATAATATAGTTTGGTCTGAGATAACAAATGTCTATGTAAAAAGCGCTGACGAATCGGCCTTATAAGCGGCTAAGTATATGCAGGCCACTTATGCGGCCCGTGCGGCCTTGTTTTGAAACACTGGTAGGGAGAAACGTCTCCTGAATTTCCTTGGCAAATGCTCCCTGATAGTCGATTGCCGATCGCAACTTGTCCTCAGATATGGTCCTCCATTAGAGTTTAGCATCGCTGGTGAGATACGTCACAGAATGGAGGAGTTACATCATCGACAATGTGATGGACACATCTAAAATGAAGACTCTACTGAGTTTGGCACTATGGAGAATATGTGTAAGACTTAAAGTGGAGTCCCTGCCACCGAGGCAATGACATTTTCAGTGGGGGAGGGCTTGTGACCCCTTCAAGCTCCAAAGTCTAAAAGAATACAAGATTTAACTAAGGCCAGCTCGGGGGAAGCTCGACCTAGCTCGGAGGGAGTTGCATCCATCTCAGATCAGCTCAAGTCTAAGGGAGTGAGCTCATATTAGCTCAACTCTTGTTAGGTCAGCTTGTCAGCATCTCGACCGCCAACGTGGTAGCGCAAGGATGGGACTTGACACACGACCGACCCAGAAGCTAGCTTAGAGCTTGACTCATGGCCGAGTCAAAGCCAGATGATCGAGGCACCAATAGAGGAGAGTGGTACACGACCGACGGAAGCGCCATGACGCTATGAATGTGGGTGCTAGGCGGTTGAGACTGAGGGGACGCAGGACAGAGTTTGCAGCTACTGCCACGGATCAGGCCTAACATTTTTTCTAGATCTCCACTCTTGCTATCATTATGGATGTTATTTAGGATATTAGGAAGTTGTCTAAGGTTTTCTAATGGGGTGACAATGACTAGGGTGAAAATCAATTAATAACTGAACTTAGATTATCAGAGATGAAGTGGTATAAAATTGTAGTGGCTATAGGAAATTACAATTGAAATAGGATTGTTAGATTCCTAGAACATGTCTTGCTAAATAAATGAAAATCCTTATCTGTCAATAACACTAGCTTAAGGTTAGAGAAAACATGATTTCAAGAATGTTGTTGATCACTTCAATATGTATAAATAAGCACCATTTAAATACTAATATACATGCTTTGACCCTTGATGAATAGAAAGGAAATCAAAGGATGTAGTTCTTGAATCATCAACACATGAAGGTACAACATGAAATTTCATCTTGAACCAGATCCTGACCACCAGAAAAATTAACAAAAAAGACTTTTTATTGATGTGTTTGTCAATTATGAGGTTAAATCTTTTTTTAGGAACATATAGGACAAGAGTGCAAGTTCCATTTTAACAAATTTCTGACCAGGTAATTGGACCATGACTTCATGGTGGTAGAAACAATTTGGTAGAAGAAACCATGTACACCTATTAACATCTTAGTGGAGCATTGCCTTATATTTATTGAATTCTCTACAACATTCGTTAGATTTGGTTATATGCATTTTTTCATATTCTTTCGGGCCAAAGGTATTAGCAAGTTAATGCTGATGTTGAACTAAAATGTCAACATAATACATATTGTATGTCATTTATATATGCATGTTCCACTACTAACTCATTTTCCAAACTTCATTTACACAACAATAGGCCTTCACAACTACTTTTGGATGACATTCATCCCACCGCTGGTAAGCTTAATTTCATCAGTCTCTTGGTTATGAAATTGAAATATAAACTTGAGTAGAATATCACATATTGCGGTTATTAATACTCCTGATCGTAAGAATTAAACTACAAACCATATGCAATTTTACAAAATCTAAGTTTCTTTCTTTATTTGGATATTGTTTGAGCGTGCTCTTTAATTACTTTGGTTATTGTCTAGGCCATCCTAAAGATAAAAAGTAGCCATGTGATGTTCATTGAATATCAATTAAGAATACTTGGAACTTTGTGTTTCAATTGACAAGAGTGCAAGTTCCATTTTAACAAATTTCTGGCCATGTAATTGGACCATGACTTCATGGTGGTAGCAACAATTTGGTAGAATAAACCATGTACAACTATTAACATCTTAGTGGAGCATTGCCTTATATTTATTGAATTCTTTACAACATTCAGTAGATTTGGGTATATGTTTTTTTTCATATTCTTTAGTGCCAAAGGTATTAGCAAGTTAATGTTGATGTTGAACTAAAATGTCAGCATAATACATATTGTATGTCATTTATATATGCATGTTCCACTGCTAACTCATTCTCCAAACTTCATTTATACAACAATAGGCTTTCACAACTACTTTTGAATGAAATCCATCCCATCGTTGGTAAGCTTAATTTCATCATTCTCTTGATTATGGAAGTGAAATATAAACTCGAGTAGAATATCACATATTGCAGTTATAAATACTCCTGATGGTAAGAATTAAATTACAAATCATATGCAATTTTACAAAATCTAAGCTGCTAGCTTTATTTGGCTATTGTTTCAGCGTGTTCTTTGATTATTTTGGTTATTGTCTAGGCCATCCTAAGATAAAAAAGTAGCCATGATATGTTCATTGAATATCAATTAAGAATACTTAAGTGGAACTTTGTGTTTCAATTGACAATTGGAGATTGTAACGGTACATGAAAACAATTTTAGAGGCTAAATGATTTATAAGAGCTTAAGATAGATTATGTGGTATCTATACTCAATTCAGGAGTGGTTGAATTACTTGGTTGAATTCAACCACTCCTGAATTGAGTATTGATACCACATAATCTATCTTAAGCTCTTATAAATCATTTAACCAAGGAGTTGATATTATTGTTGTTTAATAACAAAATGGGAGATATTTCCTATAAGCTATAATAGAATTCAGACTATTGGAGATGTGATTTCCACAAATTTAAGCTTCTAAATTGTGTTGACATTGAATTAGTTCTTAAGGCGTAGAATCCTTTATAGTTGCATATGTGGTGTTTACCCAGGGTGTCACTATTGCCTTTGCATATCTCTTCTGAATAGATTTTTACTGCTTTTCACTAGTGACGATTCATTACATACTTGTTCCATTGATTTCTGATGGTTCATAAGCTCATTCATGATATTGTATTGACATGCCATCTACAATACCATGTAATGGATGTATGATACCACCACCATGTACTCCAAGTCAAGGGCTTCAAGGATAGAGTTGTTGCCTTAAGACTCCACGGATGACCCAGCTGAGGAAGCTTCCACACCAGATGGGAAGGTGCTATGATAAAGAGCTTGACAAAAAGCCTTAGTTTTTTAAGAACGGTGATGTCGAATGGTGAAGATGATTCTTGCCAATCGTGTGGTAGTGAAGACCACCTTTCAGTCCCCTCATCAGGTTTATTTGCTGTCCATGATAGGATTCGGACAATTGTTCGTGGTATGATCAAGAGTATTGAGAAGAATGATTTATTTGGTGTCAAGATCACTAAGCCTACTTCCATAAAGGAGTGCTACTGCTGTATTTTTTTAAGAGTTTTTTGTTGTGTCTTCAGTTCTAGTTTATGCTCTACTATTGGCAACGTGGGATGTTCCTATGGATTTTTGATATCACCTAAGCTGAGAGCTTATCCTGTAGTTGAGCTGTTTTTCTTCTTTTATTAAACTTTACTGTAAGACTTCTTTTTCATCTCCTTTTAATGGATGAATGGTAAACTATTGTCTTAGTATCTTGTACCAGTGCTTTGATTGGATGAAATTATATCTTACGTAGTTGTGTTATATCATCAATCTTAGTGGTATACGACATTGGCCACTATAACTATATACAGTTTCTGGATAGCTCATACATAACAGGGATATAAATCTCCAAATTTATGGTACACCCAAATAAACAATATATTATCATTTGAATTCTGTGCTTCACCTTAATGAACAGTTGGTGTCGTCCAGTCTGCGTTTAAATAATATATTATGAATTGGATGAAGTGTGTCCGGATTGGACAGTTTCGTCCGTTCAATCTGATGTACCCGTCATATCCGATAGTAGGCTTAACGGAGCCACAGAGGACGACCCTATTTAGTCAGTTCAAACAGAATGGACAAGTGTGTCTGTTCATTCTTCTACAGAATCAAGGGATGCATCCGTCCAAGATGGCCTTATTTGTACTAGTGCGATTCAACATTTGCCCAGGCTTGGCTCTCTTCATTGCCCGCTGCTCATTAAATTTGACTACTCAAATATTGCTCCTCACAGGTTCCTAATCAGATCTTCTTGGAAGAAGTCAAAGGATTTTGCTGTCATCCTCAAGAGGCATTGGGATGGCAGTCTACCCTTTGATGAAGCTTTAAAGAGGTTGCAAAAGCACATATAGAAATGGGATAGTAAGCAGAGGATAGAGAGTAAAAAGAAGAAGGATCGGCTCATCACCAACATTGAAAGGCTACAGAAGGACATCGAGGAGCAGTACAATGATATCTCAGTTGCCATGTATGCTAACGTATAGGAGGAGTTGAATGAAGTTCTTAAATTCAAGGAGGTGTACCGTAAACATGAAACTCATACAAACTAGTTGATAGAGGGGGAAAATCTCTATATTTTATCATCAAATTTTGAACCAGAGGCGTAGGAGAAATAAGGTGGAAGAGCTTAAGGATCACAATGAAGAATGGATATATAATGTCTTCACTCTGAGGGATATGGTTATACAACACTTCAAACAAGTGATGTCTGCTACGGTCCATCCTCCTAATGTGTCCTCTACAGGATTCTCGAGGGAGTTCAGATAGTTTTCTAGCACCCATAAGAGCTATGTAGGTAGATGCCCATCTAGAGATGAGATCCGTGCCACTGTGATGTCCATAAATTTGGTTAAAGTGGCTAGCCCGACAGCGTGAGCGAAACTTTCCTACAAAAAAGTGCAACATCATTGGTCCTAGTTTGATTAAAATGGTTCAGGACGTGATTCAAGCTGGTAAGGTACCGGTGGAGATGTGCAATGCTATGATGATGCTAATCCCCAAAGTTTAGACGACTAGAAGATGAGAGAATCTACGTCTGATTTCTCTGAACAATGTGAAGTTGAAAATCATTTCCAAGCTGATTGATGAGAGTTTGAAGTCATTCATGAATGAGTGGGTGTCAGTTTCGCAAAGCAGCTTGATACCTTGTCACAAAATCACAGACAATATTGTTCTTGTGCACAAGCTAATTCATAATATGTGCAGGAAAAGAGGGGCACAAAGCATGGCGATCAAGATTGACTTAACCAAAGCCTAGGACCAAATTTCATGGGATTTTATTAGAGACACAATGATCAAATTCGGCCTTCCGAACAACATTGTATCCTATATCATGTGTTCTATTACTAGAGGAGAAATAAGGACTGCTTGGAAAGAGAACATCACAAAATCCTTCAAGGTAAGTTGGGGTCTAATAAGGCAAGGGGATCCTGTTTCCTCGTACTTGTTTGTTCTTTGCCTTGCAATATTGATCCAGTTGATCCAGCACAAGGTGCATGAAGGCGAATGGAAACCCATGAATTTCGAGTCTAAAGGGCCAAAGGTGTTGCATACTATGAAGAAAATGAGAATTATAGAGGATGTGTTTAGGGAGTTTGAACGAGCTTCCGACCAGTCTGTATCCATGGAAAAATCGAGAGTCTTTTTTGCTAGAAGTGTAGGGAGGCCCATGGGAAGAAGTATATGTGAGGGCAGTTGTTTTCAAGAAACCAAAGATCTAGGAAGATATCTGGGGGTACCGATCATTCATAATCGGGTAAACATATCCCCTATAAAGAGATTATAGACAAGACTTAATGCGGAATCAACGGGTGGTCAGAAAGGAGTTTATCTCTTTCAGGTAAGGTGTGCCTTCCAAAGCTATGCTAGAAGCCATGTTGACATATATTATGCAAACTTCCATACTGCCCTTAAAGCTTTGTGATGCCAATTGATGGTATGATAAGATGATTCATCTAGGGCGGAGCCAATAATGCACATCCATCGTCCTTAGTTTCCTAGGACAAGGTGATCAGCCATAAGAGCGAGGGAGGCCTCAACATGAAATTGATATGTTAGTGGAACCTAGCATTAATATATAAACATTCATGGGATCTTTTCTGTAGAAGCAAATATGATTGCCACGTAGGCATGATAGAAATGCAAAGCCTTTATTTATTTGAGATTCAGACACGCTGCTTGTGCAGGAAGGAAATTCATTGTGGAAAACTTGTATGTTGTTCTTATGAATGGTCAGAGCATTAATGTGTGGACTGATAGATGGTGGTGCAATGGGCTGACATTGAGAAGTGTTGTTAGCAAACCTATCACTCAAGAACTTCTGTACCTAAAAGTTAGCTCGTTGTTTAACCCACAATGTGAATGGGACACTACCTTTCTCAAAGAGTGGCTGATCGATGATGTGGTCAACCAGATCCATCAAGTTGGATGTACCCAAAGAGACGGATGGACATGATGTGAGGGTATGGGAGTTATCCACTAATGGTGGTTACTTTTTCAAATCTGAATACTGGAAATTTAGGGAAGGAAAAGGAGTTCGAACGAAGGGGTGTTGGCATGAGATATGGAAGCTAAAAACCTTCCCCCGCATAAAGATGCTTTTGTGGCTCCTATTGCATGAGTCTCTTCTTACTCATAAATGTAGATCTCATCACCATATGATGCCTAACAATACATGTCCAAGATGCAACAAATATGAGAAGTCTACCCTTCATGTAGTGAGGGATTGCAAGTGGGCTAAGGAGGTCTTGGATAAGGTGAAGGCAAGTTTGAGTTGTGCTTCTACAACATTACCGACCTCAAGGTGTGGTTCCATGAGAACATTAATAAGGATGATAATTTCTCTCATACTTCCCTCCTATCTTGCTGGTGTGTTTGGAAAAGCCAAAACAACCTAGCGTTTGAGGAGAAGACCACCGTCCATGTGTTTCTAGTCAACATCATTAGAAGAGAAACAAGAGAATACATAGAAGAATATATTCAATAGACATGCCACACTAAAGAGAGAGTGAGGAATAGTTGAAGAAGGTCGGAAGCCAACACTATCAAAGTGAACAGTGATGTGGCTATAAAAGCCAGAAGAGTAAGCTATGTTGCAATCTTCAAAGATGATCAAGGCATGTTGATAGGGGGCATAGCAACAATTTCTCAAACTACAGATCTAGTGGAGGGTGAGCTTTTGGGAATCTACTTGGCATTGCAGGCTGCTAATAATATCCAATCACAAGACATGATCATGGGAAAATATTCCAAGGAGGCAGTGAGGATGATCAATGAACCGGCCATGACTAACTCAAGGTATGCTAATCTGGTGGAGAGGATCCAAAGAACCAAGAAGGGAAATTGGATCATTTCGTTCTCCAGTAGAGACACTAATGGGGTGAATGATCTCCTTACTAAAAGTAACTATAATAACCAGGAAGGGGTCTAGGTTTTCCCTCATCCCCCTATGGAGATTCTTAACGTTTTGACTAAAGAATTTTGTAATAGTAGTTTTATCTTACTAGTTTAATTATTGTGTGTAAACTGGACTTTGAGTTGCCCACATGGGGAGGGAGGGATGAATAAGATAGCCTCCCAACTTCTTTTAAGATAAAAAACAAAATCTTGGTGTAGTAAAACAATCAAAGTTACAATCTTGGTGTAGTAAACCATCTGAAATACAATAACATTTCTATCTCTTAAAAGTTATTGAAAATAACTCTTCCTTTATTGTAACATCCCTGACCCGGGTTATGAAATAACCCTAGGTGTTTTGCTTAAGTATGTAATTATATGCTTGTGATTATCTTTTGGTATGTAATTAAAGCTTCTGAGGAACATATATTTCCATTTCTGCCTTTTTTGAACAATGTTGTAATATTGTTTTGTAATATAGGGACCTATGTGCAAATTACCCAATTAGAGGGGTTAACTTAAAATTTCACATGTCAAGATGTTCCTCTAATGATGAGACATCATAAGAATGCATATGATGAAGTGTTATGGATTCTCCAAGCTTGGGCACCAAGATGCAGCTTGTGGAGCAATCCTTGTGCTTTAAACCCTAATTTTGGTGTAAAGTGCAATTTACCCAAAACATGGGATGCAACATGTAAAATATACCTTTTAGAGTATCTTTCATGACTTTTGGCATAAATTCGAGTAAAAATGATGAAGAGGGCACTTCATTTGAATAATCAAATAAAAAGGATAACCCTTGTAATTAGTTAACGAAGTTGTAAGCATAATGACCCTTTTAATGTGTACAACTTAGTACGAGGTTTGGCTTCTTATCCTTTAGACCTTGGTTTAAGAAAGAGTTTTTCTTAAGTATAGATAAGGAGGGACGTTCCTCGGAGAAGGAGAGAAGGACCTAGTTGAGAATAGGAGAAATAGTTGTCTTTATCTTGGAAATACCCCCAAAGTATATAGTCACCTTTCTTTTACAACCAAGGAACCGTTTCCCCTCTCTCTTCACTTATCTTCTGCTGTGACTGACTAAGGACGGAGCTCTGGAGCAAAGGAAAATTGCCAAGCAGTCCTAGGTAAGGTTTTATCATCATCTAGCTCAGATTGTGGAGAAAGTCATGATGCAAGGTTGGTTTGCTAGCTTTTCTTACTTAGTTCTTCTTTCTAGCCATCCCTTCCTACCAATTCTTGAGGAAGCAACCATGGACGACCAGTGGAGATCAAGACTTCATGAAAGCTTTGAAGCTTGGAGCTCTAGATCCGACTCTAAGGTGGGTTTTATAACTCTAAACCCTTAAACTTTGTTATGCATATTTCTTTCTTGCAAACATTGCTTGTTATTCTTCCCTCCATCTTTCTTTGCACTCTTGCAAGAAAAACCATGAAGAACAAGCCTCGATCTTGAAGTAGAAGAAGATGGGCGTGAATACCAATGTCACTTTACCAAACGGTCTCCCACCCTTGGTCCAAATGGTTTGCAAAACCATTTAAACCAAACAGTTTCAAAACCTTTTGGATTCATACGGTTTCACAAGACCGTTTAGATTCAAATGGTCTCTAAGACCGTTTGGATGGGTTGACCAGGCGTTGACCATTTGGGAGTCTGCTGGACACATTATGAACTAATTACATACAAATAATCATTAACTAACTCCAAGTAAATCTCAAGTTGAAGGCACTTTAATCACCAAAACCCTAATCGGGTTCATTGCTGATTTCAATGGACCAATTATGTTGAACTTTGGGTTGAGTGGCCCAAACGGTTTCAAAACCATTTGGGGATTACCCGAACGGTCTCAAGACTGTTTCGTGATCACCCAAGACCCTTTGGAGGTCTCGGGATAAGAAGAATTAATCAATTGAAGGTCCAATCATTATAGGTTGTTGAAACAATCAAAGTGCTGATTTGGTGACCTAATTAGGGTTCAACCCTTAAGTAATTGACTTAGTTTTTTATGAGACTTTGGGAAAACGGTCTCAAGACCATTTGGAGGATGTCCAGGTGATCCCAAGACCGTTTGGGGTCAGGTCATGTCACGATTGGATGATGGTTCAATGGGTTCAACTTCAATTAGACTCATGTTGATGAATGTTGAAGGATGATCGATTTCAAACCCTAATCCAATTGGTCCTAACCCTATTTGGTGACCAATTGAGGATCAATTGAGTGTAAAATTGGTTTAGGATTAACATAATTAGCTCAATTTATAAGTGGTTAACCTTGGCATGAACAATTGAGGGGTTCATCATTGAAAACCCTAACTCAATTGCAAGTGTTGAAGCACTTTTGGGTCCATGCGGTTTTGAGGTGTTTGGACCAAACAGTTTCAAGCCCATTTGAATCCAAACGGTCTCAAGACCGTTTGAATCCAAACGATCTCAAGACCATTTGAATCCAAATGGTCTCAAGACCGTTTGAATCCAAATGGTCTCAAGACCATTTAGGGGCAAACAGTCTCAAGACCGTTTGGGACCAAACGGTTTCAAAACCGTTTGGATTCATGCAGTTTCAAAACCATTTATGGTCATGCAGTTTCAAAGCTGATTTGCTCAAAAGGTTTCAAAGTCAAACTTGGCTAAATGGTCAACGTGACCAAACAGTCTCAAGACCGTTTAGGGGAAAATGGTCTTGAGTATGAACTTGTCCATGCGTTCTTGAAAGTCAAAGGTACCAAACGGTCAACCCTTCCATGCGGTTTCAAAACCGTTTGGATTCATGCGGTTTCAAAACCATTTATGGTCATGCAGTTTCAAAGCTGATTTGCTCAAAAGGTTTCAAAGTCAAACTTGGCTAAATGGTCAATGTGACCAAACAGTCTCAAGACCGTTTAGGGGAAAATGGTCTTGAGTATGAACTTGTCCATGCGTTCTTGAAAGTCAAAGGTACCAAACGGTCAACCCTTCCATGCGGTTTCAAAACCGTTTGGAGGTTGAAAGTTCAAAAACCGTTTGGGGTCTTTTAAGGTCAAGATTGCTTAATGATTTAAAGGCTTAGATGGTTCAATGGTTGATTAACCTGAACCCTAATGACACCTAAATACATTAAGGGAACAAGTAATTAGTTGGTTGATGCATGTTATGATTAATGGTGAACATTACCAAGGTACTTTTGAAGGGTTCAAGTGGATAACACCCCTTGACCAAGTAAACCCTAATGACCACAATGGTGATGTCATGACTTATGTTAATCAAGTTGATTTGATGTAACTTCATATAGAGTGATGTAAACATCATCTAATGGTAAGAGGAGAGAGAAGACTCCTAATATGGATGGAAACCAAGTAAATCACCTCCAATATATATAAATGCACATGATTAGGGTATGATCCACCAAAGTGAGATAATGGAAACCCTAATTATGGTGATTGATGAATCTTAACCTAATTTGAAGGTATTAATGATAGTAATTTTCATACATGATGATGCTATGAGCTCAATTTACTATGAAGTAAATAGTAAACCCTAATTCTAAGGTTAATAACATGTGATGTGAATAGTAAACCCTAATTCAGGGTAATGTGATGAATGGAATAATTGTGGGTTATACCTTTAAGCATGAAACCCCATGAATGAATTATAAAGTAAGGAACCTTATGCCTTGTAATCTAAAGGGGTTTGACAACCCTAATTGAAGTGAATAAACCCTAACTCTAGAAACCAGTCATGGTATGTTGATAACAGCACGATCGTGCTAAGTAACACAGCCATGGTAGCTTTCCCTTGCACGATCGTTCAAGGAAGCACGGTCATGGTGTTCTATGAAGAAACTAAAAAGTTTTGTATTATGCTAATAATGTTATATATGCATGTCCTCAATTATATTAGTCATGCAGGTTGATATCAAGAGATAATCATAGCCAGGTAAGGGTTATGATGTCATATTCATTGAAAGCATATTATAAGCTTTATGAATAGTGATATATTATGTTCCCTAGTTTAAGGGACAACATATGAGAATGATGGGCTGTAAGAGCCATGAGAAACATCAAGGTCATGCTGATCAAATAACTTATGATGGAATGGTTAAGAATTGATATCCATATGATAATTGATGTGAGTTAAACTTGATACATTTAGTGTTTTTCTTTCATAGAAGTTTCCTTAATAGTTAAATGTTTGAAAACATGCTTGATGATAAAATAATGCTGAAATGTACTTAATAATCAAGTATAATCATATCATGTAGAGCCCTGACCATAGATCCATCATTGTTAGTAGTTTAATGATGGTGAAACAGGTTTCCTAAGGGAACTCCTGGAAAACATACTTTTGAGTATGTTGGGGTTATGGAAGCGAATATCCTTACGTCCTAGTGTAGGAATTGATGTAAGATGTACTTTAATCCATCAACCCTTCATTATATGTTTATGTCGGGGTGATGTATCACTAATCTCCTGAGGGAATCTTTAATGCCGCATCGATGAGAGATAAACAAGAGATGTTTCGATGACGAAGAGAGTACAGAACGCCACTGTGACTCTAATAGCGAAGTTGCCATAATACCCTGGAAAGCTATTCTAGCAGAGACACGAGATGTCCTGCATGTTGGTCCTCACACTGACTGAGGAAGATGAGGTCATAAGAATCTGGCTCTTTTGATGACCTATGTATGGTACCGATGCGATTTAATAATGATCGGTTGGAGTATGAGCGGTATACCTCATCTCCGCAAGGAATAATAATGTTTGGAAAAATATAATCAGTCGTGTAGCATAACTGCTTAGGTTGAACTACGAGAAACAATGATTGATGTTACATTGTTTATAAATGTTCTAGTCAAGCGACTAGTATACATGTTATTCATATTCCTTACTGAAATGATTTCTTAAGTAAAAGTTGTTTTATTTAGTCGTAAGCCTGCTGTTGAATGATTTAAGTTAATTTTCTTATGTTATTCTTTTATTGCTATAACAAAGCTTCTGGCGGAGAGTTATAACTCTCGCTGGGACAATTATTCAATTGTCTCACCCCCGTAGGTTTCGAATTTGTAGGTGGATGTCGAGGACGGAGAAACCAATCCGAGGGTGAGCAGTATCAGCAGCAACAACACCAGGGGCAACAATGAATCTCAGGTGGAGATACTAAATGTCAAGCTTTTAAGATAGTATGTCTCATGTCGTCTCTGTAATCTCAGGTCCTAGGAGTCAGTAGGTCTGAGGTTTTTGGCTTAGTGCCTCGAGATTTTGTATCTTGCCTTGCACAGATAACAAGGCAATGGATGTATGTAATCACTCGAGAGGTGATTTCAAAGAGATGTAATGTCAAAACATGATGTAAATAGTTTATCTCATTTTCTTATAAAAGAGTTTTATGTTTTAAAGATCTCTTTCCATAAAGTTTTAATTTTTAGTGATTTTTCATAATTCCGCTGCTAATCGACCGCTTCCGCTGAGTTTACATCGTGATTTATAAGTCGGAACCCACAATTAAGTGGTATCAGAGCTCTAGGTTCATTGAGTCTACAGCGACATAGGACTTAGGATGTCGAGTCTATTCTTAGTGTTTTCCAGTATATCTAATAGTGTCTTCTGCTCCTCAGGAGAAGAAGATAAGTTAAGGATGTATGGACCACACGAGGAGTATGTGGTAGAGAGTAGCGTTACTGCACCCCGAGAAGGTGCAAGGAACCCAGAGATAGAGCATCCTGTACCTGAGCCACCCCGGTTCAACCCAGTTGACATGGGGAACCCAGCCGTTCAGACTATGTTCGGGAAGTTTATGACTGCCATGACACATATAACAGATAGGATGCCCTTGACTCAGGCCGTGCAACGCCATGTGGCCAGTAGAGTAGAAGGAACAAATGCGAGGTCTCAACCACCTCCACCCTGAGACAGAGTAGAGAATGAGGTAAATGATTAAGGAACCCAACCATCGCCTCCAGTTGAGCCACCTAGAATCAAAGTATCCATCGTTCACCAGTCAGCTGAAGCTGAAGCCATGGTTAGATACCAAGTTAGAGAAGCAGAGACCTGTCTCCAATGCTGCCGAGCAAACTCGGAGTCGAGGCAGACCCCAATGCTAGCGGAAGGAGAGCCACCAACTACCACCAGCCATCGAAGTCGTCGAGGAGACTGAAGGCGAGGACGAGGGTCCTTCATCAACCTGGTAGGACCACGTCTTACTCTAAAGATGAGGAGGAGATGCGTGAGAAAGGGCAAACCCTCTTTCTCTGACACCGACGTGGAACATCAGTAAGAGATGAGACCGGGTGGGAAAGATCTTTCCATCTGCCTCACCTGGGTAATATGGAAGTCGACCAGTCGACGCCGCAATCCACGGACCCTGATCTCACTCCTCGCATCGCTCCTCGAATCCTACTAGATCTACAGAGGAGAATCCCCGATGACCCAGCCACCTTGCTTCACTCCACCTGGATCCGCTCCACCCTTCTCTAGAGACGCTACCGTGGTCATTGAGGGCTAGGGGGAGGAAAGACGCCTGAGATGCTTCCTCACCCCAGCGGCAGCCGTCGGGATGGAACTAGAGGGAAGGGGGAGTGGGTACCCTGAGGGAAGGGAAGGGGGAGCGGCCTTTATAATACAATAAAATCAAGACGAGGTGCTCAAAATGGAGATGCGGTGTAATAAAGCTCTCTTGATAGTTCAATACATTGCAATACGTCAATCTCATATTTACAAACCACTCTACAAGGAAACAAGTTACAAAGTTTCATACTCAATTAACACAAATATTTCATTCTCTTATTGTAGGACCTAGAGTAGGCACGGACCAAGACTAACTAAATATATCTTAAAATAATGCTCACACTCTTATGTTTTGGGACTCTTCTGAAATCTATAGCTACCTTCATCAACAATAGGTCAAATTTCAGTAGAGTGTGATCTATTGGCTCAGTGAATGGATCACCAAGTAGACATGATAATATAGATATTATGTAATTATTGAAAGCAATGTAAGAACATATAAGAAAGTTTTTAATACTAAGTAAATGACTAATACTGTAGAAATCATTAACATACTAAATATTGAAAATAGTTGAACATATATATCCCAATCTTTATAATTGAACAAAAAATTCATGACGGTGGCTTCGTAATCTTTTAATCCCTTTATTAATGCCCTCGACCACATGAGGTGTACCTAAACATATGGAAGCATCACAACAAGATAAAATTTCTCTATATGAGACTTATAGTTTACTACTTAGTATTCTAAGTTTACAAACTAGCTACCCAGTCGACAATGAGCCTCACCCCGTCTAGCCTCATCATCTATTTCAGTTGGACAAATAGATTGTTCTCCTCCTCTGAACCTGGGTACTTAGTAGGAGAGTTAAAGCACTATGGAATAAAGTGCCTACATCAATGGTTCTACAAGGGATGAATCACTAATTAGTAACTGAATAGGGAACCACTAGAATATAGTGTTTGTTGGTTATGTATCCATAGCAGTAAACATGTTACCGCTGGGATATCTGGGTATTGTTGGATAGAATTGGGTATCCAACCAAAACCATCAATTAAACTTAGGTAACCCTACTATTATTCAAGAGGTTGTCCAAACTAGGCCTAACCCCTCATGCCCAACCATTATGCTCTGCCTTCCTCTAATGGATATTTCTAGTGGGTAAGTCATTTTTCCCATTACCGATCAGACCTCCACAAAGAACCTATGGTATTCAAGGCATCCAACTATCTAATGATTTTGTAGTTTCACTTTTCAATGAGCTACTAAAGTTGTCTTAGATTTAGCCTATAATTAAATCATTCCATTTTTTTTCTAAGTTTCATTCAATAAGAGTGCCAACTAATATCATACTAAAAACAATGTTTTTTATACTTCAAAAATGGAATCCATTCAACTACTAACTTTCAATATCGTATTGAAATGTTACTACTAGTCTTTTATATGGAATGTCATCTGTTTTGATCTCATGAATATGTAATGAACTAAACTTCTAACATTAAATACCAAATTGCATTTGTATTGTGTATTGTATATCACTTATACTTAATATTTGAGCATTTCTAGATATAATGGAACTATCTTTGATATAGAAATACCATATATCTTTCATACTAAATGTTACCTATTTTGTTCTAGCTAATCAGTACTAACAAATTAATATTTTAAATTGTGTATAACTTTAAAAGGCTAAATCAAGCATCTAATAAAAAAATCCAAAAATAATTATGCATTTGTTCATATCATACTCATAATTGAAAGGAATCTAAGCTATATTATAACACTGGTTAGCATGTATTTTATTCTTGAGAATTTGGGAAAACTCAGACGCACTAGTTCCTCTAGATTTCTCTTTTTTAAAACTCATACAAGTCATATACAAGTATTTTGGAATAGAAATAACTCAACTCTCATATATTTTGGACTTTTGTGGAGGTAGCAGAAAAAAGAAGGCCATAGAAAACCTTCAGTTGGTGAATTATGGAGTTTTGAGTAAGGGAACATGAAAAGAAGGAAGGATAAACAATCAAAAACTACATACTAAGTCAAATCTATAGTGAAACCTTTTATTTCTACTATTCTTCATATACTTCGCTATAGATAAACCTAAGAATTGCATTCTAGTTGTCTTTCTCATAGATTAAGAATCGGATTGTGTAGAAAATTGAAACTTGAATCCAAAGAATTTTTTTTATCAAAT
Organism: Alisma plantago-aquatica; assembly: GCA_963693085.1. Classification (NCBI taxonomy): domain Eukaryota; kingdom Viridiplantae; phylum Streptophyta; class Magnoliopsida; order Alismatales; family Alismataceae; genus Alisma; species Alisma plantago-aquatica. The sequence continues at coordinate 463,043,780 of OY856409.1, forward strand.
TCTGATAAGTATAGAAAAAGTTATGACTGTTTCAAGACTAACTGTTATGAACGGCTTCACAAGTCAAGCCTTGATTTTGCACAATCAGAAAGTCAGCCATCAGAAGGCCCTTTTTCGTAAGGTCAATCCAATTGTATATCTAAGTGAAATGAAAAGTACCATAACTTTCCCATTTTGACTATGATTTTGTTCCTAATTTTTGCAATGGATTCATAACTAAAATTTTATAATTCTACAGAAACACTTTGGTAAACTTATAAGTAATTTTTTATTAATGAATTTCTCAAATGTCTATAATGCCCTTGTGGGGTTATATGGGCATAGAGTAAGGCAGCAGAAACAAAAAAAATTTCTATTTATAATCCCTATAACAGTAAGATTGCATCAACTACTATGAAATAGGAAAGATGCTTCAACAAGTTTATGCCTACTCCTGGAGCAAGTCCAATGACTACAAATCGTTGCAGTGCAACTATCTTCTAGTTGCTCTTGGACGATGTGCGTGCAGCTCTTGGTCTTTGCCAAAGATGACATACACAAATGGCGTCTACAAACAGGTCTCGTAGTCTCTCCATGGACTGCAAATTGACATTGCTCTCCTAGCAACAACCAAAGGACTCCTGCCTTGAGAGTAGTCAACACAGACCAACTAGAACTCTTGTCATTCAACTAGAATGAATAAGAAGTATTTGTCCCTCCCATTGGTGTATTAGTCACCAACTTTCTCTACTACAATTGTGTCTCCCTTTCTATCCCTCCCTTTAGCGGGTAGTACTTACTCGTGATCACTATTGGTTCCCACAACTAGAGAGGACAAAAATTTTCAGAGGAAATTGAGTTATGTTCTGGGAAGCCCCCGGTACCCCTCTATTTATAGGAGAGGTTAGGGTCTAGGTTCCCAGTCAGTGTGGGAGTGGAAGGAGCTGGAAGATCATGAATTTTCACAACATGTGAATCCTAAAATGGTCTGTTGGCAACCAAACCAATCAGTTCACATAAGAGCTGATCGGTACGTAGCCTGAATCAGTTGTTTTGCAATGTTTCTCAATCGCACACAAATTGACAATTTTGTTTCCAATTAATGTTTAACATTAATTCTTCTACCAATCAAATTGAACAAGTGAAATGATCAATTTTTCTCACGAATTTGAGAAAGATACTAGAACCATTGGTTAGCATGTAAGAGTTGATCGGTTCACTAGGAGAACCGGTTGTCTCATGCAACCTGAGTCGATCAGTTCACCCAGTGAGCGGATCGGTTGGTGCCATAATTCATGAAAAACTCAGCCAATTCAATTGTAATCTATCTGACACGCAAAATGACCATCTCAATACTTGAGACGATCGACTGGAAATCCAGTCATCTTATTTGCTTCTTGAAATGAATACCTAAACACTTTAGTAATCAATCCAATCATCATTCATGATTAAACTCCTCTTCTAGATAATTCCTATGTGTGTGACCCTATAGGCCCCATATCACGTTGGCAGTGAATGTCCATAACTAGTTTATGACATCACAAGCAAAGAGTGGTGCCTAGTCTCACATCAGTGCTACCCATGTGAATGGAACATTGGAGAACAACTTCAACCTACAATCTGTGTAAGGTGTTTTAGTGATTGTATAGTTCCTTTGTCTCTGATATCCGAGAAGAACTTGAGGTATGGAATATGCATCCTATCAGTGTTCAATCCATGTCCCTTGAACCAAGAGTAGACTATCTGATATATATGTGACCTCAATATCAAATATTGGTCCACATGTCCATGAGAATGCATTTCTCAGTCTCGCTTATCAATTAGACATCATATCATCCTCCATTAGGAGGGACAAATTCAATCTAAATCACTCACAGTTAGTCCCCATGTGTCACGACTACCCAATTATCACCTTTCGGGAAACCCATGTTTCAAGATTAAATTTTATGATGTCAAATTATACCAAACGTCATGTGATGAGTGTAGCAAATTCAGGTGTAAGAGCCACGATCACCACCTTCACTATGAGAGATGACTAAGACCACCAATGATGGTTGCCATGTGTCACTCTCAAGGTAGGTCTATTCGATACATTATTCTTTAACACATATCTATGTGCTTGGTTTGATATACCATATCATGACTAATGAGATTTTGTCATCAACCAACCACACTCTAGTCTTTTGTGTTATTGGTGTCTATCTGCCTTTCATTGTAACAACTGACTATGGGTATAATAAGAATATACATACTCTTAGCATATGTATGATCTCATTGTTCAAGTCGAAGACTTACATCATTGATTATTGTCATTCTTTCGACTTTTATAATGTTTCCTCATTATCACATAATTGAGTGAAATCGAATGAATTGGAATCTTGCCTTTATGGTTATTAATCAAATACTTTATGCCATGTCAATCATCATATGATTGGCTCTCTGGGCGTACCATACCAAAAAACTCCCACTTCCACTTAGATAAAATCACTAAGGAATGTCATTCTTAGTGATCTAAACATGTCCATCATGTTTCTGTTGCACAAGTACTAATCTAGTGGGTTAGAAACATTTTGCTTTAGTCAATATATTGCGTGGTCGTTATCTCTTCACTATGATATGAAACTGTCATAATATGGTATCTGATATTCCTTTCTTAACAAGTAGCTACACTATTGTCACAATATTTCTACTGTCTCATCAATAGTTGGAACATTTTTAAGTTTATCATATGAACTTCTAGATCATATAGTGTCAACTCATGTGTTCATAACACCAGGATACTCGACTTCAATTTTTAGAATAAATTTAATGGCTTGTATTTTGGAACCCTTCCATCTTACATCTCTTTTCTTAATATCAAACACATTATATTTCATCACTTTTGTCTTTCTGGAAGCTTGCATAAATGTAACCCTTTACACCCAACTCTTCCTTGTTGCTATGATCTAGCAACATATCCTTAAGTACTTTACAATTATTGATGGAAATTTTAGATGACATTCTAATAACCCTTGAATATCACCTTGTCGTGTCCAATACATACAAGATTATGCAATGCGTACTGTAACACCCTTCACCACACAAAGTGAGATTACTTAAAAAAAGTGTGGAATTATTACTAATCACAATATTACCTCAAAACAGGATAAATTTAAACCATTTCACTTTAGTATATTAAGCAAAAGTATTTCATAAACAAGCCTTCAACTTAGTCCATTTGTATTCATTATATGCCAAAAAGATTATATCTCATGTTAATAGACCATCAAGCTACATCCGTTACATTTTGCAACATGTTTATATGTACATGCCATTTAAATACAAACATGACATAAAGCCAAAATCTACATGTCAATATACAAAAGCATAAAATCTCCCCAAAGACCTGAGAGTATAGGGACGACACATAAGACTTCTACTATAAAACTCTAACTAGTAGCATGTCAACCTATAATAGCTACTGTTCACTCTACTTCTCTGCACCTGCACCATGACCTTGACATCCTCATCTAAGACCACCTAAAAAGATGTGGAACCCACAGAGTGAGACCAAACATCCCAGTCAGAGATATAACTCCTCGCAACGTCTATTATAAGCATAGTACCATAAAGAACAATAAATAAATCAAGTAATACTATTTGAGTAGTTTAATTAGTTATAACTAAGAATTAGAAAATTTTATACTATTAAAAGGAATATGAAGAACATGTATGACTGTTATAAACTAAAATGTTCAAGAAATAAGGCATGGGTTCATCCAATGTGATTCTTATTTGACCCTAAACAATTATACAGTACGACTGTTTAACCATTTTTATTCCTTGAGGATTTGATGTGTACCACTCAAATCCAACCGATCACTGCTAAGTTCAAGTCTGCAATGCAGTGACACATAGCCAAACTGCTAAAGACATCAACTTGTAGGAAAGGCTACAATCATGTAGAGACAACAACTCATAGTCAAGGCTATTGTCTTGTAGACAACTAGTCTTCCTTGGTACATGGCACAATACTAGAGAACTGTCTCACACATGGTTATTCAACAATAAACGATATACCACTATATCAACAATTTAAGGATACAGGGAAATATATCAGCTGCACCGCACATATTCAACAATATGCGTTTCGACTTTCCCATAGGAGTTACTCATTTCACCATCTAGCTAGATACTAACACTGAAGATGGATCTACGGTATAGGGAAACTACATGATTAGGGTTTCACTTGATTAGATATGCCAATTGGGTATCTTTTAATGCATCAATATAATTACAACGTATTAACCCTAAACAAACTCTACAAAATTAAGGTATAAAGAAACTTCAGAAGATATAAAACATATTAAGTGATAACTTGTGTCATCACCTCATGACACTTGTAATACTTACATTGACAAGGACATTAACAATGTCACATCACTATGGGATATCAATATCTCAATTGATGCATAAGGCATTTTCTAGGTCATTATACCAATTTATATACTCCTACACATTCAATATCACAAAAATCCTCAACATTACTCATAATCACAACTTTGTATTGTATTGTCTCACCATAGCATTCACTTAGCTATGCCATTCATCTCACCTACAAGTTAGTGCTACATAAGTAGGAGAGAGAAAACATTATCATAGAGTAACAAACTTCAAACAGAGTGAAAACACTTATCATGTTATCATCATATTATGGGTGGGTCTACTTGTACCCAAATAGTATCATACCACCTCTATACCCTAACTCCATCACTTCCTATATAGTTGGAGAGTTAAGCATTATTGTTGATTTTTATCCATTCAAAATCACAAAACTTTTAGGTAGGTCATTATCCTATGTACTGACTATGTTAATACTTACATGTATGTGTCTTAACCATATTTAACACATATGACTCAACCCCTCATTACACAAGTGTATCGACCCTCAACACATGGGTGTCGACCTAACCAACAACGGGGTGTCATGACCGAGACACACATGGTTACACCCACCGTCTCACCTGATCTCGTCCATTACAACACATAGGAGTCTAAACCTCTATACAATTGAGTTATGACCATGAAACATCAGTTCCTGGTTACGATTGTGACTCAAACCAAGAAGGACATCTCAACCCCTCATCCATATGGAGTAGTGATCGCGACACTAGGGCCATGCGATGCAACATCGTGACAATGACTCAAGAGGTATCATGACAAAAATGCAATAGAGTGTCACATCCGCTACACCAAGGAGTGCTTTGTGACCGCAACACATGCAACCTGGTGACACATCCCTTTACATACCAAGCATTTAGACCCATCATAAATATGTTTTGACCACAACTAATCTGACCTTAACCTGTTACAACCTTCACACCAACTAATTAAGTGTTGTTACCATAATGCTTAGTCATCCTAGCCGCAACGTTAACCAAAAACCAAGTCTGACCCTACAACAATGCTGCATCACAACCAAGCTAATAGGTAGCGACCAGTCTAGGGTTAAGAGGGTGTCACGACCAAAACCACCCCCCATGGAGTGATGACTGTAATATAAATCCAAGAGTTGGTCTCGACCACCCACACCACCCATAGCAGATCTGAACCAAGATCATAATCAATGTTCAAAAAAAGATCAAACCATGTGTCAACAAGATGCACACACACACCCTATACTATAAGGTATTCAACATACTCTAACATGATCATAAATGATCATCAAAAGAAACATACATATATATAGATAGAGAACTGAGATATATGTTCTTATATAATAGATCAAAACCTCATGTTATTCATGTATTACAAACTATATAGAAGGTAGTGTACAATCAAAGTTATGATTCACATAATAGAGGTAGGAAGAGTTATAAAACCTGCCTGGTGTGGAGATAAACAAACTCTGAATATCTCAATCTCCAAAAGCTTTAACTATGCTTCAAAAAATCATGCAAGGGATCACCTTCATGAAGAAGAAAACCATGGTCACAAGGGAGTTCAAGAAAGGAGGAGATCATATCTAAGTCAAACTCAAAAGAGAAAAGAGAAAGAGATAGAGTCAACCTCTCAAACAGCTACCATGGATGGTCCTAAACCCCATGACTGAGGAGGAGGAAGAAGATGAAGGTTTCAAGAGAGAGGAAACATGATTGAGAGTAATATAACTTACCAATAAAAGAAATATCCATGAAAACACAACCATGATGTTGATCTGGCACATGATCTTCAACAATTCAAGATAGATCGACCTCCTAAGGTCGAAGAACTAACCTTCCTTTCTCTTGAAGCTCCAAGGGCGATTCAAAGGAAGAAGAAAGAGTTGTGGGTTGAAAATGATTGCTTGCTTGTAAAAAATATGGGTTATATATCCAAATAAGGGAGAAGTAGAGGTGTTTGAGGTGTCAACATATTAGATCATCATAGGAAAACATACCCTTCGAAGAGATAATCTTTCCTCCACTCACATGCAAAAATAGAAACTTCATGTTTATGCATACATAGTGTCACAACCTACTTGGTCAGATGATTCTTTGTCACGATCGAGACATTACCTTCTTCTTTTCTCGGTCGAGACACTTCAAGGTGAAACCCTAGGTCATAGATGTGCATGGTCCTGATACTAGAGGACAACCTGTCTCGACCACCCTCACCTCTAGGTTATCTTGGTTGAGACAACACTACACAAGGTGTGTGTTGTGGTCGATACCATCACCAAAAGTGGTGTAGGGTCATAACATCAAGCCCTTACTCAATCACCATAAAAACTTTGTAAACTCTAGAAACCCTAATATCACATGATGTTGTCACATCATCATCCATGATTCTAACCAAGTTTCCATTGAATCATCTTCTCTCTCATGATACTAAAGAACAAGGAACAATCTCCACATGTAACATTTTTGCAAGATAACCCTCACTCATGCTTGAATTGCAAACTAGTCCAAAACATACACATATATGGCAAGATAGTTCAAACATTTTCCAGATTGGACCAAAATAAAAATATAAATCTATCACATGATATGAAGACATATCAAGATCTTAGATTAAGGTTTAAGCATCTCATTATGCACGTAAACACAATTAAGCATTAAGCTAGGTTAGGAGTCTTACAACTATGAACCCCTAATATGGATTTCTTCCACGAAATCCTGCTCAAAAGAAGAAGGATACTTCTTCCGCATCTCATCCAATTTCCCACATGGCTTCTTCAACACCATGACAATTCCACAAAACTTTAACTAATACGATGTCTTTCTTCTTCAACTTTTTGATCCTTCTATTCAGGATCAACAGATTTCCTTCTACATAAGATATATCATTATCTAATTCCACTTAAATAGGCTGAGGAGTCAACTCTATATTAGGGAGACACTTTCTCAAGATAGATAGGTGACAAGATGCAACCTCTGCAATTTAGATGGCAACTCCAACTTATAAGCTACCTTCCCAACACGTGCAACTATAGGATAAGGTCCCATATATCTATGAGCTAGCTTACCCTTCTTCCCAAACCTTAGAACACCTTTCCAAGGAGAGACTTTAAGATACACCATGTCTCCTACTTGGAACTCTAAAGGTCAATGATGATTATTAGCATATGACTTTTGTTTGTACTATGCTGCCTTTATCTATTGATGAATGACTTCGATCTTTTCTATCGTCTGCAGTACTAGATCGGAACCTAAAAGTTGATATTCCCTCGTCTCATACCAACACAAAGGATATCTATAACATCTCCCATAAAAACATTCATATGGTGCAATATCAATTCTTCTATGATATTGTTGTACCTGAACTCTATCAAACTAAGGTGAATATCGCAACAGTCCAAAATCTACAACATACAAGCTCTTAGAAGATCCTCCAAAGTATGAATTTTCCTTTTAGACTATCCATCTGTCTATGGATAGATGCAGTACTGAATCTCAATTGCGTACCCATCATTGTATGTAAACATTCCCAAAAGCGACTAGTGAATTCAGGACCTCTGTCTGACAATATAGTAATTGTGATACCATGTATATGTCCTATCCCATCAACATACACCTTTGCAAGGTTCTTAGCTGTATACGTTGTCTTTACCGGAAGAAAGTGGGATGACTTAGTCAATCTATCCACTGTTACATTGATGGAATCATGATCTTTGGTTGTTCTTAGAAGTCCAACCAAAAAGTCCATTGTAATATGATCCCATTTCAACTGAGGTATAGGTAATGATTCCACGGTCCCTGTAGGCTTCTGATGCTCGACTTTAACCTAGTGACATACTACACACTTAGCTACAAACTGTAATACATCACGCTTTAATCCTTGATACCAATACTGATCTTTCACATTCTGATACATCTTGGTGCTACCTAGATATATGGCATACATAGAAGAGTGAGGCTGTTTTAGTACTAGCATCCTTAGATTATGAACATTTGGTACAACCACCCTGCCATGATAAGATTCATGAATGCCCTCATGCTTTTCACTTCCTAACTTTTCTCAGATCTTTTTATATCACAATATCATTCTGCTACACATCTCTGATATGGAGATTCAATGTCAACTTTACTTGTAACTGTGCTAGCACACCTACTAAAATAGACACCTCTAACTATACATTCATCTGACGTAAGGAGACCAACATGTCTCTCTTATGGCATACTAAAGCACTCAATTGTTCTTTCTTTGAGGATGATGCCAAAGGCTTCCTACTGAAGGCATCTACTACATTTTCCTTCCATGGATGGTAATCTATGGTGCAATCATAGTCCTTAATTAGTTCCATCCAGTGTCGTTGTCTCATGTTCAACTCCTTCTAGGAAAAGATATATTGTTGGTTCTCGTGGTTGGTGAAGATCTAACACTTCTCACCGCACAAATAGTGTCTCCAAATTTTTCAAAGCATGAACCACAATGGCTAAATCCAGATCATTCTTTGGTAGTTCTCCTCGTGTTTTGTAAGATGTCATAAAGAAACAGAAGTCGTGTTCTTATCCTACATAAGTGCACAACCCAAACCATTATTAGATGCATCACAAAGAATAATATAACCCTTTCCCTACTCTGGCACCACTAACACTAGTGCACTGGTCAATCTCTCTTTCAAGATCATGAAAGATATTGACATTAGTCATCTCAAACAAACAACACATCCTTCCTTCTAAGATTTGTTAGATGTAAGGCTACTACATTGAAGTTCTTAATGAACCACCTCTAATATCCTGCCAAACCTAGAAACAGGCAAACCTCCATAGGTTTTTTTTTGTTGATCCCACTCTAGTACTAACTCCACCTTCTTTAGATCTACATAGACTCCTCTAGAAGATATCACATCCCCTAGGAAAGCTACTTCCTTTAACTAGAACTTGCACTCACTAAACTTTGCATATAACTAGTATTGCCTCAGCAAAGTCAAAGCCTAACATAATTGTTGCTCATGTTGTCGACCGTCTCTAGGGTAGATCAAGATATCATCTATAAACACAACTACAAAGTGATTTAGATGGGGTCTAAACACTCTATTCATCATATTCATGAAGGTTGCTAGAGCGTTGGTTAGCCCAAATGGCATAACGACAAACTCATAATGAGCACACCTTGTCCTAAAAGATGACTTAGGTACATCATCTGCCTTAATCTTTAATTGAATATTATAACACGACCTCAGATATATCTTAGAAAAGATTGTGGCACCCCGTAACTGATCAAACAAATCAACTATACATGGCAATGAATACTTATTATAATTGTCATCTTATTAAACTATCAGTAGTCAACACACAATCTCATCGATCAATCCTTCTTCTTTACAAATAGAATGGAAGCACCACAAGGTGATGTGATCAGACTAATGAAACCTTTCTCAAGAAATTCTTGCAATTGTTTCATAAGTTTTTTCATCTCTATTAGTGCCATCCTATATGGTGTTTGTGTTATAGGTTGGGTATCGGGAGATAGACTGATTTCAAAATCAATCTCTCTAGGAAGAGATACACCTAGAAATTCATCGGGAAACACTTACTCAAATTCTCGTACAACTGACACTTCTTGAATGCTAGGATCCTTTGCCTTGTTATCCATAACATGTGCCCAGAATACATCACAACCTTGTCTTATCCACTTCTCTATTGTGATAGTTGAAACTAAACATGTCAGAAGAATCTTCCTATCACCTTGTAAGACCCACAAAACATTGCCATATACAAACGTTGCCATCTTGGCACTACATTGTAAGATCACTTGATACTTTTCCAAAGTATCCATCTAAAGGATTATGTCAAACCCATCCATATCAAGTTGTAAGAGGTCCACTTCAATGTTATATTCTGAAAAAGATAGAACACAGGATGGACCCACTTCCCACAGCTCGACGGAACCATCAAGAAGAGTTTCTATATGTAGATTATCTTATCTATGACTAACAAGTAAGAAATGGCTAGCAATCACTTCTCTAGTGATATCATAATGTGTCTCACCCAGGTCAATCAAAACATATTAAAAACATGAAGAAAACAAATCAAATTGAAATAATTCCATCTGACCTATCACGACCCTTGCGTTCACGACTCCCTCTAATTGATTTTATCGCATAGAGTCTAGTTATTGCCTGTTGTTGTCCCTTTCCTCTACCAACCTCTCATAAAGAACTAGCTTGTGATGCCTGACCATGTCCTTTGCTACTTTTCTATTTTTTGATGCGATCCTTGCTGACTTTATCTCATCTACTGAGTCACGTCGTCATCCTTCATTGGACGGTACCACTTCATATGCCCCACATGTCCACACTTGAAATAGGTCTTTCCCTCACACAATGGTTTAGACGACCCTATCACAGACACTGATGTTGCACTGTGAGCTCCTGTAGGTGGAAAACAATGGCCTCTATCTCTTCTTTGTATCCACTATGAATGCGTCACCAATCTCTATTTAGACTGAGGTGCAGAGTACTTAGGCTTCATGAAACTTCCAGAAGATTTTCCTTAGTACTTTACAAACCACTTCTTAGCCTTTGACTCATGCTTTTCTATACCTAGTCGTTCTACCCTAAAAAATGACTCCACAAATGTTGCAAAGCTTTCTCGATTTTGTAAATATGACAATGGGGCTGACAACTTAGTACTCAGACCCTTCTCGAAGTGTCTGATCCTCTCCTTGTGTATAGTTTCCATATGCAGGCGTAACCTAAGAAGCTCCATAAACATAGCTTCATAAGCACTGATCGTCATGGTTCCTTATGTGATATTCTCTAAGTGTATAATCTTTTTATCTAAGTAAGTCTTTGGAAAGTACCGACTTACAAACTCCCATCGAAATTCTACCCATGTAACAACGACACCCGACCTTTTCTCCTCTTCAATGGTCCACTAGTGACTAGCACTCCCTTATAGCAGATATACAACACAATTCACCTTATCTTCCTCAGGGATGTTAAGGATCCAAAAGGCCTTTTCTAGCTCATTTTTTCACATGTATGCATCAGCTGGATCAGATGTACCTACATACTCCAAAGCTCCTACACGTCAAAGTCTCTCAAAGGTCTTTCTAGAATATTGGGTTTCAGCACCTGGGGCAGTTCCATAGGTTGATTTACAAGCATTATATCTGCCATGTGCGTCATGGTAGACATGAGCTGTCCAAATATATCCCTAAAAGTAGGATTGGATACATCAGCTGGTTTGACTTGAGGAATCTCAGGCACAACATTAGCTCTTTCTTACCTTCTTGCACCACCACCTAGTGTAGCAACACCACTTTTCACAACATGTTCTTCATGTGCTCCATACATCTTTTCTTCTCTTCTTCCTCTTCTGCATTGTCAAAAGTGACCATATAAGATATATTGGAGGACAATCGAATAGACTCAAACCCAGGTCTTATGTCCCTATAGACTCAGTGAACCTATAGCTCTGATATCAACCAAACTGTGATGCCCTTCGCCAAACAAAGCGAGATTACTTAAAAAAACACAAAATTATTACTAATCACAATATTACCATAAAATAGGGTAAATTCAAACCATATTCACTTTACTATATTAAATGGAAGCATTTCATAAACAATCCTTCAATTTATGCCATATGTATTCGTTATATACCAAAAATATTACATCTCATGTTCACAAGATATCAAGATACGTCTTTTACATTTCATAACTTGTTAATTGTATATACCCTTTATATACAAACATGACATAAAGCTAAAATCTACATGTCGATATAAAAAACCAAAAAATATCCCCTAAGACCTGAGATTACAAGCACTACACATATGACTTCTACTATAAAACTTTAACTAGTAGCATGTCAAAACTCTAATAGCTATTATTCACTCTGCTGCTCTGCACCTGCACCAAGACCTCGACCTCCTCGTCGACGAACACCTAATAAGTTTTGGAACCCATGGAATTAGACAAAATGTCCCAATGAGAGATATAACTCTTTACAAACATATATTATAAGTATAGGACTATAAAGAACCAAGATCATAATCAACATTCAAACTAAGATCAAACCAAGTGTCAACAAGGTGCACACGCCCTATACTAAGGTATTCAACATACCCTCTCATGATCATAGAAGATCATCAAAAGAAACATACATAAGACAGAGAACCTAGATTCATGTGCTTATATAATAGATCAAAACTTCCTATTATTCATGTTTAACTAACAATATATAAGGTAGTATAAATCAGAAGTAAGATGCACATAATAGAGGTAGGAAGAGTTATGGAACCCACCTGGTTTGGAGAGAAACAAACTCCAAAGATCTCCATATCCAAATGCTTTAACTAAGATTCAAAACCTCATCCAAGGGATCACCTCCAATAAGAAGAAAAGCATGGCAACAAGGGAGTTCAAGAAAGGAGGAGATCAAATCAAAGTCGAACCCAAAAGAAGAAAGAGAAAGAGATGGGGTCATCCTCTCAAACGACCACCATGCATCGTCTACAACCTCATGATTGAGATGGAGGAAGAAGATGAGGGTATCAGGAGAGAGGAAACATGATCATGAGTAAGATCACTTACCAATAGAAGAATTCTCCACAAAAACACCACCAAGATGTTGATCTACCACATGATCTTCAACAAAGTAAGATAGATCAGCCTCCTAAGGTCCAAGATTTGATCTTGATCCTGAAGCTCAAAGGGAGATCCAAAGGAACAAGAAAGAGTTGTGGGTCAAAAAAGATTGCTTGCTTGAAGGATGGGTTATATATCCAAAGAAGAGAGAATTAGGTGTTTGAGGTGTCAACATATTAGAACATCATAGGAACACATGTCCTTTAAAGAGATAATATTTCCTCCACACAAATGCAAAAATAGAAAAGTCATGTTTATCCGCCAATTCCGTGACAACCTACTAGGTCAGTTTCTCCTTTTTATCGGTCGAGACATTACCATCTTCTTGTCTCGGTCGAGACACTTCAAGGTTGAAACCCTAGGTCATACATGTTCATAGTCGTGACACTAGAGGACAACCTGTATCAACCACCATTACCATTAGGTTGTCTCAGTTGAGACAACAATACACAAGGTGTGTGTTGCGGTCGATACCTTCACCAAAAGTGATGTAGGGTCATAACATCAAACCCTAACTCAATCACCATAACAATTATGCAAACCCTGGAAACTCTAACATCACATGATGTTGTCACATCATCATCTATGATTCTAATAATTTCCATTACATCGTATTCTCTATCATGATGATAAAGCACAAGGAACACTCTCCACATGTGACATATTTTCAAGATAACCCTCACTCATGGGTAAATTGCAAACTAGTCCAAAACATACACATATATGGAAAGATAGTTCATACATTAGTCAAATTGGACCTAAATGAAAATGTAAGCCTATCACATGATATTAAGACATCTCAAGAGATTCGATTTAGGTTTAAGAAATCTCATTATATAAGTAAACACAATTAAGTATTAAAATAGGTCAAGAGTCTTACAAGTACATTTATAGCATTTATGATATATCCATTGCTACAACATATGGAATCACACTATTTTTATTCTTCACAAGAATGGAGTTCACGAGAGACTAATTTGAATTCTCTCTCAGTGAATCTATCCTGCTAAACTTTTAAGCATCTTGCTATTATATGTGCTCATATAGATAGGCCATTAAAATTTCGAGGATTATCTTATAGATCTTTATCCCTATCACATAGGATGTTTCACTCAATCCTTCATCACTGAAGGTGTTTTCCATGCCAGTTCTCAATACTCACAATTTTGAGATGTTATTTCCCATCTCATGTGTAATATTTATATATGCTCCCCCTAAATCTTTTATAAGCATAGATTTCATCTTTTATCTTGATTCAAGTCAAACTCTTTGACTATATTATCAAGTCAGAAGATCCCATATCTAAGATGCTTGTTTCAATCCTAGTTTGAACTTTGTATCTTATAGACCGCTTTTGCATTCTTGAAGTCATGAAACCTTTAGGTTGTGTCATGTACACATCCTCTCACATATTCCTTTTAAGAAATCTAATTTTAATCTTCATATGCCAAATCTCTTTGCCTATTTTAGCTGCGTTAACAAGAATTACAATTGGTAAAGGAATTTCACTATGTTCAAACACTTTGAACTAATTTGAAAACCTTAGCAACCAATTTCTCCTTTTGGGTTATCCATGTTGGCTTTCAAATGAAAACCCAAATTCACCTTATGGGTTTTACCCTCTTCTGGTGGTACTAGCAAGGTCATACCTTATTAATTAACATAGACTCCATAATGCCTTTGAGCCATTTCTCAGATTATGGTTCTCAATAGCTTCTAGTTGATTTGTTGGCTCATCATATTATGACCAACCCATCTAAGTTGTTGGATTCACAATCTTTCAATCTCAGATGTGTTTTTCTAGAACTATGATGTTTGTGTTACATGAGCAACCTAAGATTTGTGATTCTCACTTGCTCTCATTGTACCTCCTTGGTGACCTCGAACCCTTTAAATTATACTTTTACTTACACTAATTATTTTGGAACTCAATTATCCTGGTAGAAAAACACATTAGTTATTGGATTAGCATTAAAGACAATATTCAACAATTATGGTTTGTGCATTATCCTTTTAAGAGACTACTTTCTTCATATAGGTTACAATCCTTAAGGGTTACAATCCTTAAGACACTTAGGGACATTCTCACACTCCATATATCATATGGTGTCCTTTGAACATTTTAGATGGTACATTATTATAGTATTTAGCGTATTTCTTTTTAGGGAATTTAGAAGATTGGATTAAATGATAATCATATCATGACTCATCATGATGTGATTTATTCTTTCTGATACATCATTAGGTTTAGAATTGATTGTACACTATCACAATTTTTAGAAGGACCTCAAACTTTTGATGCAAAGTATTTCAACATTTGATCATATCAAAGTTTCTTAATAATTTTATCAAAGTTATACTTCATTTATGTTATCTTTGAACATTTGAAGACATTTTGTATATATATTGGTGAGTGTGTATCATTATATCATCAAAAAATACTATGAAGTCTAAATAAATATCCACTAGCTTTTATTCTATAAGATCATTATATGTTAACATCTATAAGGTCTATTAGAACTCTTATCCTCCCACTATCACATTGGGCACAAGTAAGACTTGCATGTCTCTCATTGGTTCAATAACAAAAAAAGAGTTTAGATATGCATTTCTCACATGCATGCTATAGATGATAATGCTATGTATTGTTAATTGTTTGAGTTGTCAATTATAATACTTTAGATATTTAAGTTTTTAGACATTTATCCATGATCATAGGATACTCAGGGCATTTGACATACAAGATCATATCTTTAAAATATAACACACAATATTTTTTTCATAATCATCCTTGTTATTACAAGATGCGGGAAATAAAATGTTTCTATTTATTGTCATAATGAAATAGTAGTTCTACTAACTCTATTACATGCCCTTTGGGCTAAGATAAATTATAAATGTGGACTAAAGTTGCAGAAACTTTTTCTTTTCACATTCCATCTTTGTCCTTTCATAAAGGCTTTACTTCTTATCAGATCATGCAGATCAACGTATCTCAGATCGACATCTTGTACCATATACTAATATGAAGAAGTAACTAGAATTATCTTATAACCTTTTTACTTAAAGTACTGACCTCTGCCTCTTCCTTCTTCTTCTTTAGTTCCTATAACCAGAGGGGACAATTCCCCCCAGTGTCCAGCCTGGTGACAATGGTGACATTTGCCTCCCTTATTTATTCTTCCTTTTTCCTTGATGTGTACAGACATGGGCTTCTGGCTAGCTGTAGAACTCTTCTTAGATTTTCCTTTGCCTTTAGACTTTCCCTTTGTCTTATTGATTATCATCACATACATAGGCTTGTCTTTCTTCATTTGTGCCTCAGATGTTCTCAACATGCCTAATACCTATGTCAATGACTTGTCAAAGTCATTCATGTTGTAGTTCATAAAAAACTGACTGTATGACTCTAGCAGAGACTACAATATCACATCAGCAGTGAACTCTTGACACAAGGGGAATCCCAACCTTAACGGGTTCTCCACATATCCAATGAGCTTGAGCACATGAGGACCTACTGGATCTCCTTCTACCATGTTACATTTGAATAATGCTTTTGATAGATCACATCTCTCATGTCTTACGTGGTCCTAGAACATGTTCCTGAGATGTGTAACCATCTCCACAACTTCCATATTCTCATGTTGTGTTTGCAACTCATAGTTCATTGAGCACAACATTAGGCATTTGACATACAAGACATCTTTTGTATGCTTATTGTTAGCATCCATGTCAGCCCTGGGAGAATTAGGTAGAGGTTGTTTTGGCACTGGCGTCTCCAGGACATAGAGCTTCAACTCTTGTCTGAGAACAACTCTCACTGCCCTATACTAGTCATGGAAGTTATTACCATTTAATTTGTCCTTCTCAAGGACAGATCGCATAGAACAGTTGTTGTTGCGTGTTGCCATTTGATTCTACAATAGAATTTGGAAATTTTGTTCAAAACCATTTTTGATTTGATTTGATTATAAAAATTTGACGGTATATTAGGTCTTTAATTAATCATTGTTCTCACTATTTTTATTCAAATTGATATCCCTCACATATTAATTTGGATGATTGCATCGTACAACCTTCTAATGAGGCAAGATCCAAAATAATTCAACTATCACCCAACCAATACACTAGCATCCATAATCAATCATTGAAGTACACAACATTTGTCAATTGCATCATATGCAATTGTTGGATAGATGATATGTGCAACTCTTTGCCATAATCAAATGCATGCCTCTGGGCTTTGATGCTCTATGAATCACCAGTTTAGCCTAACCCAATAACAAACACAATAGATATGCACCATGTGAGGGAAGAACCTACACATCTACTATCACACTTCCATGATATACATAGTGCACCATGCGAGGGTGTAACCTACACATGGTTGATCAAGCTTTGCATGTGTGTTTCTAATGGAAAACATCTGAGAATTAATATTTTTAGGTGTAATCTTAGACTTAATATTATATTTGAGGGAGTTCATGTATATATATACTTCATCCAAACATCACATATATATAGTAGGTATCATAGACATGGTATATCCCACAATGTAAACATGGAATATAAAACAAAAGTGATGGTTATGGCCATGTCTACTATAATTCCTTAGATCCACAAGGAATTACTACCACCTAGGTTAGTATCACATCACATGCATGAACCTTCTATTGGTGTAGATTTGTGCTTTCCAATCTGGGTTGATCAGTTCAACCCTTGAATTGGTCGTCTCGGCTCGTGGTTGGTCGGTTGATCCCCTGAAATGATTGATTGGCCTTCCGTTCAACCGACATATGGACTCCTTCCAAACAGTCAGTTCAACCCACTAGGTGGTTGGTTTTCTCCTATGGTCCAACCTTCTTGGTCCTCCTATCAGTTGGCTCGTCACGTGAAATGATCAACTCGCCTGATGTTAATCGTCATCTTCATTGTTATAAGAAAAGAAACTATCCAATTTCCTATTACATGGTAGAGAGAAACCTCAAGTTACATTTGAGGGGAGCAAAGGTAAGAAAAAATTAACTTTATATTGGGAATCAAGAGGTAGATGCTTGGTACGTAGATCGAGATAGATAGGAATAAAACTAAACCATCCAGGCACACACAAATGTTGGTTAATAGCCATAACCATGACACACATCCACCATTAAAACCACTTTTAGGGTAAGACATGTAAATTGCACAAATATATATATATATATATATATATATATATATATATATATATATATATATATATATATATCATATATGTATATATTAGTTTGGAATTATGTGGTGTTTGATTAGATATGCATATGAAACAATTTAAATATTTTCATCATATGAAATAAACATAGGATGAAAACCAAAAATCTGATCATGTCGATCATCCTAAAACATAGTAAACTAACATGGATCTGATACCATTGTTGGGTTATACATGCATACTAAGATAGAGGAAATGAAAACTTTATCTATCTCTATTTCCCATAACAATAAGATCACATCAACTACTATGAAATAGGAAAGATGGTTTAATGAGTTTGTACTTGGTCCTAGAGAAAGTTCGGTGACTACAACTCATTACATTGCAACTATATCCGAGTTGCTCTTAGACAGTGTTCGTGAAACTCCTGGTCTTCACCATGGACGAAAAACACAAATAACATCTACAACAGCTCCTACGATCATGCTACATACTACAAACTAACGTTACTCTCCTAGTACTAGGCATAGGACTACTACCTCTAGAGTAGTCAACACGGACCAACTAGAACTCCTTTCGTTCAACTAGAATGGACATGAAGGAGTTGTCCCTCCCGTTGGTGTACTAGTCAAAAACTTGATCTCCCACAACTGTGTCTCCCTTTAGAAGATAGGACTTTCTCAGGCTCTCTATTGGTTACCACAATCAAAGAGGACAACAATTGTTAGAGACAATTGAGTTGTGTTCTGGGAAGACCCCATTACTCCTCTATTTATAGGAGGGGTTAGGGTATGGGTTCCCAATTTGTGTGGGAGTGGAAGAGACTGGAAGATCATGAACTTTCCCAGAATGTGAATCCTAAAACGGTCAATTGACAATTGAACTGATCTCTTTACATGCTAGTCGATCGGTTCACAGACTGAACTGACCATTTTACCATGTTTCCCAATCGCACACAAATTGGCAATTTCATTTCCAATTAATGCTAAACATTAATTCTTACATCAATCGAATTGAATAAGTGAAACGATCAACTTTTCTCACGAATTTGGGAAAGCTACTAGAACCATCGATTGGCATGTCTGCGTCGATCGGTTCACTAGGTGAACTGGTTGTCAGATCGAACATGAGCCAATCGGTTTACCCAATGAGTCAATCAGTTGGTACCCTGATTCATGGAGAACTCAGCCAATTTAGTTCTAATCAACTTGACACTCCAAATGACTATGGTTGCTTGAATTGAATACCTAAACACTTTAGTAATCAATCCAATAGTCATTCATAATTAAAATCCTCTTCTAAATTAGTTCTTATGTGTGTCACGCTATACACCCAATATCACATTGGCAGTGAATGTCCATAATCAACTTATGAAATCAAAAGCAAAGTGTGATGCCTAGTTGGACATTAGTGCTACCAAAGTGAATGGAAAGTCGGAAAACAGCTTCAACCTACTATATGTGTAAGGTGTTGTAGTGATTGTATCATTCCTTTGTCTCTAATATCCAGAATGATTTCGAGGCATGGAATCATTATCTTTTCAATGTTCAATCCATGTTCCTTGAACCAAGAGTAGGTTGTATGAGATATGTGTGACCTCAATATCATATATTGATATACATGTGCATGAACATGCATTTCTTAGTCTCGCTTATCGTGGCCACAATATCATACTCTAGTAGGAGGCATAAATTCCATCTACATCAATCACACTCAGTCCCCATACGTCACAACTACCCAATCATCACCTTTATGGAAACCCATGTTTCAGGATTATGTTTGATGATGTCAAAGTATACACAACAACAAGTGATGGGCGTAGTGACTTCAGTTCTAAGAATGACAATCACCACCTTCACTATGAGAGATGACTATGACCACCAATGATGGTTTCCATGTGTCACTCTCAAGGTGGGTCTATGTGATACATTATTCCCTAAGAAGTATTTGGTTCTTGGTTTGATATACCATATCATGACAAATGAGATTTTTTCATCAACCAACCCACACTCTAGTCTTGTGTGTTATTGGTGTCTATCTGCCTTCCACAATAACAATTGACTAGTGACATAATAAGAATGTACATACTCTTAGCATTTGTATGATCTCATTATTCAAGGCACATACTTGAAGACATATGTCATTGAGTATTATCATTCTTTAGACTTTCATGACGTTTCCTCATTATCTCATATTTGAGTGAAATAGAATGAATTGGAAACTTGCCTTTATGATTATTAATCAAATACTTTATGCCATGTCAATCATCATATGATTGACTCTCTAGGCATACCATACTAACATCCATTCCTTATATATGAAGGCTAGACCAATCAAACATGTGGGTGGGTTGGATTTGGGTTGTGTCATTTCATGTTTGGGTCACACATGTGCGGGTTACAAAAACTCAATGTTAAATGGGTGGAGAAATAACACACCCAAACCCAACCAAATAGGTTTTGGGTCACCCACTGGTGCCCATACAATTATGTGTATAGTGAAAATATTTTTCTAGTTTTTTCTACAACAAAAAAGAACAATTCATTGATAACTTTTAGTGTCATCATAGCAATATGAGGGCGACCTTCCACTACTTTTTGTGTTAAACACAACATAATATCTATTTTGATGTTTTGAAATAAATTGTAAGAGACAAAAGAAAATAACCATTTTTGAAATGTAAAATAAAAAGAGTAAACGATATAGATGATACAAATAGAATAATATATCACCATAAAAACACTATATTTTATCATCTTATGTTAAAATTTCTTGATATATCATGTTCTTATGATTTTTGACTGCTTAAAATGAACAAAAATAGAATATAATTGTTATAATTGAATATAAAACATGTACTATACTATGTGTTCATTAAATAATAATATATAAGATGACTACTTTGTTTCCATTAGTATACACAATTAACAAAAAATATCAATGAAGAATGTTAGACATTACCTCTCTATATTGTATACATTACACATTATTAATTTAGTTGCTTGATAAATGTATGGTTGTGGCATTTCTTGAGAGTCATGTATGTATTATATTTATGTTAATATATTATTTAGTTAAATAGAAACCCGTGGGTCACCAGTGAAACCCACTATAAATGGGTGGGTATGGGTTTGGGTGATATTTAACAGGTGGAAAATTTTGTTACCCAATCCCAACTTAAATGGGTCAACCCATGGGTGTCTGTATTTTGACCTAGTTTGACATTTCTAATGAAGGCTATTACTATATCAATTAATGTTTATTCTTGGTGTACTCACAACACATGGTCTTGTTAACTAATCAAATAACAAATTTTTGGTAAATAAAAATTTAAAAATTAGTTAATAATGTGGTGTTAATGAAGGTGTAATTAACACCTGAATTATCTTAAGCCTACAAATTAGCAGTAAAACTAGGTATGGGTTGTAATTTTTTTAATAAGGGGAGTTGAGAGTTTTTACAAATACTCTAATTTTCTCATCTTATTTTCCCACCGCAAAGGAATGGTTGAGAAACTTAGTGCAAATCTTTTAGGACTCACAAAGAGTCTCAAAACTATTGACAATAAGATTTAATGTTGAATACAACTCGATCGTGGTTTTTGTCTTTCCATAAAAAGTTCTCATGTTATTTAGTGAGCATTTCTAATTTAACTACTTTCCTTTCTCATCTCGTCACAAGTGACATATTGATTCCTCCAAATCTCATGGGTTATGTTAAAAGAAGATATCTTGTTGCATTTAGTGGGAGTGAGAGCAGTGAATAGGATGCGTATGATTTTATCATCACATTCTTGTATCTTTCCCTCTAATTTATTTTATGGAGATTTGATGCAGTCCTATTTTGGTGCTACATCTTGGGTCTTCTTTCACTTCAATCACATCTAGACATGTTAGACTACAAGCTAATTCCCTAATATATGGTTTTCTATCAAATGCACAATGAACACCCTTTGCATGTTTTTCAGGTACTTGGACCACACCTTAGATGGACGAGAGAGAAAGAAGATGTTTGTAAAGTATCAGAACCTAGAATCTTATCCTATTCCCTAATAGAAGGTTAGTAAGCTTTGGTTCCTTAGATTTTACCAAACAAGGGTAAAGTTATGTGTTAAGATATATTGTCCATGCACATAAAATGAATAACTCAATGGTAACTCATTACATATATAGGCTTGAAAACAAATATAACATATTAAGTGGTATACCGTTCTCTAATCAATAGGACACGTCAAAGTACACTCATAATAATAAAATAACTTAATTAAGTCCTAATATGTAAGTAAATTCATTAAGCATGTCACATATGTTTCATTTTCTAACTAATATGCAAAAAATGGATAAAAATGTTTATTAAGAGTTATAATATGCTCTGGAATAACAATTGATGTTTCCACTTCCATAATTATGAATGATGTATTTTTATACAAATAGATATTGAATTAATCAACTTAACATGATAAACAAGAAAATAAATAAATTCGTGAATGACAATACAAGGAAATCTTTTGGTAACATTTTGAAGATAATGGGACTATAATTAATAAATAATGATGGTAATGATGTAGTGTCATAATAATGCAATGGTGATGATACCAAAACTATAATTGTATTAAAATTCATACAAGAAACTTCAAAACCCAAATATACTGGTAAAGATGTGTTCTTAGGGTAACAATTACCTTGAGTTCCAATTTCAACTATTTGACCAATAACAACTATCCCAATTTCATTAATAAAACAAATTGTAAGATAAGGCCAACACTATAAAGTAAATTATAGAAAACAACTAATATGTTAAATAAATAGTATAAACCAACTTGTATGGATTATACATATATAATTTAAATGAGGTTGTAATTAAATAAATTTGTGTATAACATAAAGGGAAACAATGATGTGCATGCACGTTAAATCTTAGGAAATTTTATCATGGTAGAAAATCATAAAATGGATTTATTTTCTAAATACAATGTGACCAAGCTAATTGCAACAATGTGGAATAAAAAAGATATTTTGATAATTTAGAACAACCTTTAATGAACAAATTCTCCTTACTTAATGTTTCAAAGCAATATATAAATGAAAACAATCACGTTAGAATATCATAAAGGAAACAATATTTAACAAATAAAATATTCGTTTGAAAACACATAAACATTATGAAATTTATATAATCAATTACTTAACCCAAATAAGAAAAAACAAACATCTTGACTAAAAGATTTCCTTAGCAGACCTCTCTGTTACTAATAAAAATTGTTTACAACAACGAAAAAAGGGGAAATGGTTTGATAGATAGTGTTTTCCCCTGTTTGATTTGAAATTCATGTGTCTTTAATAATTAATTTTGAATAAATAAATTTAGTAACTTCTATATCCTATGAATATAATTAATGTAAAATTTATTAGCAATATATATGGTTGCCTAAAATTTGGAATTTTGGACCTAACTTAATATTCCTTATGCATATTCCTATTATTAAAATAAAATTGTTATATGTATTTTCAATGACTCTAACGCAAGTAGAGAGACGTCATGAATAGTTATTTTATAATGGGATGAATAAGTGTATATAAGAAGTAAAAAATGGAACAATAGAGAAGGAATTCAATAAATATATCCTACACAACTAATCTTTAATATTATTAAAGACTTTACATTAGTTAAATAATTACAAAACAAGATATTTATAAATCTCTTTACTGTAAATATAGTACTCAATATTGAAGTAAAAATAAGAAATATATCATAAAATGTAGACATAAATAAATGGAAGGAAAATGACCTTTTTTATATTTACTCTTTCCCATTATGTGTTAATGAATTCTTAACTTTTCTCCTTTTACAATATACATTAAATATTTTGCCTAGTAAACGAAAATAGATAAGTTTCTTTCTACCTAGCCTAACAATTCTACATAAATGGACCCCTATCCATAGACTTCACACACATAGAATTACTTGACAATAGGACATGACTTCTAGCCTCATTATCCTCCTATTCAAGTTCAATGGAAGATACATCAAAGACTAGTAATGTCATAAAAAAATTCATTTAGTGATCTTTTCTCAACCATCAACATTATAAATCTTGGAACCCTGACTTGGATTTGGGATTTATACATTGACAAGTTGGAAATCATCTTTGAGGTATGTTGCATCTCTTTATGAGTTATATTCAATGAACACCTAATTTCTCTCTTCTTTATGCATAATGCATCTCCATATCCATATTGAAAAATTGATTATATTTTCTCTCTCTTGAGCCTATTTGAGGTATTTTGGTGATGAATATTCTCTTTCATGACTAGATGGACTATTTGGGTCTAATCCTAGTAACTTTGAATTCTTGATTCATTTTGAACTATAAAATCATAATTTGCTTCATGATTGAACACATTTTTGGATATGAACCATGTTGTTCATTATTATTGTATGGAATTATAATTTGCCCATTTTTGTGGTGGATGTTGCATGTTTTCCATTTATGTGTGGATGTTGCATGTTTTCCATTTATGTGATGGAAATATTATTAATTCATTTTTTTCTATACTTTCACCTACCTCTACATTTTGCATGATTTTCTATTCAGTGGCCCTAGTCACGTGTAACTACATCAGTTTTATCAATGTTTGAGCCCTTTATTTTAGGGATGGTGGTTGTGTGCCCCATACCTTTGGTTATGTGTCCATGATATTTTGGGATGGAGGTAATTTGCCCCCTACTCGGATTTTGTGCCGCTTAATTTCAGAGTTTTAGTAATGTGCCTTATGCTATCAAGTTTTAAGGTTATGAGCCTTATCCATCATTGTGACTTATATTTCACTAGTGCTATGTTTCTCTCATGTGCATATAGGTTGATTATTATTCTGATAGGCTTTGTTCCATACATTCTTTATATGTGCTTTAGTGGCACCTATTATGTTTTATTAATGGCTAGTGTTTTTCTTGATTATCATCTTATTGTAATTCATATCCTCTGTGGTATCGACTTTGATAATACTTTTCTTCTCATATGGGAAGCCTAATTAAATTTGATGCAACTTTTCCTAATGTTGCTCAATCCCCAATTAATATGCTCATGTTGGATTTTATGCTGATAATTTCCATCTTTTTCTTCTCTTGTGGGGTGTGCTTTAGACTCTTAGGTAGACAATAAGGAGGAGAGAACCAAGGTTGACCAGGACAACTCCAAGTGAATCTCATCCTTCTTGTGAGATTGATTCAGGTATTTAGATAACCCTCTATTGATCATATGCTATACTTTTAGTTTCCTTTTGTATCACCCTGTGAGATGAAGGATGATGTTATAAATAATCGTTGTGATAGTCAGATGTTTTATATTGTGCTACTATATTCTGGTCTAGTATACCATAATTTGAAAAATGAAAAAAACACACCTATTCCAAAATATGTTTGTAGTGTATTTGGAATAAATGGATTTATTCCTCAAATTAAGTAGGGAATGTATCCCTTCTTGTGTCCCACTCCTTACAAGATGGTATCAGAGCCATTCATAGTCACTTAATCTAGCTTTTATAATCTTAAATCCCTTAAGATGTTTACCATAGGAAAATATGACGTATAAAAGTTTTAGTGGATGTACCCACTTTACCCCTCTAATATGTGGGAATATGTTCTAGGTAAATCTTTAGTTTTGAGATGTGAACCTTAGGGTGTGTAGTTTAGAATCAAAAGGACCCAAAATTCAACCCTAGGTGTAAGACATATTAGTTGGATGCATGAACAACATAAAATGTATTCATTATTAAAACATGTATAAGTAACCTTGACATCTATAAGAGTTGTCTTATTAGGTTAAACTTTTAAGGGGAATGTGAGTAGTTGGATGATAATATATGGATGTATAGATTTTAAGGATGAAAACAATTTTAGGGGTGGCATGTTGTAACGTACCAAAACCTAGAATCTTATCCTAATACTAGAAGATTAATGAGTTGGTTCCTTAGATTTGATCAAGCAAGGATAATGCTATGTCTAAATGTATATTGATAATTCAAATAAAATGAATAACTCAACCGTAACCTACTACCTATTTTAGCTTGAAAACAAATATAACATATAAAGTGGTATAAAGTTTGATAATCAACATAACATGTCAAAATACACTTATAATTATATAGTAACTTAAATAAGTGCTAACATGTAAGTAAATTCATTAAGCATGTCACATATTTTTCTTTTTCTGACTAATATGCAAATAATTGCTGAAAATATTTAATAAGAGTTATAATGTGCACTGGAATAACAATTAATGCATTTGAATGATGTACCATTATCTAAATTAATATTAATTATATGGAATTAATATGATAAATAGGAAAATATAGACTTTCATAAATAATAATATAAAGATACTCTTTTGGCAACAATGTGAAGATAATGAGACTTTATATAATAAATTATAATTGCTTTTATCTAATGTTGTAATAGTATAATGGTGATGAGACCAAAACTCTAATGGTATTAAAACTCATAAAAGGAACCTTCAAACCCAAATATAATGATACAAGAACGTTCCTTATGTCTGAATTGCCTTGGGTACCAAGTTTCACCTTATTTCACAATATTAATTATCCTAATTTCACTAATAAAAGAAAATGTAAGATAAACCGAACAATATTAGATTAATTATTGAAAAATCTATTATGTTAAACAAATAGTATAAACTAACTTGTATATTCTACATATATAATTTAGTTGAGGTTGTAATTAAATAAAATAATGGTATAACATAAAGGGAAACAATGTTGTACATGTGCGTCAAAGCTAAGAAAAATTTATCGTTGTAGAAAATATTAATATGTATTTACTTTCCAAATACAATGTGACCAAGGTCATTTTAACAATGTAGAATTCACGAGTTATTTAGTAAAGTAGAACAAATTATAAAGAATTAATTCTCATTACTTAATATTAGAAAGTAATAAATAAATGAAAACAATCATGTTAGCATATCATTAAGGAAACAAATATTTTAATTCTATTAAATATTTGTTTGGAAACAAATAAAGGATCCCAAATTTATGAAGTCAATTAGTGAACTCTAAATAAGAAATAATTAACATATCGACTGAATGATTTCCTTAGTAAACTTGTTTATTACCTCCTAAAATTGTTAATAATAAAAAAGGAAAATAATATGATAGATAATGCTTTTACCCTTTTGTTTTGAAATTCATGTGTCTGTAATAATTACATTTTGGATATATAAATTTATTATATCATATATCCTCTACAAATAATTAATGTAATATATATTAATAATTTTAATCGTTGCCTCAAATTTGGATTTTTGAACTAACATAATATTAATTAAACATGTGCATTTTATTAAAATAAAATTGGTATACATTTTTATTGATTGTAACTCAAGAAGTGAAAAATTGTTACAGACTTACTCTGTATATAAGAAGTTGAAAAATGGAACGATGGGAAAGGAACTCAATATATATATTATAAAATTTTACTTTAAATTACTACACACATTTACATTGACTAAATAATTACACAATGAGATATTTAGAAGTCTCTTTATTGTAAGTGTCATAGTCAATATTTTTGTGACCAAGTTGCTGAAGTAAAAAGGGTAAATATATTATAAAATGTAGAAATAAAGAAATGGAAGGAAAATTATATTGTTTATATATAGTATTTCCAATTATGTGTTCATGAATGCTTAACTTCACTCCTTTTGCAATATACATCACATATTTTCCTTATTAAATAAAGTAGATATGTTTCTTGCTACACGACCTGACATTTCTATATAAATAAACCCCTCTCCATGGCCTTCACACACATATAAATCACTTGTCAAATTCGACATGAATTCTAGGCTCCTCTGTTATCCTCCTATCCAAGTTACTTGGAATATCCATCAAAGCCTTGTAATCTTATAGAATAATTAATATGGTGATATTTTCTTAACCTCTTGTGTTCCAAACCTTGGAATCTTGACTTGGATATAAGTTTTGTGCATTGACAAGTTGACAAACATCTTTGAGGTATGTTACATCTCTATATGTGTTATATTGAGCAAATACCTTATTTCTCTCTCACTCTTGATGTATTATGCATTTCCATACCATTATTGAGAAACTTATTGTATTTTCTCTCTCTTGATTCTCTTTGAGGAATTTCGGTGATGAGTATTCTCTTTCTTGACTAACTAGCCTATTGGGGTCCAGTCTTAGTGTAAAGACCCGATCTTTACGATCAAATATTCACAAAATAATATCAAATACATAAACAATCTTTATTACAATCATGCTTGTAAATCTAAATTGTGGAAGCTTACAAATATGATTACACATTTAAGAAATAAAGTTCATTCCTACTAGTCTTCAACGGAGGACTACCCAGTGCATGTCTCTTCAAGCTCTTCCATCCGTCACCTGCCCATGAGTTCCCAGAGGGAACGAAACCACACATGGACCCCATTGAAGGGAAAAATAAAGGGTCAGCAAAGCTGGTACTAAATTCAATCATTGAACTATGCACGACATAGGATTTAGATGTATAATAAAGGTTAGGAAGGGACTATTTGGTGGACTAAATGCTAACAAAAAGAAATTCCAATATCAACTTCAAGATAGCCAATATTTCACGAGAATATCATTAAGCAAGATTCAGTAATTCAAGTATGCAAAATTTATCCAAGATGTTCACAAGGTATATCAATTTCAAGATATTCTATTTGGCAAGTTTTGGCACCTTTCTATCATATCTTTTCTAGGGCTAAGTGTCTTGTGTTCTCACACTCTAGGAGAGAACAACACTAGTGCCTTATTAGCTATTCCAGTTAACTGGGGGACAACTAATCCCTATCCACTGTGCAGGGTTGTGGGGTACTTGGCCCACTCAAGTGAGCCAAAGCTCTATAGGGACAAAGCCCAAGGGACCAAAGTCCACAGGGAGTCAAAACTCCAAATAGATCAAGTCCAGTGCCAAAATATTTTATCAACAACATTTCATCAATTACAAAATAAGGGTGGTGAACTTTCAAGAACAAGTAGAATGTTTTAAAACTATATGGAATTCACCACAAATCAAAATATATGTGTGTCCATCAATATTTTATCAACAACATTTCATCAATTATAAAATAAGAGTGGTGAACTTTTAAGAACAAGTAGAGGTTTCAAAACTATATGGAATTCACCACAATTCAAGGTATGTGTGTATGTATCAAGAGGGAAAATAATTCAACAATTGCAATAGTAGATCTAGTACCTTGTATTCCAAGCAAAGTTCAATAGTTTCAACGACTAGGGTTCAACTTCTGTGAGATTTCAAATCCTAGAAAAAAGGTGAAATATCCCATGTTATTTTGCAATTCCTGGCTTTGAAATTATCTCCTAGATTCTCGTTAGGTAAAATTACCATTTTACCCCTCATTATATTTGATGGTTATGTATAGAATTATCACGAGGTCATGAGTCCCTTTTCGATCACAATGGTTATTTCCTTGTGCACATGTATTAGAGTATTTATTACTCTTGTTTATAATATATTAAAATTCATATTTCACAAAATACTACTTATGTCTACATTCCTACATATAGTTTTAGAACAAAATAGTTTATATGATTGATAGAAAACTTAGGATAATCCGAGTTAAGGTTTTCCTCATTTGGTTTCTCCATACCTATGCTTTTTACCATCCAAGCATTATACTTTATTCTATGCTAGATTGAAAACGATATGGGGAAAATAAGGGTAATTTCTATAATGAAATCCATGGGAGTTTAATTAATCCTTTATACTTCCTCATACTTGGTCATCACGTGTATACCTTACTGTAGTTTGTATTATATCAATTGTAGGAACATACATATATGGATTAAGTTAGAAAAAATATATACATAGAGGTCATTGGATGTTTATATCACTTGCGATTTGTATTGTACCCATAGATATGTATATATGGATTAAATAAGACAAATATGTACATGAATGTCATCGCGTTATTATATAATTCTGATTTGCATCGTACCCAGCAGCGTCATGCATGAATGCTTATCTTTTACTTCGTTTCCTTTATATCTAGTCATTTATATATATTACCTAGGACCTATGTACTTAATAAGAATACTTTACGTGGAGATCATCATGTGCATGCATGACTTATGGTTTATATTACGTTGATTATCACCTCCTGTATATATATATATATATATATATATATATATATATATATATATATATATATATATATATATATATATATATATATATATATATATATATATATATATATATATATATATATTCAATCCATCAGCAGGTCCGACGATTAAGGGGTACAGGTTTTGTACTAACTTCGTTACTTATATTATTGAATTAACAGAACAGAGAGGAACGCAGGTACCTCCCGACGGTGGTGGAGTATAACGCTGCTTTGCTCAGGGAACTAGGAGGAATCTGCTCCAGTCTACTAATTACTGCCGAGTAGCAGGTTGCGTCGGAGAGTTGTGGCGTGCAGATACAGGCCGGCGGGATTTCAGACGAATGTGGAGACTGCGGGGTTGCTGGTGGCGTCTGGGACTTGGGGGGAAGATCGGCGACCAGGAGGAGTGGTGGTTGTTGTGGTGAAGGTCGTCGATCTGCAGCCTGTCCAACTGGCGGCGCTGCACTGGAGGCGGCCACAATCAGAACAGGCGCCCGTCCCGGCTAGAGCGATCCGGTGATGACGGCGCAGAGGGGGTCAAGGAAAGGTCTTCCGTTTGCTGGCACCCAAGGGCGGCTGGTGGTTAAGAAAGGAGACAACTGCGGTGATCGATCGGTGTAGGTGTTGGTCCATCGCATGGTGGGGGAAAGGCTATATAGGGATCCCAGTTAGGGTTGGCGTCCCTAAGTGAGCAGGCTGCGCGATGCTAGCCCGAGGCGGCGCGGCTGGGTAAACGACCGTTTCTTCCGTTCTCTTCTCTAATCTTCAATGGCCAGCAGTTTCCTTTGCTCTTTATTGGGGAGTCGGTGGTGGGGGGTCACGCTGTCATGGCTAGGACAGTGGAGCGGGCCGCCTAGTCGTCGTGGGGCGAGGGCGTTGCTGCCATCATCGCTGTACTGGAACCGGCAGCGGGAGATAGACGAGACCGCAATCTGCGGGGAATGGGAAGGGGCGACCTGTAGTTAGGGGCCGGGTCATTTAAGGCCCATTGCTAAGCTAACGTGGAAAAAAGAATCCTTTTAAATATCTATTACTATAGTAGCTTATCCTCCCATCCACATGTCCGTTTCCATGGCAAATTTTATATAATGCTAATGGTTATTCCTCATCAAGGTCAAGTATCTCATTCGTGATTCCCAAGTTGTCCAACGCGATTAATGTCGTGATTACTTAAGCATTAAGCTTAATAATGATAATTTCAAAGCCAAGAATCAATATGGTTTCAATTATCCAAATAAATTTCAAATGAGATGACTAGACCCAACGAGGGCAATATGCATTTATATGATATGATTTTGAGGTATTTCAAATGGTGTGCAAAATAAATGAAATTTAGAAAAGCAACTTTCAATTTGGAGAAATAAAAATCATTGATCAATATTTAAAATTAGCACCAAAATTCCAGTATGTTACAACTCACCTCCCGTTGAGGGGGATTTTGCCCCGAAATCCATGATTAAGCGAAAAGTTGAGGGTAAGCCTTCACCATTATATACTAGTGACTACTCTTATTTACGAGTCCTTATTGACTAATAACTTCTAAGCAACACTTTTGAGTCCTATATTGCTTTAAAGATGTGTTCCAAAAACTTATTAATACCTATAGTTATTATTATAAGATGGATATTTAATTATCTTCCTAAATAATTCTAATATTTGTATCTTTTACTATTATCAACATACTCCTTTGATTCTACAACATTCATAAATCCATGTGAAGTATATGAATGTAAGGTTCAATCAAAGTATTCTAACACTACAAATTTCAGATTGTACTAATTGATGTCAAGGTGATTCATTGAGGTATTGTTTTGTAAATTTCTCAATTGATGAACACAAGAACCTCTAAAGAAGGACAATCTTGTATTAAGGAATGTAACCTGATCACATATGAGTTGAATGGAAAAACTTGATTGTTGTTGATATAAAGTATTTAGGAATTTATGAATTATCACTCAAAATAAATCTAGTACCCAAATTTCAGTATGTTACAACTCTCCACCCCTTAAAGATGATTTCGTCCTCGAAATCATAATATCATTGGTCTAGTAAGGTGCTATTTTCCACTATTTATAAGGATTCAACTATAAATCTAAATATGTACTTCAGTAGTGTTCATTTCCTCAAGGTATCACCTCTAGATTTTTCTCATACCCGCTTGATTGTGACTTAGTTAAGAAATCTTCGATAAAATTCCATAAAATCATTTTTTTTGTTACATATAGTATTATAAAGAACATAATTTTTTGGTGAGAAACTTGTCGGTGAAAAACAAAAAATATGGCCAAAATCAATGCGAGAACCAAGTCACAATCACCTTATGCCTACATTTTAATTACTATTACTTTGTCATCCCAACTACTAGAGACATCTTGGAAATCTAGTTTTCTATGAAATATAAGAAGTCTCCTAATCACTTAGTGATGCCTAGTCCATATAAACCCTCTAGAGTCATGTACCCTTGTCTAAATCAAGAATTCTAAATCACGAATATCAAAATCTTGCCTTACACCCTGAACTATAGTTATCATAATCAAGACTAGAACTTTCAAATTTTACCCAGTAATATTTATATGATTCCTTATTGTGTCATAAAAAAATCATTTCTTTCAGTGAGTAGGGTTTTACGTCAATAGAATTCTTGATGCAACATTAATTGTCTAAACTTTTATCAAAAATATATGTGGACTAACACTCATCACATCTAACCGTTTAATTATATTGCTATGGGCTGGGATGCAACTTTTTACCCACTTGTCTACTTATGTGGAACTAGTGTTAAATTTTATTCCAAGTGTCATAGCTTTTGTAGGTACTTATTTTTCTCAAAAGATGTCACTACACAATTATAAAGGGGATAATACTAATCATTTTCTTTTCCAGATTGCCAACATTTTCTTTTTCTTCAATATTCAAAATGAAATGTTATTATACGTAACAATATTGACATAAATTCAAATGATTTTAGGGGTAATGTTATTTGTTCATTCTATTTTACACATTAATAATTATTTTTGGATGCCTCAATGTAAAGAGATAATCTAGCGAATTCTACCACATTTGTATGCCAAGGGATCAAAGTTATATTCTACTAGGCCTCATTGCAAAAGTAGACACATACACCTAAAAAAAAAATCATCCCTAACTCAAAATAACTTCATGCCTAGATAGAGAGTTCAAAAATCTACTAGATGATTGAATTATATTCTAAGTACTCCTAGGACAAGGTACATATATGGCCACTAATGTTTTTATTTCTATCCTTGGTAGCTAGGGCTAGCAAGACTTTGTTTTTTTTTGTTATCAACTATTTATCTAATTCTTCACTACTTAAATTATGTTTCTGACTAACCTAATTTCCACGAGACATGCATGAGTGCCGACCGTTTATGGCTCTGATACCATGTTGTAAAGACCTGATCTTTACGATCAAATATTCACAAAATAATATCAAATACATAAACAATCTTTATTACAATCATGCTTGTACATCTAAATTGCGGAAGCTTACAAATATGATTACACATTTAAGAAATAAAGTTCATTCCTACTAGTCTTCAACGGAGGACTACCCAGTGCATGTCTCTTCAAGCTCTTCCATCCATCACCTGCCCATGAGTTCCCAGAGGGAACGAAACCACACATGGACCCCATTGAAGGGAAAAATAAAGGGTCAGCAAAGCTGGTACTAAATTCAATCATTGAACTATGTACGACATAGGATTTAGATGTATAATAAAGGTTAGGAAGGGACTATTTGGTGGACTAAATGCTAACAAAAAGAAATTCCAATATCAACTTCAAGATAGCCAATATTTCACAAGAATATCATTAAGCAAGATTCAGTAATTCAAGTATGCAAAATTTATCCAAGATGTTCACAAGGTATATCAATTTCAAAATATTCTATTTGGCAAGTTTTGGCACCTTTCTATCATATCTTTTCTAGGGCTAAGTGTCTTGTGTTCTCACACTCTAGGAGAGAACAACACTAGTGCCTTATTAGCTATTCCAGTTAACTGGGGGACAACTAATCCCTATCCACTGCGCAGGGTTGTGGGGTACTTGGCCCACTCAAGTGAGCCAAAGCTCTATAGGGCCAAAGCCCAAGGGACCAAAGTCCACAGGGAGTCAAAACTCCAAATAGATCAAGTCCAGTGCCAAAATATTTTATCAACAACATTTCATCAATTACAAAATAAGGGTGGTGAACTTTCAAGAACAAGTAGAATGTTTTAAAACTATATGGAATTCACCACAAATCAAAATATATGTGTGTCCATCAATATTTTATCAACAACATTTCATCAATTATAAAATAAGAGTGGTGAACTTTTAAGAACAAGTAGAGGTTTCAAAACTATATGGAATTCACCACAATTCACGGTATGTGTGTATGTATCAAGAGGGAAAATAATTCAACAATTTCAATAGTAGATCTAGTACCTTGTATTCCAAGCAAAGTTCAATAGTTTCCACGACTAGGGTTCAACTTCTGTGAGGTTTCAAATCCTAGAAAAAAAAGTGAAATATCCCATGTTATTTTGCAATTCCTGGCTTTGAAATTATCTCCTAGATTCTCGTTAGGTAAAATTACCATTTTACCCCTCATTATATTTGATGGTTATGTATAGAATTATCACGAGGTCATGAGTCCCTTTTCGATCACAATGGTTATTTCCTTGTGCACATGTATTAGAGTATTTATTACTCTTGTTTATAATATATTAAAATTCATATTTCACAAAATACTACTTATGTCTACATTCCTACATATAGTTTTAGAACAAAATAGTTTATATGATTGATAGAAAACTTAGGATAATCCGAGTTAAGGTTTTCCTCATTTGGTTTCTCCATACCAATGCTTTTTACCATCCAAGCATTATACTTTATTCTATGCTAGATTGAAAACGATATGGGGAAAATAAGGGTAATTTCTATAATGAAATCCATGGGAGTTTAATTAATCCTTTATACTTCCTCATACTTGGTCATCACGTGTATACCTTACTGTAGTTTGTATTATATCAATTGTAGGAACATACATATATGGATTAAGTTAGAAAAAATATATACATAGAGGTCATTGGATGTTTATATCACTTGCGATTTGTATTGTACCCATAGATATGTATATATGGATTAAATAAGACAAATATGTACATGAATGTCATCGCGTGATTATATAATTCTGATTTGCATCGTACCCAGCAGCGTCATGCATGAATGCTTATCTTTTACTTCGTTTCCTTTACATCTAGTCATTTATATATATTACCTAGGACCTATGTAATTAATAAGAATAATTTACGTGGAGATCATCATGTGCATGCATGACTTATGGTTTATATTACGTTGATTATCACCTCCTGTATATATATATATATATATATATATATATATATATATATATATATATATATATATATATATATATATATATATATATATATATATAGTGTATGAGTTGTTCACGAGATGTTTAAGAAGATCAACGGATTAGATTTTCAAAAAAAATATTGCATCATGAAAAACTACTTGAGTGTATTCCGCTCCGGATACACTCGAGTGTATTCTAGCCTGACTCTCTCTCTCTCTCTCTCTCTCTCTCTATATATATATATATATATATATATATATATATATATATATATATATATATATATATATTCAATCCATCAGCAGGTCCGGCGATTAAGGGGTACATGTTTTGTACTAACTTCGTTACTTATATTATTGAATTAACAAAACAGAGAGGAACGCAGGTACCTCCCGACGGTGGTGGAGTATAACGCTGCTTTGCTCAGGCAACTAGGAGGAATCTGCTCCAGTCTACTAATTACTGCCGAGTAGCAGGTTGCCTCGGAGAGTTGTGGCGCGCAGATGCAGGCCGGCAGGATTTCAGACAAATGTGGAGACTGCGGCGTTGCTGGTGGCGTCTGGTGTTGGGGGGAAGCTCGGCGACCAGGAGGAGTGGTGGTTGTTGTGGTGAAGGTCGTCGATCTGCAGCCTGTCCAACTGGCGGCGCTGCACTGGAGGCGGCCACAATCAGAATAGGCGCCCGTCCCGGCTAGAGCGATCCGGTGATGACGGCGCAGAGGGGGTCAAGGAAAGGTCTTCCGTTTGCTGGCGCCCAAGGGCGGCTGGTGGTTAAGAAAGGAGACAGCTGCGGTGATCGATCGGTGTAGGTGTTGGTCCATCGCATGGTGGGGGAAAGGCTATATAGGGATCCCAGTTAGGGTTGGCGTCCCTAAGTGAGCAGGCTGCGCGATGCTAGCCCGAGGCGGCGCGGCTGGGTAAACGGCCGTTTCTTCCGTTCTCTTCTCTAATCTTTAATGGCCAGCAGTTTCCTTTGCTCTTTATTGGGGAGTCGGTGGTGGGGGGTCATGCTGTCATGGCTAGGACAGTGGAGCGGGCCGCCTAATCGTCGTGGGGCGAGGGTGTTGCTGCCATCATCGCTGTACTGAAACCGGCAGCAGGAGATAGACGAGACCGCAATCTGTGGGGAAAGGGAAGGGGCGACCTGTAGTTAGGGGCCGGGTCATTTAAGGCCCATTGCTAAGCTAACGTGGAAAAAAGAATCCTTTTAAATATCTATTACTATAGTAGCTTATCCTCCCATCCACATGTCCGTTTCCATGGCAAATTTTATATAATTCTAATGGTTATTCCTCATCAATGTCAAGTATCTCATTCGTGATTCCCAAGTTGTCCAACGCGATTAATGTCGTGATTACTTAAGCATTAAGCTTAATAATGATAATTTCAAAGCCAAGAATCAATATGGTTTCAATTATCCAAATAAATTTCAAATGAGATGACTAGACCCAACGAGGGCAATATGCATTTCTATGATATGATTTTGAGGTATTTCAAATGGTGTGCAAAATAAATGAAATTTAGAAAAGCAACTTTCAATTTGGAGAAATAAAAATCATAGATCAATATTTAAAATTAGCACCAAAATTCCAGTATGTTATAACTCACCTCCCGTTGAGGGGGATTTTGCCCCGAAATCCATGATTAAGCGAAAAGTTGAGGGTAAGCCTTCACCATTATATACTAGTGACTACTCTTATTTACGAGTCCTTATTGACTAATAACTTCTAAGCAACACTTTTGAGTCCTATATTGCTTTAAAGATGTGTTCCAAAACCTTATTAATACCTATAGTTATTATTATAAGATGGATATTTAATTATCTTGCTAAATAATTCTAATATTTGTATCTTTTACTATTATCAACATACTCCTTTGATTCTACAGCATTCATAAATCCATGTGAAGTATATGAATGTAAGGTTCAATCAAAGTATTCTAACACTACAAATTTCAGATTGTACTAATTGATGTCAAGGTGATTCATTGGGGTATTGTTTTGTAAATTTCTCAATTGATGAACACAAGAACCTCTAAAGAAGGACAATCTTGTATTAAGGAATGTAACCTGATCACATATGAGTTGAATGGAAAAACTTGATTGTTGTTGATATAAAGTATTTAGGAATTTATGAATTATCACTCAAAATAAATCTAGTACCCAAATTTCAGTATGTTACACTTAGTGACTTTGAATTCTTAATCCATGTTGGACTATAAAATCATACTTTGCTTCAGATTAAACCCTAATTATGGATTTGGACCATGTTGTTCAATATTATGAGATAGAATCCTAATGTGCCCACTTTTGTTATGGATGTTGCATTTTGTTTATTAATGTGATGGTAATCTTTTTTTTTGGTTGGTCAAAAAGCATGTTACTATTAAAACCAAAAACTTTGGGCACTTAGTACCCCATGACATCAACAGAGAGATAAAAAGCTCGATTAGGATCAAAATCACCACGCAGGGGGACATACAACTTTCTATGTAGAGAACCACTAAGAAAACCAAACACCTAACAGGCTAGGTCCAGGAAGCCCAACGAGAAGAAGGCTACAACAAGCCACTATTACATACATTTAGCATACCCACAAAGAGTAATAGCAACATGACATAGACCAACCACAGGCAAATTAGCCAGAAGCTAGACATGAGGATTCTAGCCTTCTCAGCATCCCAACACCAGGAACCATAAAGGGTGAAACCCAAGAAGAGGACTCCTAGCAACCGGTCAGCATAAAGCTGAAACAAAACACAAAAGAAACAAGAGCCAACACAAATAAACAACAAGGATTAGGAAGCAAATTAGCTCCAAATCACTCCATCATACGTAGCACAACACCAACTATCTAATAAGGTTACCCACAA
This sequence comes from Alisma plantago-aquatica, assembly GCA_963693085.1. NCBI lineage: Eukaryota > Viridiplantae > Streptophyta > Magnoliopsida > Alismatales > Alismataceae > Alisma > Alisma plantago-aquatica. The sequence goes on from OY856409.1 coordinate 463,082,459, forward strand.
ATTGTGGTACTATGCTAGAATAAGAGAGATACTTCAAGCTGACAACCCCCAATCAACAAGGCTGCTCGTCAGCACTGGACCTTGATCTATCTGTAAGCGCTGATACATAGCAGCAAACACCTACACTCAAGAGCAAACAACCAGAGAAGAAGAGAAGAGGAGACCCCCTCTTAATCCCAACCCCAGTAAGGCACCTGTATGCTTAAAGCATAACATCAAACACATTGAGAGTGCTCCGGACAGCTTTAGCAGAGAACCAATAATCAGAGGTGTGGATCCACTACCGGCAGCAGCCTGGGCCTTGGCCTTGATGTCCTCGGGGACAAGCGACCACAGGCGGTCGAGGTTGACAGCCGGACGGTAGAACTTGTTGCGCGTAGAGCTCGTGAAAGAAGATGAAGAACCTCTGAAACCTACTTCATTTGTGTGAAGAAGATAGACAAAGATCAGACAACTTCAATCAGCGAACTCCAAAACTGGTACCTGAGCAGATGATTTTCCGACATGCCGACAGTCCAACACTTGCGGGCTAAAGAGGAGGCCTGGAACAGGAACCCGCCATCCCGATGGAGCAATAGGGGAAGGTCGGCGCCATATAGAACCTTCACCATGGTCGCCAAGGTAGAGACCTAATCAACACCCGGATGACCTGGAGCACAGGCCCGTGACGGCTTACCAAGGCTCGGTGGAGATAACCTAGAAAAGGGCCAAAACACCCCATAGTCTGCGAAACTAGAGCTGAAGGTGGGACGTCGTCGGACGATCGCCCTCGCACATCAGACAAGGCCACTCAATTAGGAACACCTACCACCATCCAACCATGACTGAGTTCAGTAGAATCCAAGGAAGGGCAACACCTCAACCACTAGAGCGAGCAGATGTTGGGGAGGAAGATGGCGCAGAGACCACCTAGGATCACCAGCTCAGAGCAGAAACACAAGACCGAAAACACGACCGAGACCGATTCCTATCTCTCCATCTCGCTTGAATGGAAATATTCGACAGGGTCGAAACGCCGCTCCATCAGTCAGTTTTGGTAGCTTGCGGCTCATCCACCTGCTTCGAGACAGGGTGTGTTGGAACCTCAACGGATTCGCTGATACGCCGACTTCACTCTCCAAAGAAAACCACCTTCAGGATCTACTAGCAGTGGTTGAAGGCTAGATATTGATGGTAATCTTATTAATTCTATTTTTGTTACTATAATTTCACTTGCATATACATTTGTTCATGCTTTGTGATTCAGTGGGCTTAGATATTTATAAGTTGAAGAGTTTAGTTGGGTTATCTGACCTTTATTTTTGGGATTGAGGTTATGTGCCCCATACCCTGGGTTATGTGCCCATGATATTTTGGGGTGGAGGATATGTGCCCCATACCCTGGTTTTGTGCTCTCTTAATTTTGGGAGTTTGGTTATGTTCCTTACTCTATCAACTTTTAGGGTTATAAGCCTTAGCCACCAATATTATTTATATTTCACTAGTGCTATGTTCATCTCACGTGCATGCAGGTTGATTATTGTTGTGATGGGTTTTGTGTCCTATATTCTTTATAGGGGATTTTGTGAAACCTCTTATGCTTTATTAATGAAAAGTGTTTTCCTTGATTATCATCTAATTGCAGTTTATATCCTCTTTGATACCCATTTATGTAGTATTTTTTTCTTCTATGACTACTTTTTCCTAGTGTTTCTTAATCCCCAATTAGTATGCTCATTCTGGATTTTATGTTGATAATTTCCATCTGTCTTCTCTTGTGAGGTATGATTGCAACCCTACATAGAGAATAAGGAGGAGAGAACAAAGGTTTACCATGAAAACTCCATGTGTACATGATCCTTCTTGGGAAATAGATTTGAGGTGGTTAGACAACCCTCTCCTGATCCTATGCTATAGTTTTAGTTTCCTTTTGTATCACCATGTAAGGTGAAGGATGATATTAGAAGAAAGCATTACAATGTCTAGTTTGTTTATATTTTTCTACTATATTTTGGTTGTATATGCCATTATTTGAGAAATAAAAAACACACCTTCTCCACCATATCTTTTTAGTGTGCTTGGATTAGATGGGTTTATTCCTCAAATTGAGTAGGGAGTGTATCCCTTCTTAGGTCCCAATCCTTAGAAGATGGTATCAGATCCATTAGAAGTCTGTTAATCTAACTATCTTGTCTCCCTTATGATGTTTACCATAGGAAAATATGGTATGTGCAAAAAGTTTAGTGGACCTACCATCTTTACCCCTCTAATATGTTGGAAGTTGTAATAGGTGAATTCTCTAATTTTGAGTAGGAAAACTTAAGGTTTCTAGGTTAGGATCACAAAGACCTAAAATTCAACCCTATATGTATGACATATTCGTTAGATGCATGAACAATATAAAAAGTGTTCACGATTAAGATGTATATATAACCCTGATACCGATAAGAGTTGTATTATTAGTTTTAACCATTTAAGGGGTGGGTAGTAGTTGGATGATAATATATGGATGTTTATATTTCGAGGAAGAAATCCTTTTGAAGGGTGGAGTATTGTAACATACCGAAACTTGGACCTTATCCTATTCCCTGACTAGAAGGTTAGTAAGCATGGTTCCATAGATTTGACAATTAAGGGTAAATATATGACTTAATGTATATTGTTAATTCACATAACATGAATAACTCAATGGTACCCGATACATGTTTAGGTTTGAAATAGATATAACATATTAAGTGTTATAATGTTCTATAGTCCACATCACATGTCAAAACGCAATCATATTAATATGATAACTTATGTGCTAACATGTATGTAAATCCATAAGAGTATCATATATGCTACTTTTGCTAACTAATTTCTGAATACTGGCTAAAAATGTTTAATAAGAGGTTTAATGTGCTTTAGAATAACAGTTGATGTGTCCATGTCCATAAATATGAATGATATACAATTATCTAAATAAATACTAAACTAAGGGGATTAATATGATAAATAGGAAAATTTGGAATTTCATGCATAATAATATAAAGAAACTCTTTTGTTAACTAGGTGAAGATGAGGGACTCTACATAATAAATAATGATAGTAATAATTTCATGTTATAAAGACATAATGGTGATGAGACAAAAACTCTAGTTTTATTAATACTAATAAAAGGAATCTTAAAAGCCCAAATATAATGGTAAAAAGATCTTGCTTTTGTCCTATTTACCTTGGATGCCAAGTTTCACCTTATTTGAACAATCATAACTATCCTAATTTCATTAAGAAAATAAAATGTAATATAAACCCAAAAATATTATATTAATTATTAAAAAAGTATCACTCTCATCGGGTAGAGGCCATGGGTTTTACTGGAGGCATATGGGTCTATTGGGAAGGTGACGAAGATTTAGTCAAAATCATATCGAGCCATAGACAATATGTAACTTGTAGAATAGCTAACGAAGCGCATGTTACTTTTGTATATGCAAATCCACACATTATGGTGTGAAGCTTATAATGGAAGAACATCATTGAAGCTAGTGAAACGATTACGGAACCCTGGATAGTTATGGGGGATTTTAATACGACTATGACTCTGGAGGAGAAATTGGGCAGCGATAGATATAATTTCACTGAGGCAAGAAGATTCAAGGAGGTGATGATGGAAGCTGGGCTATCAGACATGGGTTTTTCAGGTGTTTGGTTCACGTACAAACGTGGCAGACTACAAGAGAGGCTAGATTGTGCCCTAGCTAATGTTACATTCCTAAACAAATACTCAAAATGGTTTATCAAACACCTCCCTAGACTCTCCCCAGACTATTGTCCTTTGCTTTTGAGGCCCCAGAAAGGACAGGTGATGACAGTCAGATTTCTAACTAAAGCTTCTTGGAATAGCAGTGAGGAGATGAAGTTGCTGGTGCGTGAAAGGTGGACAACATCTTCATATTTCTATGCTACACTCAAGGCAGAAAAGCTGGAGCTGATGAAAACGGAACAAAAACTAAAGCACAACCGGTCACGAGACAAGATAAGATTACAGAGAAATATCACTACCTTACAGCACATGTGCATAGAAAATTATGATGCCATTACATATAACCTCTGCATTGAGATGCACGCAGATCTCCAACATATTATTACAAAGGAAGTGGAGGATTGGAAACAAAAATCACACAATCACTGGCTTCAGAATGGTGATAATAATACTAAGTTCTACCAGGCTTGGGATAATCAAAGAAGATGCCAAAATGCCATAACTACTCTAAACGATGCTACTAGTAACTGGATAACTGATGAAGCCACTATCATGGATATGTCAGTGGCCCAAATACCAAGGCATGCTTACTGAAACTTCAAGTAGGGAAAGGCCTTCTAGTTTGATAATCCCAAGCAGGTTTTGGAAGCTGACTATGTTAGAAAAGAACCAAATTACTGTTGTACCTTCAAATGAGGAGATCTTGGAGACCCTGAAACTCATGAAACCCTTCAAGGCTGTAGGCCCTGATGGGATTACTGTCAAATTTCTTCAAGGTAACTGGACGTCCGTTGGGAGTTCAATTTCCAATATGGTGAAGGACATGATCATTGGCAAGCCCATTAAATATGAAATCTGTAATGCAACCATCGTCTTAATTCCAAAAGTGCCTCATCCAGAGAAGTGCGATCAACTGAGACCAATCTCGTTAAATAACATCATTCTAAAACTAGCTTCAAAGGTGGTAGTAGAAAGGTTGAAGAAACACATACCGACCTAGATTTTGATGGAACAAAGCAGCTTTGTCCCTGGCAGAAGAATAACAGACAACATAGCGCTAGTATAGGAAATCATTCACCGAATGAGAAAGAGAAAAGGTGCCAAATCCATGGCAATCAAAATTGATTTATACAAAGATTATGATCGTATTTAGTGGAGATTCGTTCAAGATACACTTGACAAGGTGAATATTCCTACAAACATCAAATAATTCATTATGAACTCTATATCTGGGGGGAGTTTAACAATTTTTTGGAATGGTAAACAATCCAAAGCTTTTAATGCTAGTAGGGGGCTTCGGCAGGGAGATATACTTTCACCGTACTTATTTGTCTTATGTTTACACAGACTATCACAAATGATCCAGGAGAAGGTGAATGAAGGTAGCTGGAAGCTGATAAAGTTGGGAAGATCCGGATTTACAATATCTCACATCTACTTTGCTGATGACTTGATACTTTTTGCAGAGGCCAGCAGGAAATAGATGATGACCATCTTATAATGCTTCAAAGACTATGGACGTGCATCTGGACAAGAAATATCAGTAGCCAAATCACAACTTTACTTCTCTAAGAGCGTACCTCGTGCTGTTAAAAGGGACATACATAAGATGAGTAAGTTCCTTTTGACGGATGATCTTGGGAGGTACTTGGGAGTACCAATCCTGCACGTGAGGATCACTAAATTATACGTATGCACATATTATTGGCAAGATGGAGAACAGGATTGAAGCCTGGGCAGCGAAGAGCCTATCTCTGGCAGGGAGGGTATGTTTGGCCAAATCCACTTTGTCAGCCATTCCTACCTACACAATGCAGACCGTAGTGCTGCCTAGAAGCCTGTGTGACCAAATTGATTCTGTAATTAGACGGTTCATATGTGGGGAACTATAAATCAAGGCCAGTGTCATTGGTAGCATTGAACAAAGATACCCGTTCAAAAGAAAATGGGCGCCTGGGTATTAAATGTATGCAGGACTGGAATGAAATTTTAGTGCTCAAGAATACCTGGGATTTGGCAGCAAATTGAGAAACACCTTGGTGTAATGCAATCAGAAAACACTTCGAAGAAGCTGAATCTAAGAAGCAAGTGGCAACATTGAGACTTGCTCAGGTTGCTATTGAGGGTAATCAATTCATTTGTGAGAATTTTGTCATGATCCCCATCATCAGCCTATCTGTGAATGTCTGGTATGACATTTGGGTGCAGCTTGGATTCTATCTAAGGGATGGAGCCAAGAAGCTGATACCAAATGACCTCATGGACCTAAAGGTCGGAAGCATAGTTTTGGACTTAGGTGACTGGGATTGGGATTTCCTCAAATACTGGTTCGAGGAAGACATGATCTGTTTAATACAGAAGACAAAGATCCTGGTATGCTCAAATGGAAAGGACCTTAGAGTGTGGATTCACACTGCCGATGGTAGCTTCTCGACAAGGTCGGCCTACCACATACTCAAGAAACAAAAGGAGAATTGAGGTCAAGGAAACTGGAGTAATGTGTGGAAGCTACAGTTGCCAGCGAAAATCAAACTATTTGCCAGGCTAGTCTACCATGGAGCACTACTCCCAAATGAGCACCGTAGAGTTAGACACATGACTAAGAATGGTTTATGTATGAGATGTGGGGAAGCATATGAAATGATTCTACACCTTCTACGTGATTGTAGCAAAGTCAGAGAGATATGGAATCATTTCCTCCCTACACATGAGGCCATATGTTTCTTACAGGCTGATACAACAAATGACTGGCTAAAAATGGTTACTGATGAAATCAACATACCGAGGGAAAGTTTCTAGATCATTTGTAATAAAATATGGCATTTCAGGAACACCGAGATCTTTGAAGGCAAAGTCAAACGCGTTTCCCATCAGATAAACCAAATCAGATCGTCGATTCAGTTGATAGCAGAAAGTTGGAAGAAAGGGCAAGATGAGAAGCCGACGAAAATGTCTACATTCTAGAATAGCCCCTGGAAAAATGTTGTCAAGCTCAATGTAGATGCCTCGATGAATAATAAGGGGGCAGAAGTAGCGATCATTGTAAGAGATGCTCAGGAAGACTGGCTGGGTGGATGGACCAGAAGGATTCATACTAATTCAGCTACTGCTGCTGAACTAGATGGCATTCATTATGCATTTCAACAGATAAATAGAAATGTTTGGCCTTGAGTTTTAGTCGAAACAAGCTACCAAATTGCAACGAAGTTGTTAGAGGAAGATGCCCAGAATCACCCGAAGTTCACTTACTGGTTAACCAAGTTGCGTGAGGATAGGCCGGAGAACATGACAGTTCAGTATGAAGGACGAGTCTGCAACTTAGTAGCAGACGGTCTGGCAAAATTCCAACTTAGCAGTGGATCACTAGAGCATTATTTCAATTCCCCCCTGATCCGCATCCGCAAGCACCATCTCTCAGATGTCCATGTAAACAATACTACAGAAGAGTTGTATCACGATAGGGAACCACAAACGGAATATATAAAGAGCATATTATTGTTTTAAAAAAACTATCACAATGTTAAATAAATGGTATAAAACAACTTGTATGACTTATATAATTACAATATAGGTGAGGTTGTAATTAAATAAAATTGTGGTGTAACATAAAGGGAAACAATGTTATACATGCATGTGAAATCTAAGGAAACATTATCATGGTAGAAAATCTTAAAATGTATTTACTTTCCAAATACAATGTAAACAAGGTAATTGCAAAAAATTTCAAATACATAAGATATTTTATTAATTTAGAGAAAACTTTGAAGAATAAATTCTCTTTACTTAATCTTTGAAAGCAATAAAAAAATGAAAATAATCACATTATCAAATCATAAGTGTATTGGTTTTATGTTGTAATGTGCCCTTTATTTGTGGATGGAGGTTATGTGCCCCATACACTAGGTTATACACCCATGATATTTTTGGGTAGAGGTTATGTTTCTCATACCCAGGGTTTTTCCCACTTAATTTTGGGCATATTATGTGCCTTACACAATCTGGTTTTATGGTTATGAGCCGTATCCACCATTGTTATTTGTATTTTACTACTGCTATGTTTATCTCACATGCAAGCAGGTTGATTATTATTGTGATGAATTTTGTACCCTAAATTCGTTATATGTGATTTTGTCGCACCTCTTATGTTTTATTAATGGTAAGTATTTTCTTGATTAACATCTTATTTCAATTAATGTCCTCTTTGATATCCACTTGGGTAGTATTTTTCTTCTTCTATGGGAAGACTCGTTATATTTTATGCACTTTTTCCTAATGTTGCTCCATCCCCAATTAATAAGTGCATGCCGACTTTCATGCTGATAATTTTCATCTTTGTCTTATCGTATGGGATACACTTCCAAACCCTTGTTAGTGAGCAAGGAGGAGAGAACCAAGGTTGACCAGTACAACTCTTGTGTAGTTGATCCTTTTTGGGAGATATATTTGAGGTGGTCAGATAACCCTCAACTGATCTTATGTCATAGTTTTAGTTCCCTTTATATGACCCTGTGAGGTGAATCATGATGTTATAAATAAGAATCCTAATGGTTATATCTTTTATATTTTTCTTCTATATATTTTTCTTATACACCATTATTTGAGAAATAGAAAAAATAAACCTATTCCACCATACATTTTTAGTGTGTTTGGATTAATGGGTCTATTCCTCAAATTAAGTAAGGAGTGGGTCCCTTTTGGGGTCCTACTCCTTAAATGATAGTATCGGTGCAATTAGTAGTTGGTTAATCTAACTATTACAATATTATCTCCCTTAGGATGTTTACCATAGGAAAATATGGCATGTAAAAAAATTAGTTGACCTATCCTCTTTACCCCCCCTAATATGTGGGAAGTTGGAATGGGTGAACGTTTAGTTTGAGAAGTGAAACTTAGGGTTTCTATGTTAGAATCACAAGGACCTAAAATTCAGCCCTAGGTGTATGACATGTTAGTTGGATGCATAAACAACATAAAAAGTGTTCACGATTAAAAAATGTATAAGTAAACTTGATATCTATACAAGTTGTATAATTAGGTTAAACACTTTACGGTTTGGGGAGTAGTCAATTGATAATATATGGATGTTTAGATTTCGAGGAAGAAATCCTTTACAGGATTAGAGTATTATATCAAACTGACACCTAAAATATTATCCTATTCCCTAACTAGAAGGTTAGTAATCTTGGTTCCTTTGATTTGACCAAACGAGGATAAATTTATTCCTTAATGTTTGTTGTTAATTCACATAATGTGAATAAATCCATGTTAACTTATTATAGTTTTAGGCATGAAAAAGTTAGAACATATGCAGTGGTATAATGTTCCATAATCAACATCACATTTCAAAATACACTCATATTAATATAATAACTTAATTAAGTGCTAACTTGTAAGTAAATTCATTAGGAAGATCACATATGTTTCTTTTTCTAAGTGATATGGTAATAACAACTAAAAAAGTATAATGTTCTTTGGAATAATAGTTGATGTTTCCATGTGAATATGATAAATAGGAAAATATGGAATTTCATGTATAATATTATAAGGAATCTCTTTTGGCAGAATAGTGAAGATCATCAGACTCTAGATAATGAATAATGATGGTAATCATGTATGTTACAATAATATAATGGTAATGAGTCAAAAAACAAATTCTATTACATATATGGAAACTTAAAAGGCTGAATATAATGGTAAAAACATGTTCCTTTTTTCCTAATTACCTTGAGTGCCAAGTTCCACTTTATTTGAACAATCATAAATATCCTAATTTAATTAAGAAAAGAAAATGTAAGATAAACCCAAATATATTAAATTTGTTATAAAAATCTAATATGTTAAATAAATGGTATAAACCAACTTGTATGGTGTCACGGAACCATTCTTACCACAATCCTAATCCTACTGCTAGACAGTAGTAAAAGGATTGAAGAGCCCGTCCCTGAGTGACCCGATAGGATCTAACACACTGGAATGTACAATAAGAAATAATAACTCAAAAATAGGAGATTTAAAGAACAAACTAAACACAAATTTGAAATACTATTGATCTATCTTTGTCATCAGAGTATATGGAGTGTTAAAGCGATCTAGCCAGTGTTCCATATGTTTTTCCAAAATTCAACAAAATCATGACACAATAATGCAATTGTACGGTACACTAACAAAAACAAGTAAAACTGTTTATATCAAAATATATACTTGGCATGACTTATATTCAAGAAAAGTATAACAAGGAATTTTCCAAATTCAATATTTATTCAAAAGATGTTTATTTTGAATAATACATTTTTTATAATGAGTTCCCATTATGCTATAATCGACAAGCATGCTTATATATTTTGTGTGACTCTGTCTCCCCAATAAGATGGGGGAGGTCTCCAGGCTCCTATCCATATGAGTTAGGAGGTCGATCGACATGTACAACATTCAATATCATTCAATAGGTACAAGTTTCCACCCTCTCAATGAGAAGGTTACTTGTACTTAATATCAACGTTATCAACATTATCATCGTCAATATATGGACAATCATAATGGGCAATATCATTTATGTTTTCAAGTTTGTCTCAATACATAATATAGGGAAAATAGAAGACTAATCAATAGGGAACAATAGATCAATCAAGTATATAGCTAAGTATACAATCAAGAGATACATAAAAAGTATCTTCAATACAACCAAGGAGGAGATATAATAGCGTACCTTTCACTGCAGATTTAGAGTATAGATATTAATGAATTATAGGTTAACACTTCAAGTCAGATCCTAAATCACAATATTTAATCAAGGGTCATGATCATGATGTTTATAAGATCATGTTTCATGATTCAAGATTAGGGTTGATCATTCCTATTTTACCTTGGGGTTAGGTCATTCACTTATGATCAACAATTCAAGATGTTCAACATTATCAAGTATCAAGTATATTTCAAGTGTGAATGACTTACCTAGGTACTTTCAGGAACATATGTGTTAACCTTAGTTTTCATGATCTATATTCAAGTCATAATCAAGTCTTTAGATCATCATCATGTTCTAAAGTCATTGGTGTTTAAGATTAAATCAAGTTCTGATTAGTATAATGAGTAAATCAGAGATCAAGTTTTAGCTCAATAGATCACAAAATTGCACAAGCTTCAGTCCAAACATAATATTAATATTTCATCATCATATTCAAGATTGAATCAAGTCAACAAATATGGATCTAGATCACTAATGGGTCAAGTATGCTTTTAGAGCTCAATAGAGACATCAGAGTCAGATATTAAGGTATCTAGAGATTAATCACAAAGTAGAGTCATTTCGACATAAGAAAAGGAACAACATCTAGGGATATCCGTGAAATATATCAAGAATAAGACTTCACAAGTATTTTTAAATGATCCATTGGATTTTTCTGATCAAAATGGATTACTTGTTCATAATTGTTGAAGCTAGGATGTATTTTCTACGATTAAAGTAATATCTGGGCATTTTATTAAATATTTGCCAGAGAGAGATGAAATACCTTATCTATACTACTATAAAAAGAGCAAGTTCTACAACCAGTTAAAAAAAACCCGACCAAACTCATCCGTGGCCAATCAGAAACCAACATTTCCAACATTTTACCAACATGCTGCTCTCTCCTTCACTCAATCTATTCTCACGTTTTTTCTCACCTTTTACCAACTTTATTTGCTTTTTATTTCTCACACGTTTCTCCATCGGTAGTTTCTCATGTCATAGAAATCTTCCACATGCGGTCGTGTGTAGTTTGATGAAACCCATGTCTACTTCCCTCCGTCCACAATCCTATTTAGTTTAAAAATAAAACCGCCCCATTCCCTTCGCGCATAATGCTACCAACAAGAGACTTGGCCCTACGGTCCAACATTATCTTATTATTAAGTTCAAACAGAATTAGTTATCTACAATGATAATTAAAAAAATATAATTCAATTAAAAAGAATGTGGCATTCAGTTACAAATCGTGGTGTTCCAGTTTGAAAAGGACACGTCAAAATTCATTCCATACATAGTCCTATCAACAACATGAGACGTGGTGCTACAATTCAAAATTATCGTATTATTAGTTTCAAACAGTATTAGAGGATTTAATTCAAACAATAAGCATTTATAGATTATATAAAGTAAAACAATATTCAGTTACAACAAATCATGTTTATAAATGATTCAACATTCAGTTATAGCAATCACGTCCAAAACCCATGTCCAACATTACGATCGACCTCTTAAGACCCCACCCAGTATTCTCGCCTCCTCATTCCTCACGTAGAAAACTAATCAGAAATAGTTACAAACCAAAGTGTTGTTGCTCTTTGAGAAGTATGTGCTCTCACCCTCCTTAGTCCTCAGGTGGTAACATAATCGGCAGAGCAACCAATTTCAAAATCAGAATCAAACATAGGATGCTTTTTGTTGCTGCTTTTGAGATCCTCTCCTCAGAGGAAAACACCTGCAAGTAATTAATCATAACAAATGTTTGTATGTGTTTACGAATATTCATATACTTCTTAAACTAAAACAATATTCAGTTACAACAAATTGGCATTATGATCCACCTCTTAAAACTAGAACCAATCTTCGTGCCTCCTCATTCCTCAAGCAAACGACTAATTATGTCATAACCTAATCTACAGATCTGCCAACTCTACTGACCGAAACCAAATGTAGGATGATTATTCTTGCTGATTGCAGGAGTCTCCTCCTAGACTAACACCTCCAGGTAAAGAATTTATCAAATGTTTGTATTTGTTTATGAATATTCATATACTTCTTAAACTAAAACAATATTCAGTTACAACAAATTAGTATTACGATCCACGTCTTAAAACCAGAACCAATCTCCATGCCTCCTCATTCATCATGCAAATGACTAATTATGTCATAACCCAATCTATAGATCTGCCAACCCTATTGACTGGAACCAAATGTAGGATGATTATTCTTGCTTCTTGCAGGAGTATCCTCCTAGACTAACACCTCCACGTAAAGAATTTATCAAAGAATAAATTTCAAGCATACACTTCTATTGTTCGATATAAAGAAGCTATATAGTACACATACTTGCATCATATCCAGTCATGTATTAGAGGTTTTGCTTCACTTCCAGGTAAAGAATTTATCAAGAAACAAATTTTAAGCATAAACTTATATAATTTCAATATAAAACATATATAATACACATACATGCAACATATTTAGTCATTAGATATATATTTTATACATTTTATACAAATATTCTCACCTCCTTAATCCTTATATCGTAACCTAATCAGCAGACATGACAACTCTTCTGATCTTATTTAAAGTGTCAGTGTGCCACGGTCAAAACCAAACGTCTTTTTGTTTCTGCTGGTTTCTGGAGTGCCCCCCTAGAGGGAAACATATGCAGGTGAGATAATTAGTCATAACAATATGTTCATGTGTTTACAAATGTTTACTTAAAATCTCATGCAATAACCTTATCAACCATACTTGCAACCCAATTTTTCTTCACTGACCCCATAAAAAGACACTTCCAGGTAAATAATCTATCAATGAATAAATTTTAAATATAAATATATATACTTTTAGTATAAAACAACTATAGAATACACACACTCACAACATTCTTTCCAAGGAATACTACATGTTATATTGATTCAAATCTTCTTACTTTTGATTTTTTTAATTATATGTACTGCTCCATAAGCAAGAACGTGTACAACTGAGATGACAAAAAGCCATGACACATGTAATAGAAGCACAAACATTATTATTATTATGCAATTTTTATAATGTTGTGCAAGGGTGGACTTAAACACCAATCCAAACATGTCTACTTAGAAATAATTTATAGTACAAAACTATCAAATCCTAAGCCTTTCAGAAACATTACCAACATTAGAAGACTGAATGGAGTGGGAAAAAACTATGCAAAACATGTACATAGATGAGCCGTTATAAATAAACTTGCACAAGAATCAATGTTTCTATTGTCGTATATATGCTAAACTTTTAGGAACATTGCTAAATGATATCACAATTGTACCATGTCTTAAGGTTTGTTTACCACATCCGACCATTTCTTGATCTTCCTAATTAGAAAAGCGAAAACATTGGGTGTTCAAGGACAACTACATGTTCTAGGAGAATACTGCACCTTTCATATATGCTCATATGTTTAAAACATTTTTGGTGCAAATTAATATAACATTGCATGATCATAAAGTTATATATCGATGGCTAAATAAATAAAAAAAACTACATGTACGCAGCCATAGTAACGATTCATACATTCTAGGGTGAAATAGGGAATGAGACATTTAATAAATTATACATATATTACAATATGATGGAGGTTGTTTGGTTGTGGAATGTGCAAATTCATAAAATAGGGCATATCTTTAACACTATAATGGCGAGGATGTTAGGATCTTGCTCGAAATCATTGCTCTATTTACACCCAGAAGCACCAAAAGCAAAAATTCATTAAAGCTATTGTTGATAGCAATAATATATGCTAAATTTTAATGGACATTGTGAAATAAAACCATAGCTGTACCAGACCTACTAATTAGAAATGAAAGAACAATCCATATGTCCTAATTAAATCAGACAATAATTAATACCAATGCAGTTATAATTTGCCTCACTTCCCATACGTGCTTTTAAATATAGTAGTAAATAATTTTGATTTAAATGATTCTAGAACACGTCTTGCGGTGGTGTCTTTCTTGACAATCTAGATTCTGAGCTCCTTGGTGTTGTTCTATGGTCAAGTTCCCAAATAGAAAAACCCTTTTTGGGCAAGCCGCGGTCAGAAGACAGACAATATTGTGCTTCGGTGTTTTAGTCCTGATAAACATGATTGAAGAATCAAAGTAAATGGGCCGATGGGGGATAAGCAGCATGGTATTTTACATGCATTAATAGAAGATTCACCTATTACAAGCCTGTTTACGGGAGGGTTAGTAGATCAAGATTGTTGTATCAACTTGATCACTTTCCTTGCTGCTCTCAGGCACGATCAGAGAGTCTGAGAACGATGGTGCGGCGGGCGTCAATCTAATAAAATTGTATTATTACTAACTTTTCAAAAACAAACATCATAGTTTTGCCCATGATAACTAATTCTCATCTCCAGCTCGGTGCAAGCTTTTCCTACCATCCTTGACTTTAAACTCTGGTTGCTAGAATGACTCCAATCTGTAACAGCCATGAACATCAACACCAATCTTAGATTTGAACTTCTGGACATGAGTAGAAAAAGGCAAATGCAAAAAAAAATGAGTACGGCTGATAGAACTTACTTGCTATCAGGTCAAAACTACAACCATCCATATAAGTCACATGTCGTTTCATGAATCCCTTTCTAATATTGAGGCAAATCAGTACATATAATCAGACTACGATCTGGGAGGGGACAATTTATTATAAACATTAGTTTCCGAAATCAGCTAGGAGTATGAGGAAGGGAATAAGTGGATAGAATGATAAAAAATACCAAACATTTTTAAATAAGATATGAAGGTCGTCCTTTATGTGTCCTTCGATGATCTCTCTAGCTACCATTTTTATCATTGTTGGATCATTTTGACCATATTTACCTCGGCGGCGGTGTTGGGGGCATTAACGTCATGGTCAGCTTTGGGCTTGGTGGAGACAACATCAGGACTACCAAGATGAAATGTAGCAAGAATGTCAGAAGGGAAGACAAGACCTTTGCGATTAGGGCAAGGAGCAGTAGAGGAAGTTGCAGCTAAGGGGAATGAGAGCCTTTGTTGGGACCTTCTATATATTTACTTACTTGGGTTTTGAATCTGACGATCAGAGATGAACATGTTTTTCTTAAATCAGACGGTCAATGCTAAACAGTCGTTGTTCACTTAGGGTGGAATAAATATTATAAATCATATTCATTACTCTATTAACCAGGTAAGTAAGGCGGGACCAGATCCTCTGTTCCCTATATATATCTTTGTCCTTGATCCACCTAAATTATATTTGAAGGATAATTTTTGGTGTTTATGTTGACTATGGTTGAATGAGATATAATTTGGAAAGCAAAGTTGAGGAAGAACATCTGGAGTAAAGTTAGACTAACTACAATAAAGATTTAAAGTACAAGATGTATATAAATATTTTGGGACTAATTTGTAGTCCAGGACTTGTTGTCCCAATAGTGTCCCATAATATCCTTACAATAAATTTATCCAAATCCCATCCAAAAAACATTAAGAAGGTCTATGTACCTTAAAAATTATGATGGGCCAACGTCCGAGATAGAAACTTCAGCTTCAGAACAACAAATTTGCACAATAATAATTATACCTGATGGTACCCCACACATTATGATTCTTTGGTTCTTTCTCCAATTATCCGCCTCTATGCAGATATATATTGAGTTTTTATTCTCAACTGAATAATGTAAAATGATTCTATAATTATTACAATAATCTTCTAAATATTTTTTAGGCCATATCTTTTACCATCACAATTGTAAATGATTCCCTATTATCTAAATGATCTCCTAAATTTTCTTCAAGCAATCTTTACTATAGTCTCATTATTTTACAAATAGATCTTCATCTACATAAAAAGAAATAACAATCAATGGGAAGAATTGGAGCAGGGAGAAAATATTTTTGAGATATGTTGACTAAAATGAAAATAAGGCATTTTGTAATAAACGTACAAGATCATAAAGTAAAGATATATATGGATATGTATGCTTCTAACAACGATGTCGAGTTTTTTTGTTACTTGGTCAATTTTCTTCATTCATTCTCAAAATAATCATAATATTGTATGCATTGTGTTAGACTCTCATCAATTATTACTACATATTTTCTCTCTACAATTGTTTCTCGTCTTCTTCTTATGAAAAATAAATTTGCATAATAAAAAATATAATAAATTATACCCTTATGACAATAAATCAGTCTTCAATCAGAATTGAAAGAAAAAAACATATTAGCTAATCACTGCGAGAAAAATATAACAACTTTTGTTATAATCTATATATAGAATACTAATTAACAACAAATATATTGATATGCACAATTTTAGATAATATTTCCAACATTACTTTTTTCCTATCCTCTCCTTTTGCTTCATATTTTTCTTAAAGCACTTTTATTCTAAAATTCTCTCTCCAATTATCCCCCTCCCTCTCTCTTAAAATATATTATATTTTTATTCTAAACCAAACAATTATGAATGATTCCCTAATGATCCCAACAATCTTCTAAATTTTCTTCAGGCCACCTCTCCTACTACAACAATTATAAATGATTCCCTTATGATCCAATAATCTCCAAAATTTTCTTCAAGCAATCTCTCCTCTTATCTCATGATTTTAAAAATAGATTTCCATGAACATTAAAAAAACCATTAGTAGGAAGAAATCTAGAAAGAATACATAATTTTGAGAAACATTAAATGAAAGAAAACAAATCATTTTGTAATAACTATACAAAAACACACAGTATAAAATACAATGACATGTATGTTTCATTCACAATGATATCAAGATTAGTTTATTTTTCACTTAAACACTTTTAATAATGCTTTCTCAAAATCTTACTATAATGTTTCACTCATATTGATAGCCTCTTCAATTGTTATCGAAGAACCTCTCTCTACAATTATTCATATGAACTTAGAAAGAGATATATTAAGATATATTAAATGGAATAATAAAATCTAATAAGTTGTACCTTATGACAAAAAATCTCTCTTGAATATGAACTTAAAAAGACACATATTTACTAAGAATTGGAATAAAAATTCACATTTTTTGGTATACTTAATATAGAATATTAAATAATAACAAATATAGTGAAATGAACATTTTCAAAAAATATTGTCAACATAGCTTTTGTGTCATTCTCCTTTTGCTTCACAATTTCTTAAAACATAGTGATTATTCAATTTTCTCTCCAACTATCCCCATCTCTCTCTCTCCAAATTTATTTTATATTTATTCTCAACCAAAAAATTATAAATGATTCCTTAATTATCTCAATAGTCTTTCCAATTTTCTTCAAGCCATCTCTCCTACTATCACAATTATAAATGTTTCCCTCCCATTTATCTCTTAATTTTCTACAAGTCATCTTTCATTTTATCTCATGATTTTAAAGGTATATTTTCGTGTGCATAAAGGGAAACAACTATTAGTAGATACAAATATAGAAGGAAAAAGGTATTTTGGAGAAATATTGACTGAAAGAAAACAAACCATTTTATAAAAAACATATGGATATGTTTCAAAGATTTACATGTACATTTTTGTCATGAAATTTTAGTTTCAAAATGAATATGTATTTTAATCATTTTCAAAAAAAATATAAACATAAATTACAAATTCAGTTTCTTTTATTTCTTGATATTAACAGTATAATATTTCTAATTAGCATTCCAACTAATATTATATGGCACGTGCATGTGCATGTGTGCGTTCACTAGTTTGTGAAAAATGAGGGATGTTGGATTCAGAATTTGGATGGCTCATATTCCACCATATGGCTCACTGGTCCAGTGGATTATGGATCTAGTTTAGTGGCTAAATTGGCCGATTCAAGGTTTGATTTGATGGTTCATACTTTGGTTCAGCTAAGCCTTGGACCAGGGCTCCCTTTTTTGGACCGTCCGGTTCGGGGAATCGTTCCCTTCATGCACAAGCTCCTCATAAGCCCAGAAGTAGGGAGGAGCACCTCACCAACATAAGGGATGTTGGAGAGTAGGGTGGGAAGAAGGAGAAATTGGAGTATCCGTTCAAGATCGCCCTGACCTCGTGGACTAGTCGAGGGTCAAGATTTGGGGAGAGAAGGTGAGGAGGAAGAATGCCCGTTTCAGGTTGTGTGGTGCAACTCAGAGAGAAGAAGGTGGCCAGGGAAGAAATTAAGCCACCTAAGGTTGATAAAGAGAACAAGAAGGAGGCTCGTAGCTTGGTGTGGTGATGGAGAGCATGGGAGACCCCTTTTATAGCGTTGGGGCTAGGGTTTTAGGGCTAAACGAGCTCTTGATAGTAGCCATGGTTGTTGGGCTGAGAAGGGGAAGTGAGGAACTCATATTGGCGACTGAAGAGAGAAATAAAGGTGGTCAAAGTGGGTATGCTTGAGTTCAAATTTGTGAGATGAGTGTTCCCTCTCGATTGGAATTTCAAATGGGGGTCAAGAATGGCAGGTTGCTCATTTTGGTCACATTAAAACCTCCTCGCAATCAGTTAGAGGTTGAAGATGACCTCGTGGTTGCTGGATCAGGCCTTGGAAACGAAGACTGGTCCAAGGGATGGGGTTCACCCCAGATCCCTTGCCTAGATTGTTGACATGGCAAAGCCAAAAAAAAGAGCAAATAAAAGGGAAATAAAGGGGTTTTCTATACATAAACTTCAACAATTCATAGAAAATCATAAGAATGTCCAGTTGTGATGAAATTAGGATCATAGCTTCACAAAAATGTGGAGAATATTTAGAAAAAGTTTGAGAATCAAAACATAAAGTTTGATTGACCATTTTTCTTCTTTGGACAAAGTGATGAATTAATCAAATTTGTGGTGTTGTAAAGTGTATAAAATTCACATTGATCACCATATTTTGAATTTGAGTATCAATATTGATTTAGAAGTAGAGAAAAATAATTTGAGTTCATGAGTGAACATAAAAGGGTCAAAAGAGTAATTAATTCATCTTATGTTGAAATTCATTTTGTCACATCCTTCCTTCCTTAAAAAATATTTTTGTCCCCATTCAAAAAATCCTCAAAATTGGTATCATCAAAATCTAGGTTGTATCCTCAAATACTAAAGTGTCCTCAATTATATAATAAAAATTATATTCTCAACATTATCACCTCATCAATAGTATCTCATAAACTTGTGTTGATCAATATAAAGGTCAAAGATCAAAGTTCACCAATTGAGTTCACTCTCAAGTCATGTCTCCATACTAAGAGAAAATCAAGATTGAGAGTCAAGATTATAGATTAGAATTAAATGAGTCATGTACTATCAAGTTCATGATCCAAGGTTCAAACATTAAAACTTTGGGTTCTAAACATGCACGTCTAGGGTTTTAATTCCTATCAGACCACCGATGTGGTCATACACCCATAGCAACAATCTTGCAATATTTCAAGATTTCAATATCAATTTCTTTAATCAAGTATATTCAAGGTGCATGAATGATCCATACCTAGGTCATTTCAGGAAATTAACCCTATACATATTTTCAATGTCGTCATCCTAAAAATACAAACTAGTCAAGATCTCAATATTATGAGTCAAAGAATACAACAATGGATGGTCAATTTGTAGGTCAACATGACCGAATCAAAATTTCAAAATTTGAGGATGGGGAGTCAAAATTCAATTCAGAATTGAATTTTTCAAATCCAAGGATAGGTTCTGAATCATATAATATCAAACCAAAGCAACATGGCACCATATTTCCATTTCTCAAGATATAGTGAGTACACGGTTTTATTTCAAAAGTTACAAAGGGTTACATAATCACCATATCTAAATCTAGATATAGTGGTGATTTCATTGGTTGTGGTTGTACATGTCCTCCTTTGGAATTCCAACCTCTATCTTTGTCTCTATCTCCATGACTACAAGCTTGGATGTAGGGGTAAAGGCAATCATGGTGACTTGGACTCCTCTAAGAATTATTGATGTGGTGTATCTCGCCCATTTGGTCATAGAATTCATTAGTAACTTGTTTTGTACTTCCCAAGCATCATCCCTATTATCATCATTGAGCCTAGGTCTTTTTCCTTTATTATCCTTGACTTTTTCTTCAACAATTTTCTTTTGAGTCTTCCTTTCATCAGTCTTCTCTCCTTGATCATTATTGGTTCTAGAAGATCTTGCTTTTTGACTACGGGTTTGTGGGGCCATCTACAAGTTACATTCATTCATGAGTCCTTTAATCATATCGGTGAAGTTTAGAGTATATCATATTATAAGATATTCATGGATTCAAAATTATTTCATAACTTTTTGATTCTCATACTAGTTTGAAAAAATAGGGAGAGTGTCATTTGTAACATAGTCTTACTTCATGGTTTTGAGAGTCATAAAGATTAATAATTTGATGACATAATCATTATGTGTATCAAAATAGGGTAAGAGTTCCTTAACTATGGTTCAAGTTTAGTCAACAATAGGGCATCATGGACTTAATCAAATAGGGACCTTATCAACAATCAAGTATAATGTAGAAATTCCTCTTATTTTTCCAAATTTATCATTTTCCTCAAACATAGGAAGGATGTAGTCTAATTTTGGTTAAATTGAGTTTTCATAATATTAGGTGCTATACATGAGTATTTGATTTCAAAATTAATTTTCATTGATCAAAAATTGAGTTTTCAAATTAAGGTCACATCATGGTATCATTTTATTTAGTCAACTTTCATAATTTCTAATGACATCCATTTTTCCCATGCATATGCTACCCATAATTGAGACATCATGTGGTAAATGGTCATAAGAGAAAGACTACATGATGAGATGAGAAGTCCACCTAATCTACATCTACTTGGTTAGCTTAGGGTAGTCCTTGAAGAATAGATGAGATGCTAGAAGACTCTGTAGGGTTTCACAATAGAACCTTTAGGTCTAGTTTTGGATCAATTATGGCCAGGTTGAGTGGGGGATCTCATCCAGGGTGAAGATGGATAGGAGAAATTATGCTAGAACCCCGAGCCTAGACACCTCAATTTTCACCATTATGGACTTTAAGGTGTTCGGGGTTCAAGAGACTTGAGAAATTATTTACTTAAAGTATATGGGAGTGTGTATGCTCTGATACCAACTATCACAAAATAATTCTTACCCCAATCCCAATCCCACTTCCTAGACAGTGATAAAAGGATTGAAGCGCCTATCCCTGAATGGTCCAATAGAATCTCACACACTGGCATATGCAATAAGAAATAATAACTCATAAGTATGGGATTTAAAGAACAAACTAACCCAATTATGAGATTTTGCAGTTTTATCCTTGACACCAAAGTACATTGAGTGCAGAAGTGATCTAGTTAATGTTCCATTTGTTTTGCCTAAAATCAAGAAAATCGAGACACAATCATGCAATAACACGATACACTATTATATCTCCTCCTTAGTTGTATTGAGGATACCTTTTATGTAACTCTTGATCGTATACTTGGCTATATACATGTTTGATCTATTGTTCCCTATTGATTAGTCTTCCATTTTTCCTATATTATAATTTGAGAAAACATGAGAACTTAAATGATATTGCCCATTATAACTGCATGTATATTGATGATGATGATGTTGTTGATAATGTTGATATTGACTGCAAGTGACCTCCTAATTTGGAGGTGGGACTTGTACATTGGTCTCCTACCTCATATGGATAGAAGGATCACGGTGACCTCCCCTATCACGTTGGGGCGACAGAGTCACACAAAATATATAAGCATGCTTCTTGATTACAACATAATGGGAACTCGTAATACAAATTGAATAGTTTGAAATAAACATTTTGTCAAATAAATGTTGGTTTTGGAAAGTCACCTTGTATACTTTTCTTGAATATAAGTCCTGCCTAGTATACTCTTTTGTTATAAATTGTTTTACTTGTTTTTGATAGCGTACCATGAAATTGCATGATTGTGTCTCCATTTTCTTGAATTTAGGCAAAACAAATGGAAGACTGAATAAATCGCTTCCACACTCGATGTACTCACATGTCAAGGATAAAACTACAAAATATCATAATTTGGTTAGTTTTTTTTTGAGGGCAAGATGGCTCGATTCATTATTATAAGCCATACGACATCTACAATTTGAGTCAAAAATACCACAGGAGCAAACAAAGATCAAGTTAACATCACTACAACTCATATCAGAATGAGAATAGAACGCTTCCGTATTGATTCTTCCTCCTTGTTGCTGTCTCAAGCAGCTTTCCACGAAGAATTCCTTCGACTTGAGCGTGTAGTAGTGATAGAGGCCCTGGATCTGTGCGGTGTGCCGATGCATCATCGTCTCAAAGGATGCCGTATAACCAAGTAACAAACAAGCCACAACAAGACACAAGGAAAACTAAACGATGACAAGCAGCGGGTAAACAAACGCTGACAAGCAGTGAGCAGAATGCTAACCAGTAGCGACTAGAAACAAACACCGATGAACGACGACTAAAAGGGCAGACTGAAGCTGCCACAGACCACTGAAAGGAAAACAGAGCAAACAAGAAAGGAAAAAACGGGCACCTCAGCCCCTCACAACCGCACCGTCTCCCACCTGACACGGCAAGTTCCTACAAAGGCAGCGGCACCACCCTGGGCGAGATGGATAAGCCCCCACCAGGCGAGAAGCCACCCAGAGGACCCGCCGCACAAGAACGGTGAGAGGCAAGAACCAGCTGAACGGGTTCAACGGCAGCTTGGTGGAGACGAGCCGAGGTAGGAAGAGGCTCCGGGGGAGTAGGGGAAGAGACCACTAGCCACGGCCGCCGCCACCCCCCCCCCCCCCAAGCCTAGGGCACTGCCGCTAAACCTAGATCGCACAGACGATCACCAGAGCGCTAGGTTGTGGACGAGAGGAGTGCGCTCTATTGAGTTATTATTTCTTATTGTATATGTCAGTGTGTGAGATCCTATTGGACCACTTAGGGATGGGCACTTCAATCCTTTTACCACTGTCTAGGTAGTGGGATTAGGATTGGGGTAAGAATTTGTCCATGCCATATGTTTTCTACTTATATAATTTAGGTGAGGTTGTAATTAAATAAAATTGTGATATAACATAAAGAGAAACAATGTTGTACATGCATGTTAAATCTAAGGAAAATTCATCATGCTAGAAAATCTTAAAATGTATTACTTTTCAAATACAATGTAACCAAGGTAATTGCAATAGTGTGTAATACACAATATATTTATTAATTTAGAAAAAACTTTAAAGAACAAATTCTCTTTACTTAATGTATGAAAGAAATAAATAAATGGATCACGTTAGAAAATCATTGAGCAAACAAATACACTAACTCAATAATATATTTGTTTGGAGACATGCAAATGTTCCTAAATTTATATAATCATTTATTGCACCCAAATGAGAAATAATAAACATCGTCATTAAAAGAAAACATCTCTATCACGTCCTAAAATTGTTAACAAGGAAAAAAAATGGTCTGATAGATAATGCTTTCACCCTTTTGATTTGAAATTCACATGTCTACAATAATTAGTTTTGGATATATAAATTTAATAGCTCATATCACTTCCATAAATAATTAATGTAAAATATATTACCAACATAAATGGTTGCCTCAAATTCGGAATTTTGGATCCGACATAATATTACTTAAATCAATGTATTTTATTAAGTAAAATTGTTATACATGTTTTCAATGACTCTAACATGAGAAGAGAAACATTGTGAGAAAGTGATTTTGTAATGGATGAATAAGTGTCTGTTAGAAGTTGAAAATGGAACATTGAAAAGGAACTCAATAACTACATCATTTACAATTGTAGTTCAATTTATTACACACATTTACATTGACTAAATAATTACAAAACAAGATATATAGAAGTCACTTTATTATAAATGTTGTAGTGAATATTTTAGCGACCAGGTTATTGAAGGAAAAAAGTGAAATATATTATAAACATGGACACAAAGAAATGGAAGGAAAATGAAGTTTTTATATTTACAATCTCCTATTATATGTTAATAGATGCTTAACTTTTCTCCTTTAACAACATACATTGCATATTTTTCCTACTAAACAAAAATATATATGTTTCTCACTACCCATCCTAATAGTTCTATATAGATAGTCTCCTCTCCATGGTCTTCACACACATAGAAATTACTTGACCAATTGGACATGACTTCTAACCTCCTCCCTTATCCTCCTATTCAAGTTCCTTGGAAGAACCGTCAAAACCTGTTAAACTAGTATAACAATTCATATCTTGATCTTTTCTCACCAATCAGTGTTTCAAACCTTAGAGTCTAGACTTGGATTTGGGTTTTGGACTTTCACAAGTTGACAATCATTTTTGAGATATGTTGCATCTCTCTTTGAATTAAACTGAGCAAACACCTAAATTCTCTTTCTCTTGATATATGATGCATCTCCATATCCTTATTATGAAACTGATTCTACTTTCTTTCTCTTGAGCCTTTTTAAGGTATTTTGGTGATAAACATTCTCTTTGATGACAAGAAGACCTTTTTAGATCAAATATCAGTGACTTGGAAATTTTGATCCATGTTGGACTATCAAATCATACTTTGTTTCATAATTAAACCCTAATTATGGATTGAAGCTTGTTGTTCATTATTATGAGATGGAACTCTAACTTGCCCACTTTTTGGTGGAAGTTGCATGTTGTTCGTCCATTTGATGAAAATCTTATTAATTCTATTTTTCTAAATATACTTTTGCTTTCCACTACATATTGCAGGCTTTGTAATTTAGAAGCCCTAGAGACGTATATGTGCATTGGTTTTATGGTGTTATGTTCCCTTTATTCTTGGGATGGAGGTTATGTGCCACATACCCTGGGTTATTTACTGATGATATTTTGTAATGGAAGTTATGTGCCCCATAACCGAGTTTTGTGCCCACGTAAGTTTAGGAGTTTCCTTATCTGCCTTACTCTATCATGTTATATGGTTATGAACCTTAGACTCCATTGCTATTTATATTTCACCAGTGCTATGTTTATATCACGTGCATAAAGGTTGTTTATTATTGTGATTGGTTTTGCACTCTAAATTCTTTATATGTGCTTTTGTGGAACCTCTTATGTTTGATTAATGACAAGATTTTTTCTCGATTATAACCAAATTGCAATATATATCCTATTTGATGTCCACTTGGTTAGTAGTTTTCTTCTTCTTTGGGACCTTGTTATATTTGATGCACTTTTTAGTATTTTTTCTCAATCCTCATTTAATATGCTCTTGTCAGCTTTTATGATGATAATTTCCATCTTTATCTTCTATTTGGGGTATGCTTGCAACCCCTTGGTAGAGAGAAACAAGGAGAGAACCTAGGTTGACTGAGACACTTCAGGTGTAGTTGATACTTTTCAGGAGATATATTTGAAGTAGTTAAAAAACTCATTGTTGATCCTACGGTATTGTTTTAGTTTCCTTTTGTATCACCCTATGAGATAAAGGATGATGTTAAACACAAGCAGTGTATTTGTAGATCTTTCATATTCAGCTGCTATATTTTGGTCTTGTATACCATTATTTAAGAAATGAAGAAACATAGACCTATTCCAACTTACATTTTTAGTGTGTTTGAATTAGATGGGTTTATTTCTAAAATTAATTAGGGAGTGGATCCCTTCTTGGATCCAACTCTTTTCAAGATGGTATCAGAGCCAATAGCAGTCAATTAATCTAACTATTACACAATCTTATCTCTCTTAAGATGTTTACCATTGGAAAATATGGCATGTACAAAAAGTTTAGTGGACCTACTCTCTTTACCCCTCTAATATGTGGGAAGTCATACTAGATGAATCTTTAGTTTTGAGAAGTGAACCATATGATTGCTAGGTTAGAATCAAAAGGACTTAAAATTCAACTCTACGTGTATTACATGTTAGTTGGATGGATGAACAACATCAGAAGTTTTCATGATTAAAAGATGCATAAGTAACCCTAATATCTGTTTGAGTTGTATTATTAGGTTAAAAATTTTAAGGGGTGGGGAGTAGTTTAATGATAATATATGAATGTTTAGACATTGAGGATGAAATACTTTTTGTTGTTGGAATATTTTAACGTACGAAAACCTAGAATCTTATCATATTCCCTGACTAGAAGGTTAGTAAATCTTGAATCGTAAGATTTTCTCAAACAAGGATAAATTTATGTTGTAATGTATATTGTTAATTCACATAACATGAGTAACTCAATGGTATCCCTTTATATGTTTTCACTTGAAAAAAATATAACATATTAAGTGGTATGAAGTTCTATACTCAACTCATGTCAAAATACACTATAATAACTTTATTCAGTGCTAACATGTAAGTAAATTCGTAGAGAATATCACGTTACTTTTACTAAATAGCATACAAATAATGGATAAAAATGTTTTATAAGAGGTATAATGTGCTTTGGAGTAATAGTTGATGTTTCCATGTACATAAATATGAATGACGTACCATTATATGAATAAATATTTAATTAATGGAAATAATATGATAAATAGGAAAATATGGAAATTTGAGCATAGTAATCTAAGGAAACCTTTTTATATCAATGTGAAGATAATGGGACTCTAAATAATAAATAATCTTGGTAATGATGTAAAGTTATAATAATATAACGGTGATGAGACCAAAACTCTAAAACTCATAAAAGGAATCTTTAAACCCCAAATACGACTGTAAAACCTTATTCCTTGGGTCCCAGTTACCCTGGGTGCAAAATTATACCTAATTTAAAATATCATAACTATCCTAATTTTATCAAGAAAAGAAACTATAAGATATGGCCGATAATATATATTAATTATTAGAAAATATAATATGGTTAATAAATAGTATAAACCAACTTGCATGGCTTCTTCATATATGATTTAGTTGAGGTTGCGATCAATTAATATTGTGACATAACATAGAGGGAAACAATGTTATACATCCATGTAAAATCAAAGTAAAATTATCAAGGTAGAACAAAATTAAAATGTATTTACTTTCCAAATACAATGTGACCAAGGTCATTGCAACAATGTCGAATACATGAGATATTTGACGATATATAACAAAATTCAAAGAACAATCTCATTAGATAATATTTGAAAGAAAGAAATAAATGAAAAAAATCATGTTATCATATCACAAAGGAAACAAATATTTCAACTAAATTATATATTTCTTTTGAAACACTTCAACGTTTCTAAATATGTATATCCAATTTCTTAACTACCCAAATAAGAAATAATAAACACTTGGTGAAATGATCTCCTTATTAAACCTCTCTATTACATACTAAATTGTGAAAAGCAAGGGAAAGAAAGGAAAATGGTCCGATAGATAATGTTTTCACCATTTTGATTTGAAATTCATGTGTCTATAATGATTAGTTTTGGATATATAAATTTATATCTTCTATGTCCTTTGAAAACAAATAATTTAAAATACATTAGAAATATATATGGTTGCTGCAAATTTGGAATTTCAGATCTAACCTAATATTATTTATACATA
This sequence comes from Alisma plantago-aquatica, assembly GCA_963693085.1. Taxonomy (NCBI): domain Eukaryota; kingdom Viridiplantae; phylum Streptophyta; class Magnoliopsida; order Alismatales; family Alismataceae; genus Alisma; species Alisma plantago-aquatica. The sequence continues at coordinate 463,110,406 of OY856409.1, forward strand.
TTTTCAATGATTCCTAGACGAGAAGAGATAAATTATAAGAATTGTTTTTGTAATGGGTTGAATAAGTGTATATAAGAAGTTGAAAAATGTAACAATAGAAAGGGAACTCAATAAATATATCCCATGGAATTGTACTTTAAATTATAACACACATTTACATTCACTAAATAATTACAAAATGAGATATTTAGAAGTCTCTTTAATCTGAATATAGTAGTCAATATTTTTGTGAGTAAGTTATTGAATTAAAAAAGGGAAATATATTATAAAAAATTGACATAAAGAAATGGAAGGGAAATGACATTTTTATATTTACTTTTTCCTATTTTATATTAATGAATTATTACCATTTTTCACAATATACATTACATTTTCCCCTATAAATAAAAATAGATATGTTTCTTTCTACCTAGACTAACAATTCTATATCAATATACCCCTTTTCATGGTCTTCACACACATACATATCACTTGACCAATAGGATCTGCCCTTGTACTCCATTTCAAGTTCCATGGAAGAGCCATCAAATCCTTATAATCTCATTAAATAATTCATATGGTGATCCTTTCTCAATTACCAGTGTTTCAAACCTTAGAACCCTGACACATGTTTGGGTTTTGGATTTTGACAAGTTGACATACATTTATGATGTATGTTGCATCTCTTTATGAGTTATATTAAGTAAACACTTAATTTCTATTTGTATTGATGTATGATGCATAAATTCTACTTTCTCTTTCTTGAGCCTCTTTGAGGTATTTTTGTGTTGAATATTCTCTTTCTTAACTAGATGATCTTTTTGAGTCTAATCTTAGTGACTTTGAATTCTTGATCCATGTTGGACTGTAAAATCATACTTTGTTTCATTATTAAGCCCTAATTGTGGATTTAAACCATGTTGTTCATTATCATGAGATGACCCCCTAAATTTTCCACTTTGTGGTGGATGTTGCATGTTGTTTGTTTATGTGATGGCAATTTTATTGAATCTATTTTTTTTACTATACATTCACTTGCCTCTGCATTTTTCATTTTTTATGATTTAGGATCTCTAGAGATGTATAAGTAAATTGGTTTTATAGGGTTATGTGCCCTTTATTTTGGGGAATGAGTTTATGTGCCCCATACCCTGGGTTATGTGCCCATGATATTTTGGGTTGGAGGTTATGTGCCTCATACATAGGTTTTCTGCCCACTTCATTTTGGGAGTTTGGTTTTGTGCCTTACTCTATCATGCTTTAAGCTTATGAGCCTTAGCTTCCATTTTTATTTATATTTCACTAGTTCTATGTTTACCACACATACATGCAGGTTAATTATTATTGTTACGGGTTGTGTTCCCTAAATTCTTTATATGTGGTTTTGTGGAACCTCTTATGTTTTACTAATGAAAAGTGTTTTTATCATTATTGCAATATATATCCACTTGGATAGTAATTTTCTTCTTATATGGGATGCCTTGTTATATTTGATGCAATTTTTACTAATTTTGCTTGATCCTCAATTAAAATGCTCAAGACGGATTTTATGATGATAATTTCCAGCTTGGTCTTCTCTTGTCAGGTATGCTTCCAACCCCTTGGTATAGAGAAAGGAGGAAAGAACCATTGTTTACCTGCACACTCAGGGTGTAGTTAATACTTCTTGGGAGATAGTTTATAGGTGGTTAGACAACCCTTTGCTAATCCTATTCTATATTTTTAGTTTTCTTATGTATCACCCTACGAGGTGAAGGATGATGATATAATGAAGCACTATAATAGTTAGATCTTTTATATTCCACTGCTATATTTTGGTCTTGTGTACCATTATTTGAGAAATGAAAAAATACACCTATACCAACATACCTTTTTTAGTGTGTTTGAATTATATGGGTTTATTCCTCATATTAAGTAGGGAGTGGATCCCTTCTTAGGTCCAACTCCTTACAATGTTCTAGGGATCCTCCACCTTTGAATGAGTATAAAGAAGTTCCTAGAGATCTCCAAACCTACCCTAGTGGCTAAGGGTCTAGCTTAAGAAAAGAGGTACATGGATCATGAAGTTTGAAGACCAAAGGCAAGTAAATCCCCAAGAACGGTTGTTGTGACACACGACGAACATGTTGCAAATGAAGAAATAAGAGTAGAATCACAGGTTGAGGAGCAACCTCAGCACCACATCGAGCATAACCATTCTAAGGAGCCTCCAAAATGGTCATGTCATGTATTACACCAACAACCACCTCTTCTCATCCCAAAATGGTTGTGTGACCTTGCACACCCGCTCCTTTAACTAACCACCATGGTCGTGTTGCCCACCACGACCATTCTACTTCACATCCAACATGATTGTGTTGTTTAGTACGACCATGCTACCAAGCGTCCAAACCCCAGATTTTAACTATAAAACTCCACTACACCAGCACAATTGTTCCCTCTCAGCAGACCCATGGTATACCTTACCCACCACAGTTGTGCTTACCCAAAAACTCTCCCAATTGTCTGTTCTATTCTACCATTATACCCCTACTTGTCCTAGTACTTCTCGCCACCTATATATACATGGTTGGGGGTTGGATCATGATGTTACTTATTGTTACATACCTCCATAGCCTCTCTAGCATGTTCTTTGAGACTTCACCTACTGTCACCTACCTCCACCTCATTTCCACCTTCATTCTCCTCAAAACCCTAGTTTTCTAGTGTTTGGACAACTTCCATCATCCATTCCATGCTCGTCGTCACTACTGGATGTGAAGAAGAAGAAAGCTCCTACAAGATTGCATGGCCATTTATTCTTCTTCATCTTCTTCTTTTGTCATTTTTTTATACTATGAGTAATTAAGCCCTTTTAGTCATCTGGTTGGGGATAAAATGTTACTTTGATACCATGTTTGGGGGGGGGAATAACTTGCAAATGATGCATATTCATTTTATGATGATTTTCTTATATGTTATTGTATTTCCCATATTTTTCTTATGATTTATGCTTAAAAGTATCGATTGCTTTTTGATTTGTCCTTGAAACCACCTAGACTCTAGGACAAAATGGCTTGTATGAGGCTATTTTAGGATTTCTCCTAGGCCCAACTAGTGGACCCCTAGTTAGTGCCTTGTCTTTCCACATACACATCCTCTCTCCTACTCCTAAATGTGGGATATAAGTAGCTAGTGTAAGAGTATTTAGTGCAATTTCCCTATAGTTCACTAAAAACTATGTGGTGGGTGATGTGAAATGAAACATCCTCATTTCCATTCTCCACTCCTACCCTTTGCTTCCAAATTCCCTAATAACACCTACTCTTGAAACCTAGATTTCCTAGATCCGATTAGAATTTCACCTGACCCCTAATCCAATTGAACCTCATCAGGTTGGATACTATGTGCAAGGGTGTAATTCCCTTCACACACCTCATACCACCCATGTCCAACTAGTATCTTAGGGTAATTCTATGGCATTTATCCTGTTATTTGGCTTAACAATCTATAATGAATGGATATAACTTTCATGCGCTGAGACCCCAACTTGGATTTTAGTTACATTCCTTCAAATGGCCCACACCTCTATTAACTGATAAAACCCCTCATTGTCTTCCTTGATATTTGATGCTTGCCTAGTTAGTAATTTTAATTACTTGTTAGTTAATCACCTTGTTTTTGATAGTTAGGTCATGCTAGTATAGTTAATGCTAGTAATGATTTCCTCCCCCTTTCATCCCCTAATCAGAAGGACCGAGAGGGCAAGGGCCATTACCATAATAAAGAAAAGTAGATTTAGAAAATAACTAGAAATAATTAATAAATTTCTCTAAAGTTGGGCAAAGGGTTTTGTACATATAATAACATCGTTTTAAAAAAGAATATGGATTTATAATTTTACCATGTGAAATTTCCCATCCCCTATATCCTCCATGATCACATATAATTATATTCATTTGGTGCCTTCTTCTTTCTGAAATTTCCTTTTTCATTGTACTGGCAAGATATTTGTAGGTTACCCTAAAATGCCGACAAACAAAACATGCAGTTAGTATAACAAGTTATACCAGTATGTGGGGGAACCAAAATGTTCACATATACTTGTAACGACATATCCACAACAGTTATTGTTACAAAATCAAAATTTATCATTTTCTCCATAATTTCTCAACCCATTTTACTAAACCTCTGGGATACATTTTCTTAGGGTTTTGTCCCTATAGTGGAGTTTAGGGAACATTCTCAATCTGTATCCCAGGTGCCATGTTGGTCTTCCCAATCTAGGGCCTGACCTGATATAACCTTGCCAATCCAGGGCCTAGTCTTAACCTTATATGACCTTCCCAATCTGGGGCTTGGTCTGACCTTCCCAATCTAGGGTGTGGTCTTTAGGCATCACCATGAATTTTCTTTTCCTTCCGTTCGAACCACCAGAGTTGGTATGCGGGGTTTGAGCAAGTTATAAGCATAATTTGTGATATCCATGGTGACTTTATAGTTTATAGAAAATAAATATCATCTAAGCATTTAATTTCAAGCAATTGGTAAAACCTCAAAAAACACTGGGAAACTAAGCAGTTGGTCATAGGCATAACTACACACCTGATCAGGTGCACTAAATGTCCAAGCAAGAGCAAACAATCAAATGTTTTATACTAAAAGTTAAAGTCATACACCCATGTATTATAATTTCATCCAAATCATCATTAAGACTGACTTGGGTTTCACGTTACAGTTTATAGGTCAAATTTAGGGTACCATAACTACCACTTTTCATGTCTATTGGGTTTATAAACCCTAATTCATCATTAATTACACTTTTTATCTCAAGGAAACCCTAATTATCCAAAACACGAGTTTCTAAGTTCTCATAACATTCAAGTTCTTCTTTTTATTCATAAAAGACCATTCTTTTATTATCAATATCAATTTAACACATTAAGATCATCAATTCTTGAAACTTAGAGTTTCTATTTCATTGACTATATTAAAGATAACAACTTCATGATTTTTTCTAAGTAAATACATATTTAGGCAATGACTATATATTTTTTTGGATTGGGTGTATTTTTCTAAGAAAAAATGATATATAACATGTATTCATTGGATCATCCTAATAATTACTATGATTTTTACAAATCAAGTATAAATTCATTAGTTTTCTGATTATTTATACCTTTATAGGGGTGAGGTTGCACTTTTGATTAGTCTGCAACTTCCAGCTCTTAGACACACTGGAATCACAGGTCCCATACCCTTCTCTGGCTCAACCAAACTCTTAACCCTTAGCAAGCTTGGGTTGGACTGGGTTTTATTGACTAGTACCTGGGATCGTTACTTCTTTGCCCCCTTCCATAGACTCGAGTCTTTGTTTCTTTGTTGAAACAAAGTGCCACTAATGCCACAACTCTGACTGCTCCATGAAGGGCCGCTCTCAGCCATGGAACGACAAGCCACATTCCTCCTTTGGATCCCCTAGCTCTGAAAGGATCCCATATAGCTAAAAGTTAGGGATGAAGTTCCATCAGTCAAACTTCTCCAAGGTACCCTTGCTGGAGGCTGAATAGGACAGAGTGAAGGAAAGGGGTAGAAGACTAGATCTTGAGAAATTGATTGTAGAACTATTTCAATGTGACACTCCCTTTGTCATACTCAACTCAGGAATCCATATCGTCTCTTTTGTATGAATCATATAGCAAGGGTCAATGTCCCCAATTTCCAATGGAGTCCATACCTACGAGGGGTTTCTGGAAAGCCTGAACACACATGCAAATAGAATAAGAAAGGGAAAGGAAGGTGTGGATTTGTCTTCCGAATTCAATGAGGGTGTTTCTAGGCTATATCATATACCAGGGAGAGAGAAAAATAGAGGGGAATTTGCTATATTGTAGTCAACATTCCTTTTTGGACAAGAGGAAGAAAATAGTCCAGGGATGTTAGATCTAAATCAAGGGGCTTCTAGGTCGTGTGACATTATTAAAGGCCCCTCCTAGATTTCTATTAATATTTAAATGCGACAATTATATTCATTTAAGTTATTACTTTCACTTTAGGGATTCTTTTAAAATTCATAACTCTGTTCTCCTTTATCGAAATGATTCCAAATTTTAAGGAAAACTATTTAAACACTTTCTCTAAGAATGGGAAAAGTTTTATAGCGGAACTTGAAAGTCAAATATGGTTTTCTTAACATGCAATTCTTCCACTTATTAGGAATATTTTATGCATTAAAACACATCTTTTCTCTTTCTTTCTTTTCTGTTTTCTTTATTTTGGATTTTCTTTCCATTAAAAACCATATGCATACAAAAACTAATCAATTGTGGCCATCTATTCCACTTTCTAGAGAATTCTACACTATTCTATTAAGCACATATAACTAATATCTATTTTCTTTTGTTCTTTTTTTATTATGGGATTTTTCTTCTCTCCTTTTTCATTTTATCTATTTTTGGAATAATAAAACAATAGAATCCACGAAATATGTTATTCAAGGACAATTTGCAAAGAAAACCATTCTTTAAAACAAAGCACACAAATTTCCAATCATGTCTCTTTCAAATAGAAGAATTGCATTTCAAATATTAGAATGCATGTAAAATTGAGGTTATAACAACCTGCCCCTCTTATAGGATTTTTTTCCCTCAAATTCGACTAGTCAAAAAACAATTCAAGATAAGACTTTTCCATGGTTGACTTCATCTCCCATGTGGCTTCATCCTCTCGATGGTGCTTCCAAAGAACCATTACTATCTCTATCTTTTTATTCCTGATCTCTTTCACCTTGGTATCCAGTATGCTCACAGGTGACTCGAGGTTTGTCATACTCCCTTGGAGTTTGATAGGCTCAATTTTCAATACATGGTTTGGGTCCTTTACATAGATCACTATATTGGATACATGGAACACATCATGCATCATACTATATTGAGGGGGTTAGGTTAAATGATAAGAAGCTTCACCATCCATTCTAAAATCTCAAATGGGCCCACATATTGGGGACTCAACTTTCCTATGTTCTTAGTGATATCTCAGAGGGGTTGAATTTTCAGAAATGGATGGTCACCCAAAGTGAAGCGCAAATCAGTCTGCTTTGCATCAACATACAACTTCTATGAATCATGGGCTCTCTTCAGCCTTTGCATGATCAGAGTGACTTCATCAACATACCACTATAGCGCCTATGACCTCATTAAGGTACTCTTACCAACATCATCCCAGTGAAGTGGTGACCGACATAGCCTCCCATAAAGAGCTTCATACAGAGGCATCCAGATACTAGCTTGGTAACTATTATTATAAGAAAACTAAGCTAAGGGCAATTACTGCTCCCATCAACCACATCAATCAGACACACATGCTCTTGATAGATCCTCTAAAGTTTGGATTGTTCTTTTTGATTATCCATCAGTTTGGGGGAGATAGGTTGTGCTAAACATCAATCTAGTACCGAGTTCTTCATGCAATGCCCCCATAGATTGGAGGTGAACTTAGGATCACGATAAGAAATAATTGAACTCAGCACACAATGTAGTCAAACTATCTCCCTAATATATAGTTCAGCTAGGTCTGTCACCTTGGTCATGATCTTTAAGACAAGGAAAAGTGTTGAATTGGTTAGGCGATCTATTAGAACCTATATTTCATAATGACTTTTCTTTGTCTTAGGGAGACCCGCCACAACGTCCATGGTGATTTGTTCCCATTTCCACTCTGGAAACATAATGGATTGCTGTATCCCATCATGTTGTTGGTGTTCAACCTTCATGATTTGGTAATGTCAGACAATTGGCTACATATGTTGTTATGTCTCTCTTCATTCTAGGATACAAGAAATATCATTATAAGTCTTTAAACATCTTTATGGTACCAGGTTGTATTGTATACTTAGAATCACAAGGGGATATCTTAAGGAACTCAAAAGTAACTTTCATATTGGATTCCATCATTCCAAACCATTGAGGGATGTGTCTGAGGCTCCTCCACCACACTCCTAGATCTCAACTAACTGTGGTTCATCTAACTGGTTTGTTACAAGCTCGGTCAACAAGTTAGGCTTGGTTTACCTTTATTTGGTACCTCAACTCTTGCATCCATTAATTCGATTCAATTTTATACCTATAGAATTCAAATTCTACTAGATAATATATCTTCATTTGAAATTTTAATTTGGAGATTACGTTGTTCACCTAGGTTTCCAAGTCATTTATTTGAAATTTTTTAATAGGGGTGTGGTATTACCTCAAATCCTCAATTATCCCAAAAAGGATTTCAACTAAGTGTTTATTCCTTATATCATTTCTACTTATAATATGGCATGTGTCTGTCTTATCTCTCACACTCTTAACAAGATGGAATAAGCATTTGGCTGCAATCCAAATATAAATCTCATCCCATTCCATGAGTAGAGATGGTGCATCACACATTACCGTTTTAATTCCATATTTCGGTTGAGTCATTCTCCAGCTTCCACCATTCCCTAATTTAATGCATATCTATAGGGAAAACATTGCTCATGACCTTTGTGTCTTAGCATGACTCCTATTTATGATCCTTACTCATTCCCTCAAAGTCTCTTGGGTTTTGGTACTTTTGGAGTGATCTCAATTTTATGCATCTAGAGAATGCCTCTCACATTTACCCCTTAAGCCACATGAACTCATGAAGGTGGCCTCGTAACTCATGGGCCTTGGACAAGCATAGTAGTTGCCTCACGACCTTATGGTCTTGTACATTCAAGGAACAATAAACTCCTACTCCCTACAGTCTCATCTGTTCTTGACCTTAGGATTTACTTAGGTTTCTATCATTACTTTATTTTATTTAATCAAATTACTTATGGTTCCTTTGATAATATCTGAACACATTGTATCCTTTATAATAATCTCCCAAATTTCCTTCATCTCTTAGGGAACTCATACTTTTCCTTGTGTCCCTTCATGGTAAACATGGAAACCTACCCATCAGAGCTTGGCCCATTCTACTGGTCACTTCCATATTGACTTTTCTTCATGTCCCTTAGAGATGGTCATATTTTGGTCTAAAGAATAATGCTCAATCAATGTGTTTTTGTTCTTCATAAACTTAATCTCTAAAGTTTTTCTAAGTGACCCTAGCTTAAGGTTGCCTTAGTTTTTAAAATAATTATGGAACTCACTCTTTGAGGTAGCGCTCTTTCCTAGGACAAGATAAAACTAATACTTGGTAGTACCAAGGTTCACAAAATCATACTTGAATCCAAAGTTTATATCATCACTTGTAGGTATGTCACGTGGAAAGCAAGTTGAGAACTTATTAATCCATTTCTAAGTTCTCCATTATGTCATATCCATTCCTCATCTCTCAAGGTTGGACCAATTTGACCCATACATGATAGCATGTAGTGGTAGACCAACTGGTGTGAGTGGCTCATCAAACATATATAACCCAGTCCAAGTAGGGTCTCCTTTATCCCAAACTTTAGAACTTGTCATGCTTATTCCCTATGAACTCATTCGTCCTCGTGAGAATTATATGCACAAGATACTACCACTTCCCCTCTCGGGTTTACTTCCTTAGCATTAGTCATCTAAACGGCATGACTTAGCCGCTCACACACATACCAGACCAAAACCTGATATGGCATTTTCTACCCAAATTTCTCTTCCTTGTAAACAGTCCTTAGAGTCCTACACAAGGGCTACTAGTTTGAGTTTGAGGCTTCACATCATAATACCATTCCTTACCTCTCTAGAGTGATGCTCTTCATCACACAAAGAGAGATTATTCAAAACAAAGCATGGAATTATCACTAATCACAAAATTACCACAAAACAAGGTAAGATAAAACCACTAGAAAGGCATTATCTCAAGCGGAAGTATTTAATAAACAGGCCTTCAACTCAGAACACATGTATTTATAATATGACCAAAATGTTACTGCTCATGTTCATATGATATCTAGTCAAAATAGTTACATTATACAACTTGGTTATATGTACATGCCGTATTTGTACAATCATTTTACAAAGTCAAAATCTATGTGTCAATATGCAAAATATCAAATGTCCTCAAAGACCTCGGACTATAGGGATGAAACATAGGACTCTACTACAAAACTCTGACGAGTAGCAAGTCCAATCTTCAAATAGCTACTATTCTCTCGGCTGCTCAGCACCTGGACCACGACTTTGACCTCCTCGTCCACAACCACCTAAAACATTGTGGAACCCACAGAGTGAGACCAAACGTATGAGCTAGAGATATATCTCTTCACCAACGTATACTATAAGCACAATAATATAAAGAGTAGTAAATAGAGTAGTATAAGCAATTACAACTGAGCCGTAGAACATTTTATGTTTTTATAAGAAACTTGAATAACATGTATAATTGTTATAAATTAAATAATATAACAAATAAGGCATGCAATCATTCAAGGTAATTCATATTTGACCCTAAGAAAATGTACTACACGATTCTTTAACCAATTTTATGCCCTAAGTATTTGAGGCATACCACTCTAATCCAACTGACAACTATGAAGTCAAAATCAGTATTATATAAGATCAATGGAAGAGTCAGACTGTGTGATCATCACATGCACTACTTCGTTAGTTCATGTCTGCAATGCAGTCACACATTAGTGAAACTGATAAACAACAACTTGTAGTCCGAGCTATAGTCATGTAGAGACAATAACTTCTAGTCAAAGCTATGATCCTATAGCACAACTAGTCTGCCTTGGTACATGGCACAACATTACAAAATAGGTTCATGCATGGTCGTTCAATACTAAACAATATACCACTATTCCAACAATTTAAGGATATAATAAAGTATATAACTTGCACCCTACATATTCAATAATATATGCTCTGAGATTCACGTACTAGTTGCTCATTTCACCATCCATCTAAATACTAACGTTAACGATGGATCTATGGTATAGGGAATCTACATGATTACATTTTCAATTGATTAAATTTACCAATTGAGTATCTTTTAATACATCAATCAATTCACAATATATAAACCACAAACAAACTGTACTAAAATTAAGGATGATTACAACATCATAAGATATAAAACATATAAACTGAGAAATTGTCTTATCATCACATGACACTTGTAATACCGCCATTCACAAGGTCATTCACAATGTCATATCACTATGGTATATCAATACCTCAATTATATCTGTAGAGGTTTTTACCTTAGATTGTGCTCATCACACTAAATAGGTCATTAGACCCAAACACAATTCTTGCACATTCAGTATCACATAATAACCCAATAATGTTCATAATTACCACCATGTATTTTATAGGGTTCACCATAGCATTCACATAGCTATGATATTTATCTCACATCCAAGTTAGTGTTACAAAGTAGAATAGAGAAAGCATTATCAAATAATAATTTCTTCAAGTAGGATGAGTTCATATATCATATTATCACTAGATTTGGGTTAGGGTTCATGTGTAACCAATTAAAGTTTCATAATGTTATAGCATCACTAAACCCTAATCCATCATCTCTCATATGGTTGCAGAGTATTAGTGTTAAGCTTTATTGTTAATTATTAACCATTCATTGTCACAACATATTAAGTAGGTCATTACACCAAATATTGATCATGTACATACTCATGTATAGGTGTCTCAACTATTCACAGTACATATGTCTCAACCCCTCATAACACATATGTTTTGACCTCACAACACATGGGTGTTGACCTGACCAATAATAGGGTGTCACGACCGAGACACAACACATTTGTCTTGACCGAGACACATCCCATGGTTATGACCAACCATTAACATGTTACGACTGAGACACATCACTATCATGAGCAACTATTACCCATATTTCGACTGTCACCATATCTACATGTCTCGACCCTAGACATCAAAACCATGCTACCACCCTGACATGGCATCACGATCAGCACCAAAATAGAATGTCTTGACCCAATGTTAGAACCAAGCATCTAAGGTGACGTCTCGACTGCTACTAAGAAACGTCACTACCACAACCCAAAAGTAATGTCACGACTCTCAGACCACAAGTGTGTTGTGACTGCTACACCAAAAGGTGCATCACGACTAAGCATGCAACATGGTCTCACAACTTTACGTACCTAGTGTTTTGACTAAAACACAAACAAGTCCTTACTTCTACCAAGACATAAACAAAGGTTATGACCTACACCCTTAGCCATCACAACTGCAACATTAACCAACTATGAAACCAATACCGCAACCCTACGTCATAACTAAAATTGTAGGAAGCGACCCATCTTAGGTTTAGGGGTGTCAATCCTAAAGGAAGACTAAGGGACGTCTCGAAGACATGCTCAACACCATGGTATATCTAAATCAAGTAAGATAGATGATCAAACCAAGAATACCAACTGTCTACATGGTGAACACCACTCTATACTAATGTGTTCAAAAAACATTAAACATGATCATAGAAGATCATCAAAAGAAAGAGAGTACTATGATTTTGGTGCACATATAGTAGATCCATACTTCCTATTTTTCAAGTATAACAAACCATAGAGAAAGTGGTATGAGATCAGGTTTAAGATGCACATAATAGAGGTAGGAAAAGTTATAAAATGGGCCTGATTTGGAGAAAAACAAACTCCCAAGATCTCAAGAAGATCATCTACCAAGCTTCAACACCTCGACAAAAGGATCACATCCAAAAGGAAGAAGAAAGACATGGTCACAAGAAAGTTCAAGAAAGAATAAAAGAGACCTAGGTCGGATCAAAGAAGAATGAAGAAAGATGATATCTTCTTCTCATTCGAGTATTCTCATGTCAACACATGATGTAACATACTAGATCTCAAACCCTACCCTAGAAGTTTGATCTTTTGGTCATAGCCAAACAAGGTTGAGGTTAGGCTTAAGAGATGTACTCAAAAATCTAATGCATGAATGTATCACCTTAATGTAATTTAATATGTCACATAATTCATTTAGGGGTAATATGAACATACATAACATATTTGGATAAATAATGAACTAAAGGGCCACTAATGGGTCATATGACATATCTCATAAAAATAAGTCCCAAAAGTTTAAAATCGTGTTCCTTGGGTCCCAATTTCATTGAGTCAAGTTTCACATTATTCACATAATAATAATTAATTTAATTCATTTCAAAATGAGAAGATCTAAGTTTTCCCCAAAATATTGAATAAAATAATGACTCCAAAAGAGGAAAATAATCTTAAATTCATAATCTACATAATAAATATAGCCTTTGGGTGAATTTTCATCCAATTTGGAGAAAGTTTTCTTAAAAGGTGAAATTAGGAGAGAGAAAGTGTACAGAACCTTCAAAATATTAAATAAATATGAAAACAACTCTAACATGCACAATTAATAGCAAATTTGTATACAACACATTAAATATGACATGTGGGTCAAGTTTCACCTAATTTGGATAATACTAGTGTCATTAATGCATGAGGAAAGAGAAACAAATAATCAATTAAATAATGCCTCTAAATCATCAAAAGGAAAATATAATTTAAAAATCAAAATCTACATACCAAATATAGTCTTTGTGAAAAATTTAATCCAATTTAGACAATGTTTGGACCCTCGATTTATGAGAGTGACAATACACAATTATTGAATCACACTTTATTCGATTTTGGTTGGATTTTGATTTAATTTGTGATGCTGATTTATTTTTTGGTACCCACCTTTGATTTTTGTCACACTAGTCGTGGATGCGGGGGTTCTGACTGGCCCATCCAATCTTTATTGCACGGTTCCAGGGCTATCTTCAACCCCGAGTCAGAGACCTCTGTTGGCCGTCGAGTTTTGTGATGATTCCTTTGCTGATTTCTCAGGCTACAGATGGTCTTTCCAAAAAATTTCTTCGGCATTGTATTCCTCTTGCGATTCCACTCAACCCGACTCCTAGTACCACCCCTCTCATGGCCTATAAAAGGAACCCCCAATTTCCTTCTTCTCCATGGTTTTGTAGATTCTTCCTTACTGCACCCGGCCTTTGCGAGTGAGCCCAGAAACGTACCTTGGCTTCCACCCTCTCCTCATCTAGCCCCAATTGTTGTGTGATCACCCTCAGCTATCAAACCTATCCTGATTTGATCTCTAGCCACTCTTGGCTTCCACTGTCACTGCTTGCGACGGTGATCCAATTAGACACAGGGTAAGCATCTCCTGAGCCTACTGCTTCTTTCCCTTACATTTTTGTGCTCTGGTTGTCTTCATATAGCTGGGTCCCATAGCCATGTTGTGTAGTTCACCGACCTTTATGTCATTTTGGGTTTTGGTGCTTCACAAACCCTACAATCTTACTCATTGGATTCCCCCTTCTCTGGGAGTTGTTTTCGAGCCTTGGCGTTCGTATTTGCACATAGGATCTTTGGTTTAGATTTTTCAGAGTGCTGGCTTCAATAGCCATGGCATGAGTGAGATTGTGTTTTTGTGATAGACTCAACTTTTTATTTAATTTTGAGGACAAAATTTCTTTAATGTGTGTAGGATGTGAGGGAGTGCTCCTTTGGAATTCATGTGTTCGATTCATATCAGGAGTTCCAAGGGATGATAAAGATCAAGTGTCAATTGATGTTGATACCATAGTGTAAATCCCTATATATGTCTGTTGAGGTGTCTAATTGATTGATCAAATGCTGATATTATGGCACCAAAATTGGGCAATATCTAGCTTGGAACTATAATATCAGGCTTTTGATGCTCAAATCTCAGTGATATCATGAAAGATGTGTAATGCTTGTTTAGTGGATAATAAATAGCGAATGATGACATAAAATTATGAGAAAATACCTATAAATCATATTTCATGTTTATAATGCATATGATGCCAATTATGGTCATGTTAATGCACGGAATCATGTAATATGATAAATATGGCTAATCAGGGCTAATAACCCTATATTAAATGTAATATATACATTAATGACAAATAAATGATGAAATTCACAGAGTAAGCTCATATCAATATATGAAACCTTAGTTTTAATTATGAGATCATGATTATGCATAAAATCTATTTTATATGAAGGTGAACCTTAATACGTGTGATGTAACCCTAATATGATTAATGAAAGTGAAATAATGTTAAATATGTTCACATAATAATGTGACACATGAGTATATCCAGTTGATGAACTATTATCTGGAAATGACATCAGTAAAATAAATATAAGGCAAGAATATAAGTAATCATGAGGATATCATAATGAGATAGGCAAACCCTAAAATGAACAAGATTAGGGTTAAGATGAGATGTAAGATGATGAGAACCTGATAATAGTATGTGATCTTGTTTTAATCAGGTTTAACCAAGGATATAGTTGACATCAGAAGTATATGTGATGATTAGGATATCTTGATCTAAGGTACGCCATTACCTCTTACTTGGCTTATTATACAATATGCTTGTGTTATATGGTTGTAAAGACTTGGCATATGGTATTGATTGAAATGATTGTTCTGGTATGATATGTTGCATGATTTTCCATACTTATTTCTATGAACACATGAAACATAAGATATCTGGTCCATCATATGATAACACTAAACTCTTTGGTAGTACAGTGCATTGAAGTGATCTCAAACTCTTTGGTAGTAGATCACATGTGTTAGATCTCAAACTCTTTTGTAGTAGATCACACGTAAAATGATCTCAAACTCATTGGTAGTAGATCATAAGGCCTGAAAAGCATCAAAGCCCTAGGGGCAGATGTACAAGATATATGATGGAAATATGATTAAAATATGTGTTCTCTTTTGTTAATGAATACCTTTGTGTAAGTATATGCTTTTCTTATATTCTTCTGTTACTACCAAGTACATTAGTTTTATCTTAATGCCAAGATATGAAGAGAGGTAAATAAAAGACACGTAGGCGTACTCAGTACAATATTCTTGAAATATTGTGCTGATGTGTACCACATGTAATCTTTTATTTATATTTTGGTTATGCTCTTGAAGATCCAGGATAGCTGAGAGTTGTGTAGCGAGCTGATGTTCAGGTGGACCTGTTGTCTTAAGATCCTGTAGTTTAGTGGTAGTACATGTATATGTAGAGTTTTCTATTCAATATGTAATATCAAATGTTGTAACAATTCATGTTGTAATTATATGTTGAATGGTGAACATGTGTTGTATGGTTTTATTATTGTTCATGTGCATGTGCTACTAATGTATGTTCCTTCTGACTCCCTCGATTTTCTTCTTCTTATCCTGGTGTGGGGTGTTTAAATTGGGATTCTCGCTGAGATGAGGGTTTCAATTTGGATGTCACACATCAAATTAAGTTTTAAAAAATCTGGGGACGTCACAGGTGGTATTAGAGCATGAACAATAGCAAAGCCTAACATTTGCTCATTATGCAACTCAAAACCAGAAAACCTTGAACTTAATAATCTTTTAGGGTTAGATTAGTCGTCTTTTAGAGACTAGATCTGACCTAGCCTCTAGGTTAGCACCTAGATGTCCGAGAACTAGGCCTAGACTGGTGCTTTTTGTATAGCAAGTCCTTAGATGTCGTTCTTTCCTTGTAGTGCAACGGTATGGGACGTTGCACTATTTGGAAATGACATGCATCAAGGGAAGAGAAACCCTAGACATATTGTGCACGTTATCTAGAGTAGCTACACTAGTCTACCCCTTGTTCTCACTCTTTTCACTAGTTTTCATGACACTGTACTCTCTACTATGTGTGGGACACTTGTTTTCTGGATTTGGTTTTTGATTCCAATCGGATCGAACCTTGATAGTTTTCTCTGACGCATGTTTTATCGGAGAAAAACCATATAATAGTTTATTATGTATATGTATTACAAAAATGTGTCCCCACACATGTACGAGTAGGAGGTGGTCATGCAACCTAAGTGAAAGTGAATGACATCAGTCTAGAAGAGAGAGTAGTTCTAGATTAGATGTCTAGAGCCTTGCTGGAATATATGATAGATAGAATAGATGATATAAGTTTTGATGATATAATGTAGGTCTTATATAGATGATATAAGATGGTTTATGATGATATATGTTTGTCTTTGAGGACTTAAGTTCAGTTTTGAGGTTTTGAAATAAGTTTTGATGATGCAAGTATGCATTCTTTTATGGGATAAGATATGATAAGTTAAGACAAGGTTGTGAGTCAGCATGAGCCTCAAGCTCTTTTACGAAGGAGGACCTCTAGTGTTAGGACCAGTTTCGGGGTTAACTCCAGAGAGAGTGAGACCCAATGGGAGAAGGTTAGAGAACCTAAACTCCAAGATATGAGAATTCTGAGATATGTGATATGATATGTCCTAAACTAGACTACTCCTGAGTGATTGAGATGAGTTGCTTTATGCATGATTCCTATAGTCTTCTTGAACCCTAGATGTCCTTGGGAAGACCAAACCCTAGAGATAGAGAGAGGCTCGTTATATGTGAACATGAATATGAGTGCCTGCCATCTGGGTGAGGGAGAGAGCCCAAGACCCTGGAGGAGGTAGCTATGTTAGTTTTTGTGAAGCCTCATGCTCGGGTTGGTGGTTTCCCACATAGGAATCTAGTGGTGTATATAAGAGAGATTTGGATAAGATGTTTCATGGTTAGAGATCTATGAAGAGTATGTCATAGCATGTTTTGGTTTGTGCTTATGTGGCTAGATCTTGTAAGGCTTTAGCTAGTGCCAATGAGGTAATCCGAGAACCCTAGACTAAGAGAGGAAATATAAATTATATGCTTATGAGATACTCAAAGAGATGAGATAGGTCAGAGAGTCCGAGCATGGCACTACCCTCGTGGTATGGGTTAGAGGAACCTCTTTTGTCCTAAGTAAAGTTTTGATATAATATAAGTTTGTTTGGCACAATCATGATATAATATATGTAAGCATGTGATAAAATCTCGAGATGTGATATATAAACATTATATGATGAAAACCTAGAGATGATTTAAGAGATATTGATGCATAAATGGTTAACCATATACATGAATAATGATGATAATGTGAAACTGTAGGCTAATCTTGTGATGAAATCACCAATAAAGATTACAATTTATTATGAGCAATGAAATAAGATCATATGAATGAAAACTGTTACCAGAAGTGTTAATCTTAGTGCTGAATAATGATGAAAGATATAGTTTGATAGTTAGCACAACATAATGATTATAACACCTTGATATGATCGAGATGAATAACACGGGTTAATTAAAGTTAACTCCATCCTAAAAGCATGTGTTAATGATGAACATGTTCTAATAAGCTAAATCAAATGTTGATAACACCTTGATATAATGGGTTAACTCTAGTTAACTCCTTCAGAACATAGTAATATGATGACAGACCCCTAATTCAGAGAAAATATAAGGATGAAACCCTAACAATGAGATATGTTATGACCTAATCAGAGTTTCTAAACCCTGGTTTGATCCTTCTATGAAGGGGTGATTCACCTTAGATGTTTAAAAACCTCCTAGTGATAGTTTGGATATGAGCATGAAGCTTTGTTTTTGGATATGTTGCAATTACAGTGGTGTCCTATATGTGGGTGACGATGTTTTTCTTTTTCCATGGAGTAAGGATGGCTTAATTTCGAGGACGAAATTTCTTTTAAAATGTATATGAAGTGATAGACTCAAATTTTTGTTTAATTTTGAGGACAAAATTTCTTTAAGGTGTGTAGGATGTGAGGGAGTGCTCCTTTGGAATTCATGTGTTGGATTCATATCAGGAGTTCCAAGGGATGATAAAGATCGAGTGTCAATTGATGTTGATACCATAGTGTAAATCCATATATATATGTCTGTTGAGGTGTCTAATTGATTGATCAAATGCTGATATTATGGCACCAAAATTGGGCAATATCTAGCTTGGAACTATAATATCAGGCTTTTGATGCTCAAATATCAGTGATATCATGAAAGATGTGTAATGCTTGTTTAGTGGATAATAAATAGAGAATGATGACATAAAATTATGCGAAAATACCTGTAAATCATATTTCATGTTTATAATGCATATGATGCCAATTATGGTCATGTTGATGGACGAAATCATGTAATATGATTAATATGGCTAATAAGGGCTAATAACCCTATATTAAATGTAATATATAGATTAATGCCCAATAAATGATGAAATTCACAGAGTAAGCTCATATCAGTATATTAAACCTGAGTTTTAATTATGAGATCATGATTATGCATAAAATCTATGTTATATGAAGGTGAACCTTAATACGTGTGATGTAACCCTAATATGATTAATGAAAGTGACATAATGTTAAATATGTTCACATAATAATGTGACACATGAGTATATCCAGTTGATGAACTATAATCTGGAAATGACATCAGTAAAATAAATATAAGACAAGAATATAAGTAATCATGAGGATATCATAATGAGATAGACAAACCCTAAAATGAACACGATTAGGGTTAAGATGAGATGTAAGATGATGAGAACTTGATAATAGTATGTGATCTTGTTTTAATCAGGTTTAACCAAGGATATAGTTGACATCATAAGTATATGTGATGATTAGGATATCTTATTCTAAGGTACGCCATTACCTCTTACTTGGCTTATTATACAATATGCTTGTGTTATATGGTAGTAAAGACTTGGCATATGATATTGATTGAAATGATTGTTCTGGTATGATATGTTGCATGATTTTCCATACTTATTTCTATGAACACATGAAACATAAGATATCTGGTTCATCATATGATAGCACTAAACTCTTTGGTAGTACAGTGCATTGAAGTGATCTCAAACTCTTTGGTAGTAGATCACATGTGTTATATCTCAAACTCTTTGGTAGTAGATCACACGTAAAACGATCTCAAACTCTTTGGTGGTAGATCATAAGGCCTGAAAAGCATCAAAGCCCTAGGGGCAGATGTACGAGATATATGATGGAAATATGATTAAAATATGTGTTCTCTTTTGTTAATGAATACCTTTGTGTAAGTATACGCTTTTCTTATATTCTTCTGTTACTGCCAAGTACATTAGTTTTATCTTAATGCCAAGATATGATGAGAGGTAAATAAAAGACACGTAGGCGTACTCAGTACAATATTCTTGAAATATTATGCTGACGTGTACCACATGTAATCTTTTGTTTTGGTTTTGGTTATGCTCTTGAAGATCCAGGATAGCTGAGAGTTGTGTAGCGAGCTGATGTTCAGGTGGACCTGTTGTCTTAAGATCCTGTAGTTTAGTGGTAGTACATGTATATGTAGAGTTTTCTGTTCAATATGTAATATCAAATGTTGTAACAATTCATGTTGTAATTATATGTTGAATGGTGAACATGTGTTGTATGGTTTTATTATTGTTCATGTGCATGTGCTACTGATGTATGTTCCTTCTGACTCCCTTGATTTTCTTCTTCTTATCCTGGTGTGAGGTGTTTAAATTGGGATTCTCGCTGAGGTGAGGGTTTCAATTTGGATGTCACACATCAGATTAAGTTTTAAAAAATCTAGGGAAGTCACAATTTTCTTCCTTTTCGGCTTGAGATGTTTTTGTGTTCCCTGTGATCGGTCGTGTTTGCGAAGCTTGGGGGATATCTTCATGGCTGGAATGTTGGATGTCTGCTTAGGCTTGGATGATCAACTGGAGCTCCTGAAGCAGCTGTTCCCTCGCAAGAACAAACCAGTCTCTCGAATCCTTATTATGCCCTTCTTGTCTTCTGGTTTTTAATTTATCGCAGAAGGGCATTATGGTCTTTACATGAGATCTCACCCTCTTTGCCTTAAGCGCTGGGTCAGGCTATCTTGGATGAGAGGTTGGTCAAGTTGGCCAACCCTAGTTCGGCCAACTCAGACCACACACACCCTCCCTCTCTCTCCCTCACAGTTGCTTGCTGACATGGCTTTTTGGAATTTTTTGATTGGCTAAAGTTTGTAAAATTAATAACTAATTAACTATTGGTCAGAAAAATATGGATAAATAGTCGTTTAACTTAGAAAAATGCAAGATTTCTAACGGTAATGGTTTAATCACCTATTTTTCAACTATTTGATGAATGAATATTCGTGGATAAATCTAAATGGTTTTAATTTGTGAAATTCATAACTAAAAATATATATGTAATAAAACTATAATAAAATATGTTTTGGGATCAAAATAATATGAACTAAAATGTGACATAGTTTTGATAACCCTAACCAGAAATATTGAAAAAGGTGATTTTAAGGTTTTGAATAACTAATGGAAACCTAACCCTAATTCCACATGTACACATTATAGGTTCTTTGGATGCCTAGACTTGGACCTAAAAGACTCTGAAGTTGAGGTATGTTTGCATCCCCAATTATTCTTATTGAGCAATCACCTATATCTTTTTTTCTCTTGGTCCTATGGACAATAGCCTAAAAACCATATCTTTTTCTTTTGAAAATGATGCTTCATGTGAAGTAACCTACTTGCTACTGATCTTGTGATCATAATATCTTCATGACTTTCTTATGGAATCTTTATTATGTTGTGTTCATCATGGAACTCAATTTATTGTTATATGCTCAGTTTGAGGTGGATGATAATAATGATCACTTATATGGTGATTAATTTGTAAAATCTGACTATACCTTTTTTACTTGCCTCTACATTAAACATGGTATGTGATTCAATAGCACTAGAGTAGTGTAGTTGCATTTGTTTTTTTATCGCAGATGTGTTATTTCCTACCGAGCAGATGTGATATTTCCTTCTCTTTTGGGATAGAAAGGAACCTCACACCCAGAGTTTTCAACTTTATGAGGGTTGGCCTATTTTATGTATATTTGGGAGATAGGAAATATTCCTTTCTCTATTAGTTTTCAAGTTTCTTAGACTTGGCCACCTATGTGTTTATATGGTTCTAGGGTTATGCTTATCTCACATGCATGCATGATATTGATTGTGGGGTGTGTGCCCTACTTGTGCTTCATTTCCTACCATGACAGTGGATGTATACATGACACATTCTTTTTATGTTGTTTTATGGAAAGTATAATTCTTATTGTGATTCTTTTCTCTTGATACCCACTTGGGTGGTACTTACCTCTTCTATGGGAATCTTCTTATTATTTGATGTACTTATTCCCTTATATTTCTCATTTTACTTTTTAATATGTTCATACAAGCCTTTGATGATATCTTTTATTTTTCTCTTCTTGCTGGGGTATGCTTCCAATCCTAGGTGGAGGACTTGGATGACAAGGCATGTTGACTTGGACTTAGATTGAAAAGTCATAGCTTGGAGACAAATCTTGAGGTGGTTTAGATTTAATCTACATGGATCCTTATGATGTAAGGTTAAGATGTTCCCTTGCTTTATAATTGAATATAGACATGTTGTTATTCCACTGCTACACTTTGGTTGTTTTGTATACCATAAATAAATATTTGAAAATTTTACTCCGACTCTAAGCATACCTTTGAAGTGTGTTTGTATGGGAGGTTCTATTGTTCATATTTATAGTAGAGAGGTGGTGTCACTTCTTTACAACATGGTATCGGAGCCCATGGTAGTCAAAATCTGACTATTTCAATTTTATCTCCCAAATAGAACCCCTGACTTGGATAGTGACTCCTAGGGCATAAGTTCACCTTAGATTTGATCAATGATGATCTTTTTATGCAACAAGGTTTGATTTGAGGATGAGACTATGATAAGATGTCATATTATGGAAATTGTGACTTGGTTTCTTGTTTTGATTTCAGGCCCTAATTTTAATTTTCAATCGTAAAAGTATTCACAACAAATTGTTTTCCATATAACACTATATGTACAAAAATAATGTTTTCTCTGGATTTTATCGAAGTTTTCTTGAACCAAGTCACAATAAATATTTTGAGAAGTTTTGGTAGTGAAACCTTAAACCTAGTGGTAACTCTAGATTGGCTTTGTGATGTGTCTAGGAATATATGGAATGATATAAATGTGTACATGACATATCCTATGATTTGTGTATGCTCATGTAGGGTTGATAGGTTATAGACACAAGGACCTAAAACTCAACCCCAAGTTGGTTCTAAATTTTAGATGGATACATGGATAACATAAATCTCTAAAACGTTCACTACTAAAAGATATGTGGGTAACCGTAAATGATTACTTTGACTTGTTAGGTTGAACCCTTTAAGGGGTGGAGAGTAGTTGGTTGTTTAATGTTTGGATCAATAGATTTCGAGGATGAAATCCTTGTTAAGGGGTGGAGTGTTGTAACATACCAGATCTTGAACCCTACCCTAGAAGTTTGATCTTTTCGTCACAACCAAACAATGTTGAGGTTAGTTTTAAGAGATGTACCCAATAATCTAATGCATGAATGTATCACCTTAATGTAATTTAATATGTCACATAATTCAATTTGAGGTAATATGAACATACATAACTTGATTGGATAAATAATGAACTAATGGGCCACTAATGGGCCATATTACATATCTCATAAAAAGAAGTCCCAAAAGTTTAAAATCATGTTCCTTGGGTCCCAATTGCCTTGGGAGTCAAGTTTCACATAATTCACATAATAATAATTAATTTAATTCATTTTGGATAGAGTAGATCTAAGTTTCCCCAAAGTATCAAATAAAATAATAAATGACTCCAAAAGAGAAAAAGAATCTTAGATTCGTAATCTACAAAATAAATATAGCCTTTGGGTGAATTTTCATGCCATTTGGAGAGAGTTTTCTTAAAAGGTGAAATTAGGAGAGAGAAAGTGTGTATTATCTTCAAAATAATAAATAAATATGCAAACAACTCCAACATGTAAAATTAATAGTAAAGTTTTATCCAACACATTAAATATGACTTGTGGGTCGAGTTTCACCTTATTTGGATAATCTTAGTGTCATTAATTCATGAGCAAAAAGAAATAAAGAATCAATTAAATCATGCCTCTAAAATCATCAAAATGAAAACATAATTAAAGAATTGGTATCTACATACCAAATATAGCCTCTATGCAAAATTTCATCTAATTTAGATAACATTTGGATCCTCGATTTATGAGAGAGATAATAAAAAATTATTGAATCACACTTTATTCGATTTTGGTTGGATTTTGATTTAATTTGTCACAATGATTTATTTTTCGGTACCTGCCTATGATTTTTGTCACGCCGATTGCAGATGTGGGGGGTCTGACCAACCCATCAAATCTTGATCAGACGACGCCATGGTTATTTTCAACCCTGAGTCGGAGACCTCTGTTGGCCGCCGAGTTTTGTGACAATTCCTATATTGATTTCTCATGTTACAGATGGTCTTTCCATAAAATTTCTTTGGCGTTGTATTCCTCTTCTGATTCCACTCAACCCTACCCCTTGAACCACCTCTCTCATGGCCTATAAAAGGAACCCCCAATTTCCTTCTTCTCCATGGTTTTTGCATATGCTTCCTTACCACACCCCACCTTAGCGAGTGAGACCAGAAATGTTCCTTGGCTTCTGCCCTCTCCTCCTCTAGCCCCAATTGTTCTGTGATCACCCTCATCTATCATGACCAATCCCAGTTTGATCTCCGACCACTCTCATCTACCACTATATTTTCTTGTGACTGTGATCCAATTAGACGCACATTAAGCATCCTCTGAGCCTACTGCTTCTTTCCCTTCCATTTTTGTGCTCTGGTTGTCTTCATATGGCTGGGTCATGTAGCCATGTAGTGTTGTTTGCCGACCTTTATGCCATTTTGGGTTTTGGTGCTTCACCAACCTTGCAATCTTCCTCATCGGCTTGCCCCTTCTCTGAGGGTTGTTTTTGAGCCTTGGCGTTCGTATTTGCACATAGGATATCTGATTTTGATTTTTCAGAGTGCTGGCTTCAGTAGCCATGGCAGGAGTCGAGATTGTATTTCTATCCTTTTTGACTTCATATGTTTTTGTGTTCCCTGTGATCGTCCGTGTTTACGAAGCTTGGGGGATATCTTCGTGGCTGGAACAATGGATGCTTGCTAAGGCATGGATGATAAGCTCGAGCTCTTGAAGTAGTTGTTCGCTCACAAGAACAAACCCGTCTCTCAAATCCCTATTATGTCCTTTTTGTCTTTTGGTTTTTGGTTTCTCACCGAAGGGTATTATGGTCTTTTCGAGAGATGTCACCCTCTTTTCCTTTAGTGCTGGGTTAGGATGTCTTTGATGAGTGGTCGGCCGAGTTGGCCAACCTTGGTTGTGCCAACTCGGACCGTACGCACCCTCCCTCTCTCTCCCTCACAAATGCTTGCTGACATGGCTTTTTGGAATTTTCTGATTGGCCAAAGTTTGTAAAATTAATAACTAATTAACTACTAATCAGAAAAATATGGATAAATAGTTGTTTGATGTAGACAAATGCAAGATTTCTAATGGTAATGGTTTAATCACCAAATTCTCAACTATTTGATGAATGGATATTCTTGGATAAATCTAACTGGTTTTAATTTGTGAAATTCATAACTATAAATATATGTCAAAAAATATAATAAAATATGTTTTGGGCTCAGAATAATATGAACTAAAATGTGGCATGGTTTTGATAACCTAAATCACAAATATTGAAAAAGGTGATTTTTAAGGTTTTGAATAATTAATGGAAACCTAACGCTAATTCCCCATGTATGCATCATAGGTTCTTTGGATGCCTTGGCTTGGACCTAAAAGTGACTTTGGACTACGGACTCTGAAGTTGAGTTAGGTTTGCATCCCAAATTATTCTTATTGAGCAATCACCTATACCTTTTTTCCTCTTGGTCCTATGGACAATAGCCTAAAAACCATATCTTTTTCTTTTGAAAATGATGCTTCATGTGAAGTACCCTACTTGTTACTGATGTTGTGATCATAATATCTTCATGACTTTCTTTTGGAATCTTTATTATGTCTTATTCATTATGGAACTCAATTTATTGTTATATGCCCCGTTTGAGGTGGATGATAATGATAATCCCTTATGTGGTGATTAATTTGTAAAATTTGACAATACCTTTTTACTTGCCTCTACCTTAAACATGCTATGTGATTCAATAGCACTAGATAGTGTAATTGCATTGGTTTTTGTTTATGGCATATGTGTTATTTTCTACCGAACAAATGTGATATTTCCTGCTCTTTTAGGATGGAAAGGAACCTCGTACCCAGGGTTTTCAACTTTATGAGGGTTGTCCCATGTTATATATATTTGGGAGATTGACAATATTCCTTTCTCTATCAGGTTTCAACTTTATTAGACTTGGCCGCCTATGTGTTTATATTGTTCTAGGGTTATGCTTATCTCACATGCATGCATGATATTGATTTTGGGGTGTCTGCCCTACTTGTGCTTCATTTCCCACCATGGTAGTGGATGTATACATGACACATTCTTTTTATGTTGTTTTATGACAAGTATCATTCTTATTGTGATTCTTTTCTCTTGATACCCACTTGGGTGGTACTTACCTCTTCTATGGGAATCTTCTTATTATTTGATGTCCTTATTCCCTTATATTGCTCATTTTACTTTTTAGTATGCAAATACAAGCCTTTTATGATATCTTTTATTTTTCTTTTCATGTTGTGGTATGCTTCCAACACTAGGTAGAGGTCTTGGTTGACAAGGCATGTTGACTTGGACTTAGATTGAAAAGTGATAGCTTGGAGACAAATCTTGAGGTGGTTTAGATTTCCTCTACATGGATCCTTATGATGTAAGTTTAATATGTTCCCTTATTTTATAATTGAATATAGTCATGTTTTTATTATGCTGGTACACTTTGGTTATTTTGTATACCAATAATAAAGATTATTTTGTATACCATTAATAAAGATTTGCAAAGTTTACTCCCACTCTAAGCATAACTTTGAAGTGTGTTTGAACTAGAGGTTCTATTGTTCAAAGTTTTAGTAGAGAGGTGGTTTCAGTTCTTTACAACATGGTATCAGAGCCCATGGTAGTCGAAATCTGACTATTTCAATTTTGTCTCCCACATAGAACCCTTGACTTGGATAGTGACTCCTATACCATATGTTCACCTTAGATTTGATCAATGAGGATATTTTTTTTGGAGCAGGTAAAGTATTACTATATCACCAAAAAGAGTATAGGAGGCAAATGCTATCATATACTGTACAAGTGGGTTATAAAACCAAATCCCACTGAGCCAGGATCTCAACACAGACTCCTCTCACCATTTTAGGACGTGCTTTAAGCACCATCCTAAGATGTGCAACTAAGTTATCAAACAAAACAAGAGTGTCAATCTTCCCCTTCCCATGCAATCTATAATTTTGTTCTTACGAAATCATATAGCATAAGGCAGTGAGGCATACACCCACAAATGATCTAGGGCCATGGTTGTGCTTAGTCTTCTCCAAAGCCTGTAGCATGCCATCGAACAGGGCGGTGGGTGGAGAGTAGCCCCAACCCATTCCCATCCAGAACTGGCACCACAAGTATCTAGTATAGGTGCACTCAAAAAATGGATGATTATGTGTCTCCGCCTCAATGCCACATAACCCGCAGATGGGATTAGCGTTGAGTCTCCAACTAATTAACCTATCACACGTTGAAAGTCTGCTCATGATTGTTGTGTACATGAAATGAGGATCTTTTTATGAAACAAGGTTTGATTTGAGGATGCGGCTATAATAAGATTTCATATTATGGAAATTGTGACTTGGTTTCTCATTTTGATTTTGGGCCATAATTGTAATTTTAAATTGCAAAAGTTTTCACAACAAATTATTTTCCATATACTACTATATGTATAAAAATAATGTTTTCTCTAGATTTTATCAAAGTTTTATTGAACTAAGTCACAGTAAAGATTTTAAGAAGTTTTGGTAGTGAAACCTTAAACCCAATGCTAACCCTAGATTGATTTTTTGATGTGACTAGGAATATGTGGAATGATATAAAGGTGTATATGACATACCCTATGACTTGTGGATGATCATGTAGTGTTGATAGGTTAGAGACACAAGGACCTAAAACTCAACCCTAAGTTGGTTTTGACTTTTAGATGGATACATGGATAACATAAATATCTAAAACTTTCATAACTAGAAGAGATGTGGGTACTCCTAAATGACTAGTTTGACTTGTTAAGTTGAACCCTTTAAGGGGTAGAGAGTAGTTGATGGTTTAATGTTTGGATAAATATATTTCTAGGACGAAATCCTTTTTAAGGGGTGGAGTGTTTTAACATACCAGATCATAAACACTACAATAGAAGTTTGATCTTTTGGTCGTAGCCGAACAAGGTTGAGGTTAGGCTTAAGAGATGTACCCAATAATATAATACATGAATGTATCACCTTAATGTAGTTTAATATGTCACATAATTCATTTAGAGGTAATATGAACATACATTACTTAATTGGATAAATAATGAACCAATGGGCCATTAATGGGTCATATGTCATATCTCATAAAAGGAAGTCCGAAAAACTTAAAATTGTGTTCCATGGGTCCGAATTACCTTGGTAGTTAGGTTTCACATTATTCACGTAATAACAGTTAGTTTAATTCATTTTGAAAAGAGATGATCTAAGTTTTCCCCAAAATATCAAATAAAATAATAAATGACTCCAAAAGAAGAAAATAATCTTAGATTCGTAATCTACATAATAAATATAGGCTTTGGGTGATTTTTCATTCAATTTGGAGAAAGTTTTCTTAAAAGGCGAAATTAGGAGAGAGAAAGTGTGTAGAACCTTCAAAATATTAAATAAATATGCAAACAACTCCAACATGTCAAATTCACAACAAATTTGTATCCAACACATTAAATATGACTTGTGAGTCAAGTTTCACCTAAATTGGATAATCCTTGTGTCATTAATGCATGAGGAAAGAGAAATAAAGAATCAATTAAATAATGCCTGTAAAATCATCAAAAGGAAAAAGTAATTGAACAATCAAAATCTACATACCAAATATAGCATATGTGAAAAATTTCATCTAGTTTGGATAACATTTGGACCCTAATTTATGCGAGAGAGAATAGGAAATGATTGAATCACACTTTCTTCGATTTTGGTTGGGTTTTGATTTAATTTTTCACATTGATTAATTTTTCGGTACCCACCTATGATTTATATCACAATGACCGTGGATGTGGGGGTCCGACTGGTCCGTCTGATTTTGATTGGACTGCACTAAGGTTATCTTCAACCCCGAGTCAGAGACCTCTATTGGCCGTCGCGTTTTGTGACGATTCCTTTGTTGATTTCTCACGCTACATATGGTCTTTCCACAAAATTTCTTCGATGTTGTATTCCTCTTCAGATTCTACTCAACCCGATCCTAGCACCACTCCTCTCATGCCTATAAAAGGAACCCCAAATTTCCTTCTTCTCCATGGTTTTCATAGATGCTTCCTTACTTCACCCACCCCTCGTGAGTGAGCCCAGAAACATTCCTTGGATGCCACCCTCTCCTCCTCTAGCACCAATTGTTGCATGATAACCCTCAACTGCCGAACCTATCCTGATTTGATCTTCGGATACTCTCAGATACCGTTAACTCTATTTGCAACCGTGATCCAATTAGGTGCATGGTAAGTATCTCCTGAACCTACTGCTTCTTTCCCTTCCATTTTTGTGTTCTGGTTGTTTTCATATGGCTAGGTCTGTAGCCATGTTGTGCAGTTAGCCGACCTTTATGTTGTTTTGGGTTTTGGTGCTTCACGAACCCTGCAATCTTCCTCATCGGCTTCCCCCTTCTCTGAGGGTTGTTTTCTGATCCTTGCCATTCATATTTGTGCATAGGATCTCTGGTTTTAATTTTTTGGAGTGTTGGCTTTAGTAGCCATGGTAGGAGTTGAGATTGTGTTTCTGTCCTTTACGACTTCAGATGTTTTTGTGTTCCATGTGATCAGTCGTTTTGTGAAGCTTGGGGGATATCTTCATGGCTAGAACGTTTGATGCCTGATAAGGCTTGTGTGATCTACTTGAGCTCCTAAAGCAGCTATTCCCTCACAAGAACAAACCCGTCTCTCGAATCCTTATTATGACCTTCTCACCTTCTGGTTTTTGATTACTTGCCGAAGGGCATTATGATCTTTTGGTGAGATCTCACCCTCTTTGCCTTATGCGCTGGGTCAAGATATCTTGGATGAGTGGCCGACCGAGTTGGTTAGCCCTGGTTGGGTCAACTCGGACCGTGTGCACCTCCCTCCCTCTCCCTTACAGACGCCTACTGACAGGGCCTTTTGGAATTTTCTGATTGGTCGAAGTTTGTAAAATTAATAACTAATTAATTGCTGGTCTGAAAAATATGGATAAATAGCCATTGGACTAAAAAAATGCAAGATTTTCAGTGGTAATGTTTTAATCATCTAATTCTCAACTATTTGATGAATGAATATTTCTGGATAAATCTATCTAGTTTTAATTTGTGAAATTTATAACTAAAAATATATATGTCAAAAAAATATAATGAAATATGTTTTCAGCTCAAAATAATCTGAAATAAAATGTGGCATGGTTTTGATAACCTAAATCACAAATATCAAAAAAGGTTATTTTTGTGGTTTTGAATAATTAATGGAAACCTAACCCGAATTCCTCTTATATGCATCATAGGTTCTTTGGATGCCTAGGCTTGGACCTAGAAGTGACTTTAGAATTTGGACTTTGAAGTCGAGGTATGTTTACAACCCCAATTATAATTAGTGAGCAACAACCTATATCTTTTTTTCTCTTGGTCCTATGGACAATAGCCTAAAAACCATATCTTTTTCTTTTGAAAATGATGCTTTATGTAAAGAACTCTACTTGTTACTAATCTTGTGATAATAATATCTTCATGAATTCCTTTTGGAATCTTTATTATGGCTTTTTCATTATGGAACTCAATTTATTATTATATGCCCACTTTGAGGTGGATGATATTAATGATCACTTATGTGGTGATAAATTTCTAAAATATGACTATACCTTTTTACTTGCTTCTACATTAAACATGTTATGTGATTTAGTAGCACTAGAGTAGTGTAATTGCATGGGTTTTTTATGGCAGGTATGTTATTTTCTACCAAGCAAATGTCATATTTCCTGCTCTTTTGAAAAGAAAAGGAACCTCGTACCCAGGGTTTTCAACTTTATGAGGGTTGGCCCATTTTATATATATTTAGGAGATTGGAAATATTCTTTTTGCTATCAGGTTTCATGTTTATGAGAATTGGTCGCCTATTTGTTTATATTATTCTAGGGCTATGCTTATCTCACATGCATGTAGGATTTTGATTGTGGGGTGTCTGCCCTACTTGTGCTTCATTTCCCACCATGGTAATGGATATATATATATGTCACATTCTTTTTATGTTGTTTTATGGAAAGTATCATTCTTATTATGATTATTTTATCTTGATACCCACTAGGGTGGTACTTACCTCTTCTTGGGAAGCTTCTTATTATTTGATATCCTTATTCCCTTATATTACTCAGTTTACTTTTTAGTATGCACATATGAACATTTGCTGGTATCTTTTATTTTTCTCTTCTTGCTAGGGTAGGCTTCCCACCCTAGGTGGAGGACTTGGATGACAAAGTATGTTGACTTGAACTTAGATTGAAAAGTTATAGATTGGAGACAAATCTTGAGCTGGTTTAGATTTCCTCTACATGGATCCTTATGATGTACATTTATGATGTTACCTTGTTTTACAATCGAACATAGTCATGTTTTTATTCTGCTACTACACTTTTGTTGTTTTGTATACCATTAATAAAGATTTGAAAATTTTACTCCCACTCTAAGCATACCTTTGAAGGGTGTTTGGACTGGAGGTTCTATTGTTTAAATTTTTAGTAGAGTGGTGGTTTCACTTCTTTACAACATGGTATCGGAGCCAATGGTAGTCGGAATCTGAAAATTTCAATTTTGTCTCCTAAATAGAACCCTTGACTTGGATAGTGACTCCTAGGTCATATGCTCACCTAAGATTTGATCAATGAGGATCATTTTATGCAACAAGGTTTGATTTAAGGATGAGACTATGATAAGATGTCATATTATGGAAATTGTGACTTGGTATCTTGTTTTGATTTTGGTCCCTAATTTTAGTTTTCAATCGCAAAAGTTTTCACAATAAAATATTTTCCATATAATAATATATGTACAAAAATAATGTTTTCTCTAGATTTTATCGAAGTTTTCTTGAACTAAGTCACAATAAAGATTTTGAGAAGTTTTGGTAGTGTAACCTTAAACCTAGTGCTAACCCTAGATAGGTTTTGTGATGTGACTAGGAATATGTGGAATGATATAAAGGTGTACATGCTATACCCTATGATTTGTGGATGCTCATGTAGGATTTATAGGTTAGAGACACAAGGACCTAAAACTCAACCCTAACTTGGTTCTGACTTTTAGATGGATACATGGATAACATAATTCTCTAAAACTTTCACTACTAAAAGAGATGTGGGTAACCCTACATGATTAGTTTGACTAGTTAGGTTGAACCCTTTAAGGGGTGGAGAGTAGTTGGTTGTTTGATGTTTGGATAAATAGATTTTAAGGACGAAATCCTTTTTAAGGGTTGGAATGTTGTAACATGCCGGATCTTGAACCCCACCCTTGAAGTTTGATCTTTTGGTCATCGCCAAAAAAGGATGAGGTTAGGCTTAAGAGATGTACCCAATAATCTAATGCATGAATGTATCACCTGAATGTAATTTAATATGTTACATAGTTCATTTAGAAGCAATATGAACATACATAACTTAATTGGATAAATAATGAACTAATGGGTCATATGACATATCTCATAAAAAAAAGCCCCAAAAGATTAAAATCATGTTTCTTGGGTCCCAATTTCCTTGGGAGTCAAGTTTCATATTATTCACGTAATATTAATTAATTTAATTCATTTGGAAAAGAGAAGATCTAAGTTTTCCCCAAAGTATCAACTAAAATAATAAATGACTTCAAAAGAGGAAAATAATCTTAGATTCATAATCTACATAATAAATATATTCTTTGGGTGAATTTTCATCCAATTTGGAGAAAGTTTTCTTAAAAGGTGAAATCAGGAGAGAGAGAGTGTGTAGAACCTCAAAATATTAGATAAATATGCAAACAACTCCAACATGTAAAATTAATAACAAATTTGTATCCAACACATTAAATATGATTTGTGGGTCAAGTTTCACCTTATTTGGATAATCCTAGTGTCATTAGTTCAAGAGGAAAAAGAAATAAATAATCAATTAAATAATACCTCTAAAATCATAAAAAGGAAAATATAATAAAAAAATAATCTACATACGAAATATAGCCAATGTGCAAAATTGCATCTAATTCAGATAACATTTTGACCCTAGATTTATGAGAGAGAGAATAGGAAATTATTAAATCACACTTTATTCGATTTTGGTTGGGTTTTGACTTAATTTGTCACGCTGGTTTATTTTTTAGTACCCACCTATGATTTTTGTCACACCAATCATGGATGCGGGGGGTCCGACCGACCCATCCAATCATGATCATACGACACCAGGGTTATCTTCAACGCCGAGATGGAGACCTCTGTTGGCCACCGAGTTTTGTGATGATTCATTTGTTGATTTCTCACACTACAGATTGTCTTTCCACAAAATTTCTTCAGTGTTGTATTCCTCTTCCAATTTCTCTCAACCCGACCACTAGCTCCACCCCTCTCGTGGCCTATAAAAGGAACCCCCAATTTCCTTCTTCTCCATTGTTTTTACAGATGCTTCCTTACCGCATCTCACCTTCACGAGTGAGCCCAGAAACGTTCCTTGGCTTCCGCCCTCTCCTCCTCTAGCCCCAATTGTTGCGTGATCAACCTCAACTGTCAGACCTATCCTGATTTGATCTTCGGAAACTACCGACTACCATTTTCTCTGCTTGCGATCGTGATCCAATTAGATGCATGGTAAGCATATCCTAAGCCTAGTGCTTCTTTCCGTTCCATTTTTGTGCTCTGGTTGTCTTCATATGGATGGGTCATGTAGCCATGATGTGTAGTTCAACGGCCTTTATGTCATTTTGGTTTTGGTGCTTCACCAACCCACAAATCTTCCTCATCAACTTCCCCCTTCTCTGAGGGTTGTTTTTGAGCCTTGGCATTTGTATTTGCACATAGGATCTCTAGTTTTGATTTTTCAAAGTGTTGGCTTCAGTAGCCACAGTAGGAGTCGAGATTGTGTTTCTGTCCTTTTCAACTTCAGATGTTTTTGTGTTCCCTGTCATCAACCGTGTTTGCAAGGCTTGGGGGATATCTTCGTGGCTGGAATGCTGGATTCCTGCTAAGGCTTGGGTGATCTGCTCGAGCTCCTAAAGCAGTTTTTCCCTTACAAGAACAAACCCGTCTCTCAAATCCCCGTTATGCCCTCTCGTCTTCTGGTTTTTTTATTTCTCACAGAAGGGCATGGTCTTTTCGTGAGATCTCACCCTTTTTCCCTGAAGCACTGGGTCGATGTCTTGGATAAGTGGCCAACCGAGTTGGCCAACCCTAGTTGGGGCAACTTGGACCGCACACACCCTCCCTCTCTCTCCCTCAGAGACGCTTGCTGACATGGCTTTTTGGAATTTTCTAATTGGTCGAAGTTTGTAAAATTAATAACTAATTAAGTGATGGTCAGAAAAATATGGATAAATAGCCGTTGGACTTACAAAAATGCAAGATTTCTAATGGTAATGTTTTAATCACCTAATTCTCAACTATTTGATGAATGAATATTCCAGGATAAATCTAACTGGTTTTAATTTGTGAAATTCATAAATAAAAATATATATGTTAGAAAAATATAATAAAATATGTTTGGGGCTCAAAATAATATGAACTAAATTGTGGCATGGTTTTGATA
The DNA here is from genome assembly GCA_963693085.1 of Alisma plantago-aquatica. NCBI lineage: Eukaryota > Viridiplantae > Streptophyta > Magnoliopsida > Alismatales > Alismataceae > Alisma > Alisma plantago-aquatica. The sequence goes on from OY856409.1 coordinate 463,145,166, forward strand.
ACCTAAATGGAAAATATTGAAAAAGGTGATTTTTAGGGTTTTGAAAAATTATTGGAAACCTAACCCTAATTCCACATATATTCATCATAGGTTCTTTGGATGGCTAGGCTTGGACCTAGAAGTGACTTTGGACTTTGGAATCTGAAGTTGAGGTATGTTTACATCCCCGATTATTCTAATTGAGCAATCCCCTATATCTTTCTTTCTCTAGGTCCTATGCACAATAGCCTAAAAACCATATCTTTTTCTTTTGAAAATGATGCTTCATATGAAGTACCCTACTTGTTACTGATCTTGTGATCATAATATCTTCATGACTTTCTTTTGGAATCTTTATTATGTCTTGTTCATTATGGAACTCAATTTAGTGTTATATGCCTACTTTGAGGTGGATGATAATGATGATCACTTATGTGGTGATTAATTTGTAAAATCTGACTACACCTTTTTACTTGCCTCTACATTAAACATGCTATGTGATTCAGTAGCACTAGAGTAGTATAATTGCATTGGTTTTTGTTTATGGAAGATGTGTTATTTGCTACCAAGCAGATGTGATATTTCCTGCTCTTTTGGGATGGAAAGGAACCTCGTGCCCAGGGTTTTCAACTTTGTTAGGGTTGGCCCATTTTATATTCATTTGAGAGATTGGTAGTATTCCTTTCTCTATAAAGTTTCAACTTTATGAAACTTGGCTACCTATGTGTTAATATTGTTCTAGGGCTATGCTTATCTCACATGCATGCAAGATATTGATTGTGGGGTGTGTGCCATACTTGTCCTTCATTTCCCACCATGGTAGTGGATGTATATATGACACATTCTTTTTATGTTGTTTTATGGAAAGTATCATTCTTATTGTGATTCTTTTCTCTTGATACCCACTTGGGTGGTACTTACACCTTCTATGGGAATCTTCTTATTATTTGATGTCCTTATTCCCTTATATTGCTCATTTTATTTTTTAGTATGCACATACCAGCCTTTGCTGATATCTTTTATTTTTATCTTCTTGCTGGGGTATGCTTCGATCCCTAGGTGGAGGACTTGGATGATAAGGAATGTTGACTTGGACTTAGATTGAAAAGTGATAGCTTGGAGACAAATCTTGAGGTGGTTTAGATTTCCTCTACATGGATACTTATAATGTAAGTTTAAGATATTCCCTTATTTTATAATTTAATATAGTCATGTTTTTATTCCTCTGCTACACTTTGGTTGTTTTTTATACCATTAATAAAGATTTGAAAATTTTACTCCCACTCTAAGCATACCTGTGAAGTGTGTTTGGACTAGAGGTTCTATTGTTCAAATTTTTAGTAGAGAGGTGGTTTCACTTCTTTACACATGATCTATGATCTCTATGAGGAAAAGATCTCTAAGAGAAACCACAATGGATGGTCCACCACCTCATAGTAAAGGAGGAAAAATATGAATGAGTTTTGGAAAAGAAATGTGATCTAGAAAAGAAGATCACTTACCAAGGGAAGTCCAAGAATCACCACCAAAAGTTATTTTTAGCACAAGATCGTCAACAAAGCAAGATGGATCGGCCAAGATCTGACCTTCCTTGATCTTGAAGCTCGAAGGATGATCCAAGGAAGAAGAGGATGTGTGAGGTTGAAAAAGATTTCTTGGTTGTGAAGAGAAGGGGTTATCTACCCAACGGAGGAGAGAAGTAAGAGATCTTTGTGGTGTCAACCCATTAGATCTTCAAAGGACACATGTTCTTCAAAGGATTAACCTATCCTCCACTCACATGAAAAACTAGAAATGTCCATGTTTATCTACAAAAGATGTCACATCCATCTCAGTCGGTTGCCCCCTTGTATCGATATAGACACACTTCTATTAACTTGTCTCAGTCGAGACACTTCAAGGTCGAAACCCTATGTCTCATATGCATTTGGTCGAAACAATATAGGAGAAACTGTCTTGACCTTCATCACATGTGCGTTGTCTCAGTCAAAAGAACACATCCAAAGCTTATGTTTTGCTTTCTACCCTCACCCAAAATGGTGAAGGAGTCATAACATCAAATCCTAAGTCAATCACCATATCAACTAAGGCAAAACCCTAGAATCACCATGATGATGTCACATATACAACTATGATTCAAACAAGGTGTCCCATAACATCATCTTATCTCTCATATGCTAAGGCACAAGAAACCTTCTCCACATGTGACATTTTGCAAGATAACCCTTGCTTATGGGTAAATTGCAATTTCAACCAAAATAAGCACATATATTACAAGATAGATCAAACATCAATAAAATTGGACCAAAATGCAAATATAAACTTGACACATGATATTCAGACATCTTACAAGATTAGATTATGAGTTAAAAATCTCATTATGCAAAGAAATTACAATTAATCATAAAGCTAGGTTAGGAGTCTTACAACTATAAACCCCTAAAAGGGATTTTGCCCCAGAATCCTACACAAAAAGTGACAAATACTTCTTCCGCATCTCGTCTTCAACCACCCACATGTTTTCCTCAATGCGAAGATGATGCCACAAAACTTTGACTAACACAATGTCCTTTTCCTTGAACTTCTTGATCCTTCTATCTAGAATCAGAACATGACCTTCCGCATATGACATACCATTATCCCGTTCTACTTCAACATATTGAAGAGTCAACTCTGTATAAGGTGACACTTCCCAACATAGAGATATGAAACACATGATGAAACTTGTACAACTCAGGTGGCAACTCTAGCTTGTAATCCACCTACCCGACATGTGAAACTATAGCATTAGAGGTACAATATATCTGGGAGCTAAGTTAACCTTTTTTTTGGGTTTTAGGGGAATCAGAGAAGGTAGTGAAAAAAAAATTTCTTCTCCCCAAACCCAGAACAAAGAAAATGTGTCAACGTCTATACAATAGGAAGGATGGTTTGTAGAGGTGTACCTTGTCCTGAGGCTTTCTCGGTGACGTTTCCTCGTGGCTTGCGCAGTCTTCACCTTGATTCTTGGATGGTATCTGTGCAGCTCCTGGTCTTACCAAGATTGTCTGGATTGACAGTTTTCCTATGAGCGGCAGAAGTCTCTCGCCTCTCAAGTAGTCCACACGAACAAGTTGGAACTCTTATCTCCTTGTCCTACAAGGAATCGGAAGGTTTCACACCCTCCTGTCAGCGTACTAGTCACCAACACACTCTCCTGCCACTAGTTGCTTTTCTACAGTTGTCTTTCCCTTGCTTTACCTCCCTTATCAGGTAGCACTTTCTCGAGCTCTCTCTCAGTTACCAAAACTAGAGAGAACGACAACTTTGCAGAGCAACTGGTGCACAGAGTTATTGTTCCTGAGAATCCCCCAATACCCCTATATATAGGAGGGTCATGGGAAAGGGTTCTCTACCCCAGGCAATGTGGGATTAAAGTAGGAGTAGAAGGGTTCGAGATTTTCCACAAAACAACCAACTGCGCCACCTGAACCGATCGTTTCATACATGAAACGGTCGGTTGGGGAGTTGAGACAATCGTTCACACCTCAACTGATCGGTTGGAGCATATGAGCTGATCGATTCACTTCTGAGCCGATCGGTTCATGGTCCTGATCCAACTAAAATTTCCTTTCAAATTTGTTTCCGATTAAGAAAATATTAATCCATGTCCAAATCAAATTTGTATAAGCGAAACAAATTGTATTTGCAAAATAGTCTTATCACTTTCCGAATGAACTCGGTTAGACCAGTTGACCTGATCAGTCCAACCCTTGAACCAGTCAGTTCAGCCTATCTTGAGACGATCGGTTCATCACATGAACCGATCAGTTCACTAACCTGAGCCGATCGGTTTATCCCATGAACCGATCGGTTGGGGCAGCGAACTATGCAAAATCAGCCAATCACAGTTTCAATCAATCTGATACTCTAATAAATCGGTCCAACACCTTGAACTCTATGATATTGATGTATCAATTGATTGAGTGTTTCATTGAACTACTAAATTCCTTTAGTAATAAATCTAAACATCATTTGTGGGTAAACCCCTCTTCCAGGTTAAATCCTATGTGTGTGACCATGCAAGTCCATTGCACGTTGGCAGTGAAAGTCCATAACATTTATGACTTCACAAGCAAAGAGTGGTGCCTAGTCACACATCAGTGCTACCCAAATAAAATAGAAAGTTGGAGAACAACTTTCAATCCTACAATCCATGAATGATGTTACAATGAATGTATAATTCCTTTGTCACTGATATTCCGAATGAACTGAAGACATGGAACAATCATCCTGTCAACGTTCATTCACTTTCTTGATCTTAGAGTAGATTGGAGGAGATATGTATGACATCAATATCACATACTAAAAACACATGCGTGCGCACACCTATCTCAATCCTACTCATCAAGTGGCCATGGATATCAAACTCCCTCAGGAGGGACAAATCCCATATCTATCACTAACCCCTCAAAAGCCCCATGTGTCAAAGCCACCCAATCATCACCTTTATAACAACCCATGTTTCAGGACTGTGTTTGATGATGTCAAAGTGTACCCAACGACATGTGTTGAGTGTATTGATTTCAGGGTAAAGAATCACACTCACCGCCATCACTGTGAGAACTGACTGTGACTACTATGTCATGGTTCCATGTGTCAAACTCATGGTGGGTCTGTCTGGTACACTTATTCTCCAACAAGTACCTATGTGTTTGGTTTGATATCTCCATATCATGACTAATGAGATTCAATCATCGACCAACACCACAATCTAGTCTTGTGTGTCATTGTTGTCTATCTACCTTCCACAATGACATCCAACTAGGGGCATGATAGGAATGTACAAACTCTTTGCATCCATATGATCTCATCGTTCAGGTCCTGAACTTGAAGGCATACGTCATTGAGTACTGTCATTCTCTAGACATTCAATCTGTTCTATCATTATCTCATATGACTGAACTAGAAAGAATTGGAAGCTTGCCTTTGATCTTTATCAAATCAATCTTAATGTATCCCACCAATCATCCCATGATTGGCTCTCAGGTCATACATACCAACAGACTCCAACTTGCACTGCGAGCCAATCACCCTTGAATCATATTCATAGTGATCTTCAAACATGTCCCACATGTTAGTGTACTCTAGTGAAACACCTTGCCAAAGTCGATATTAATTGCATGTCTCTCATCTCTTCGTTGTACGTCACACGTATGAGATGGAGTTGATGTAATATGCGATCTAGTATTCTTTTGCTAACCTTCAGCCACATTGCATGACCAAGCACTCCTTACTTGTCATCAATGACCAGAATATCTTTAAGTTTATCTCTATGAACTTCTAGATCCATATAGTATCCACTGTTGTTCTCTAACACAAGGATACTAGACTTTTCCTCTTAAAATGCTTTATTGGAATGTTTCCAATTAGTAACAAACATTCACTTTTATATATCCCATATATATTGTGATTAATTCTCTGTTCTTTTCAGAAGTTCGCATCAGTGTAATTCTTTACAGTGAACCCTTCCTTATTTCCATAGAACTAGTACTTCTCAAGTACATATCAAGTTCTTATGGTTTTCCAGTAACCCTTACAGGAACTAGACAGACATCCACTCATCATGTCCCACATACGAGTTATCAGGATGAGCATATCATATTGTCATGTCCTACATACAAGATGATGCATGCGTTTTGTTCTTGCCATGTCTATACATGCAAGATGATGGAATGATTACATTCATGATAGATCCATATCTATTCTTAGTATTCCCATTCTTCATAAGAATTTGACACTTGGCCTTGGGATACCAACTCCATGTAACATGGACAAGTTTTCTCCCACTGAATCTATGCATACTGAACCGTTTAGTATAGATCGCCAATGTATGCTTTCTCTTTTCAGGTTAAGAGGTTTCTGAGGACTATCTCTATAGATCTCTATTCCTATCTCATAGGAAACGTCTCTATCATCCTTAAAGATAATTTCCACTTTGGATTTCCATTCTATAACATTTCCATTTCACATCAACATGTGGAATGTGAATACGCTCCCGCTAAATCAGAGATCCCTTCTTTATCTTTGACATATCAGTCAAACCCTTTGACTATATCATCAAAGTAAAGATCCAACTCTGAGTTGCTTGTACATAATCAATCACATTGATTAGTCCATTGTAACTTACATACTACATTTGCATTAATGGATTCATAAACCTTATAGGTTGTGTCACGTACACATCCTTTTTTTATTCCTCATAGGAATGCGGTTTTAGTATCCGTAAGCCAAATTTCTTAGTCATTAAGTTGCAATTAATAAGCATCATCCTTCTCAAAATGTCATCCATGTGTCTTAACACTTAAGACTCATTTGCACATATGGGTTTCATCCCAATGGGTGCTACCATCAAGGTCATACCTTATGGTTCACATGAAAGTCATTTAGGATGTAATGGTCATAAACCATAACTCAAAATCCAGTTCCTCATATTCATCTAGATAGTTGACTCATAAACGATATAAGAACTCACAACTCCTTGTGGTTCTTAATGTCCTTTATTAGTGTGGGGTATTCTTTATTTAAGTAGAAATTAGTTATTTGATAATCATCCTCTAACTCCTTAGAGTATGACTCCTTATTGATTTAGACATCACAATGGCTTAATCATGAGTTTACTATGATACACTATCATAATCACTCATAAGGTTCTCAAACATTTGGTTCAAGTATTTCATTCATTGATCTCATCAAGAATTAACACTTCACCGAATTTGTACTTCATCTATGATATTCTTGAACACTTCAAGGTATTCATATTGGTATTTCTCTAAACACCATTTGAAGTACTAGCAAAATGTCCAATAGGTATGTAAATACATCACATGTATTATACCTAATATTTTAATCAATCTCCCATTACCACTAGTGAAGATTGATTAATCATTTCTAAGAGATTCATGTCTCTTACTGGTTCTCTAACCAAAAGAGTCTAGATTTATCAATCATATGGAAACTAGAAATGAATTTCTCATGATTTATGTGAATTTGATTGTTTGAGTTTATCAATAACTTTTAGGTATCGTTTTATCTTATGCATACCAAGTACCAAAAGATAAACAAGGAATTTAATTGCTATCATTGTCATACAATATACAAAAAATAATGTGTTTCTATCCATTGGCAAATATGAAATAGAAGTTCATAACTGTATTACATGCCTTCAAGGCTGAAAATAAACTAAAGTACTCCTATCTATGGCGGCAACACTTGCCCCATTTATTGAGTGCTTTACATTTTATATCTTGGTATCATATACCTCAAAAATTGTTACAAGTTTATTTCATGACACCTTCAGGTGGAGACGTCCGTTGCCTCCTTCTTCTTTAGTTCTTCGAGATAGAGTGGACAATTCCTTTTCCAATGTCCTGGCTTTTGACAATGGTGGCAATTCCCTCTCTTGGTCACACCTCCCTTGGCCTTGAGAGTTGAAGATGACTTGGGTTGTTGGCTAGCATCGTAACCTTTCTTAGCTTTGCCCTTGCCCTTGCGCTTCGACTTGCATTTCTTGTCGCTGATCATCATCACAAACTTAGGCTTGTCCTTCTTCATCTGTGTCTCGGAAGCCCTCAACATGCCCAACAACTCTGTCAATGGCTTGTCAAAGTTGTTCATGTTGTAGTTCATCACAAACTAACTGTAGGATTCTGGCAACATTATAGTATCACGTCAGTAGCCAACTCTTGGCTCAGGGGAAATCCCAATCTTGTCAGGTTCTCCACATACCCAATCATCTTGAGCATGTGAGGACTAATTAGATCTCCTTCTTTCATGACACACTTGAACAACACCCTGGAGACATCATATCTCTCTTTCCGTGCTTGATCTTCATACATGTTCTTGATGTGTTGAATCATCTCAATGACACCGATGTTCTCATGTTGTCTCTGCAACTCGTGGTTCATGGAGCACAACATTAAGCACTTTGCATCAATGGCATCATCAGAATGCTTCTTATAAGCATCCCTTTCTGCCTTTGGTGCGGTAGGAGCAGGTTCATCTGGAACTAGAGTATCCAGGACATAGAGCTTTCACTCTTGAGTGAGAACAATTCTCAATGTCCTAAACTAGTCGTGCAAGTTAGTCCCATTTAGCTTGTCCTTCTCAAGGACTGATCACAACGAAAAGTGATTGTTGTTTGTTGTCATTTGTACTAAAAAAGGAAAAATATGCAATTTAGTCCAAAACTCAATTTTGACTTATTTGATTGATTTGAAAGGTTGACGATATAATTATGACTTTAATTAATTATCACTCCCACTATTTTGTTCAAATTGATAGCCCTCACCATAAATTCAGAAGATTACAGTGTACAATCTTCTAGTGAGTCAAGATCCTAAAATCCTCTGAGTCATGGATCACCTAGGGCTGTCACTCACAACTTAGATCTTCCAGGTAGGAAACTTTTTCCAATTGCATCATATGAAACTCTTGAAAGATGTCATATGCAACTCCTTGCTATGATCACCTCCATGCCTCAAGGTGCTATATCCTATCCAGGTTACCTTGTTAAGTCCGACCCAAAGCCAACACGATGAATATGCACCCTGCTAGGGCAGACCCACATATCCATCCTTCACGCTTCCACGAGATAGACGGTGCACCACGCTAGGGCGTGCCCACATTTGGCCGATCAAGCTTTTCATGTGTGTCGCATTTGGAAGGCATCTAAAACTTTAATAATTAATGAGGGATTTGGTTTTTGTAGGTACATATACATATCCAATCACCACAATATATAGTACATATCATATACATGCTATATTCCACAGAAAACATGTGAAATGATAAAAGTGATGATTATGGCCATCCTAATGTGATTCCTTGATCCAAGAGCAATCATGATCAACTAGGTCTACATCACATGCAACCTATACAAGATGAACTATGTGCTTTGCCTTTACTGGGTTTGATCAACTTATCTGCATGATTGATCGACTCACCATCAGGACGGCCGGTTGGGTGCTACCAGCCGATCGATTGGCTCCTCCAATCAATCGGTTCATTTGGTCATCATACATCTTCTCATTTTTGCCACCCGCTCGTCTTGCTCCTCGAATCGGTCGTCTGGATCGCCAACTGATCGATTCACACCTTGAACCGATCATCTCAGTTGTCATCAGATTGTACGTCGTTCTTTGACATAATAGGAAATAAAAGATCTATCCTATTTTACATTTGAATTGGGAAACCCCGAGTTACATTCGGGGGGGGGGGAGAAAAGGTAGGAAAGAAATCTTGAGTTATTTTGAGTTACATCAGGAATAGGAGATAGGGAATCAGTGCGCAGACCGAGATGCAAGAAACCACATTCAACGAAGCACACACAAAGGGTTTATTGGCCATAACCACACTATACATCCACCACAAAACTCATTTAAGGGCGACGCATATCAAGTGCATTCATATTACATACCATATATGTATATTGGGATTTGTGGATTTAGGATTGGACATGCATAAAGCCAATTTTATTTGCATCGTATGCAATAAATAAAGGCGACGGACCAAAATTGATCATATTGATAATCATAAAGTATAGAGCAGTTGATGTGGTTCTGATACCACTATTGGGTTTTAGGGGAATCAGAGAAGGCAGTGGAAACAAAAAATTTCTTCTCCCCAAACCCAGAACAAAGGAAACACGTCAACATTTATACAATAGGAAGGATGGTTTGTAGAGGCGTACCTTGTCTCGAGGCTTGCTCGATGAGATTACCTCGTGACTTGCACGGTCTTCACCTCTGGTCTTGGACGGTGTCTGTGTAGCTCCTGGTCTTACCGGGACTGTCGAGATTGACAGTTGTCCTCTGAGCGGCAGAAGTCTCCCACCTCTGAAGTAGTCCACATGAACCACCTGGAACTCCGATCTCCTTGTCCTACAAGGAATCAGAAGGAGTTGCACCCTCCTGTCAGCGTACTGGTCACCAACACACTCTCATGCCACCAGTTGCTTTTCTGCAGTTGTCTTTCCCTTGTTGTGCCTCCCTTATCGGGTAGAACTTTCTCGGGCTCTCTCTCGATTATCGAAACTAGAGAGAAAGACAACTTTGCAGAGCAACTGGTGCACTGAGTTGTTGTTCTTGAGAAGCCCCTAATACCCATATATATAGGAGGGTCATGGGATAGGGTTCTCTACCCCGGGCAATGCGGGATTAAAGCAAGAGTAGAAGGGTTCGAGATTTTCCACAAAATAACCAACTGTGCCACCTGAACCGATCATTTCATACATGAAACGGTCAGTTGGGATTAACCAATCGGTTCACACCTTAACCGATCGTTTCAAATTTGTTTCCGATTAATCAAATATTAATCCTTGTCCAAATCGAATTTGTATAAGTGAAACAAATTGTATTTGCAAAATAGTCTTCTCACTTTCCAAATGATCTCAGTTAGACCAGTGGAGCTGATCGTTTCATCCCTTGAACCGGTCGCTTCAGCCTATCTTGAGATGATCGGTTAATCACATGAGCCGATCAGTTCATCAATTTGAGCCGATCCATTTATCCCATGAGCTGATCGGTTGGGGCAGCAGACTATGCAAAATCAGTCAATCATTATTTCAATCAATCTGATACTCTAATCAATCAGTACAACACCATGAACACTATGATATTGAGATATCAATTGATTGAGTGTTTAATTGAACTACTAAACTCCTTTAGTAATCAATCTAAACATCATTTGTGGATAAACTCCTCTTCCAGGTTAAAGCCAATGTGTGTGACCCTGCAGGTCCATTTCACGTTGGCAGTGACAGCCATAACATTTATGACTTCACAAGCAAAGAGAGGTGCCTAGTCGCACATCAGTGCTACCCAAGTGAAATAGAAAGTTGGAGAACAACTTCAATCCTACAATCTTTGAATGATGTTATAGTGAATGTATAATTCCTTTGTCACTAATATCCCGAATGAACTCAAGGCATGGAACAGTCATCCTGTCAACGTTCATTAACTTTCTTGATCTTAGAGTACATCGGAGGAGATATGTATGACATCAATATCGCATACAGATCACACATGCGTGTGCACACCTATCGCAATCCTACTCATCAAGTGGCCATGGATATCAAACACCCTCAGGAGGGACAAATCCCATATCTATCACTCACCCCTCAAAAGCCCCATGTGTCTAAGCCACCCTATCATCACCTTTATAAAAACCCATGTTTCAGGACTGCATTTGATGATATCAAAGTGTACCCAACGAGGTGTTGAGTGTAGTGATTTTAGGTCAAAGAATCACACTCACCGCCGTCACTGTGAGAACTGACTATGACTACTATGTCATGGTTCCATGTGTCAAACTCATGGTGGGTCTGTCCTGTACACTTATTCTCCAACAAGTAGCTATGTGTTTGGTTTGATATCTCCATATCATGACTAATGCGATTCTTTCATCAACCAACACCACAATCTAGTCTTGTGTGTCATTTCTGTCTATCCACCTTGCACAATGACATCCGAATAGGGACATAATAAGACTGTACAAACTCTTAGCATCCATATGATCTCATCGTTCAAGTCTTGAACCTGAAGGCATACGTCATTGAGTACTGTCATTCTCTAGACATTCAATATGTTCTATCATTATCTCATATGACTAAACTAGAACGAATTGGAAGCTTGCCTTTGATCTTTATCAAATCAATCTTAATGTATCCTACCAATCAACCCATGATTGGCTCTCAGGGTATACATACCAACACTTTTTTTACCAAACCTTAGAACACCATTCCAAGGAGAGACTTTGAGGTACACTGTGTATCTCACTTGGAATTCTAAAGGTCTACAATGTTTATCAACATAAGAATTCTACCTATCTTGTGTTGCCTTCATCTATTACTGAACGACTTTGATCTTTTATGTTGTTTGTTGCACTAGCTCATAGCCTAGATGATGATATTCTCCCGTTTCATACCAACACAAAGGAGATCTACAATATCTCCCATACAACACTTCATATGGTTCTATGTCGATGATCCTTTCATAGATATTGTTATTGGAAAAATCTATCAAGCTAAGGTTTATATCCCAAATTCCTAAGAAGTGTAATACATAAGATATCAACAAATCCTCCAAGGTATGTATTGAATTCTCAAACTGTGCATACATCTATGGATGGAACACCATATTGAATCTCAACTGAGTACCAATCACTATATGAAAACACTCCCAAAAGCAACTTTTGAATTGTGGACCTCTTTCTGATACAACAATAGCTAGAATACCATGTAAACGTACTATCTCATCGACATACACCTGGGCAAGCTTCTGGGCCATGTATGTTGTCATTACTACCAAAAAGTGGGTTGACTTAGTCAACCTATCCACTATTACCTAGATCGAATCATGACCTCTGGCCGTCCTTGGAAGTCCAACTACAAAGACAATTTCTCTATGATCCCACTTCCACTGTGGTAAAGGTAATGGTTGCAAAGTTCCTGTAGGCTTTTGATTCTTGGCTTTAACTTGTCGATACACTTCACAATTAGCCACGAAATCGGTTACTTCACACTATACCAATACAAATCCTTCAAATTTTGATACATCTTGGTACTACCTGGATGCATAGCGTACATATAAGAGTGTGCCTCATCTAGAACTAACGTCCTAATATTATCTATATCTGGTACCACTGATCTACAATGATTACACACTATCCCATTATCACAATCATGGAAGCCATCACGTTTCTCCCTGCCCAAATTTGTTGTACTATAGCATCATTCTGTTGTGGATATCTGGTCTGCTAACTCAATGTCAGATTCACTTGTAACTGTGCCAACATACCTTTTAACATGGACACTTCCAACTGCACATTCGTCTGTCATAAAGAGACTAACATGTCTCTCTTATGACATGCCAAAGCACTCAATAGTTCCTTCTCAATGTATGATGTTGAAGAAGACTTCCTACTTAAGGCATCTTCCACTACATATACTTCCCTGGACGGTAATCTATAATACAATCATAATCCTTGATTATATCCATCCATCTTCTTTGTTGCATGTTCAACTCCTGGTTCAAAAAGATATACTATAGATTCTTGTGGTCAGTGAAGATCTTACACTTCTCTCCATACAAGTAGTGTCTCCATATCTTCAAGGCATGGGCCACAATGACCAACTCTAGATCATGTGTCAGGTAGTTCTCCTCGTGTTTCTTAAGTTGTCATGAAGTGAAAGAAATCACATTCTTATCTTGCATAATCACACAACCTAGACCATTCTTGAATGTATATAAAAAAAATATCACCCTTTCCTTATTCTTGTATTAGTAATAGTGGTGCATTGGTCAACCACTCCTTTAGAATAAAAAAAGAATGTTAATATCTATCATCACAAACAAACAACACATCCTTCCTTGTAAAATTTGTTAGGGGTAACACCACCAAATTGAAATTCTTAATGAACCTCCTGTAATATCCTGCCAAACCTAAGAAGCTACTAATCTCCATAGGTGTCTTTGGCGTATCCCATTCCAACACTGACACTACTTTCTTTGGGTCTACACAGCCTCCCCTAGCAGATATTACGTGTCCTCAAAAAGCCACTTCCTTAAGACAAAACTCACACTTATTGAAATTTGCTTACAAATGGTGTTGCCGCAACAAAATCAAAGCCTGATGTAAGTGTTTCTCATATTTTTGGTTATCTCTAGAGTATACTAGGATGTCATCTATAAATACAAATAAAAACTGAACTCCATAAGGCATGAACACCCTATTCATCAGGTCCATAAATGTTGTTGGTGCATTGGTTAGCCCAAATGGAATAACCACGAACTGATAATGACCATACCTTGTCCTAAAGGATGACTTAGGTATGTTATCTGCCGTAATCTGCAACTGATGGTAACCTTACTTCAAATTTATCTCAGAGAAGATTGTGTCACCCCATAAGTGATCAAACAAATCATCTATATGAGGGAACACAAACTTTTTACTAATCATCATCTTATTCAACTGTACTTAGTCAATACATAACCTCATTGATCCATCTTTCTTCTTTACAAATTAAAAGGGATCACACCAAGAAGACGTGTTCAGTCTAATGAAGACTTTATCAAGTAGTTCTTGTAATTGTTTCTTTAATTCCTACATCTCAACTGGTTCCATCCTATACGGTGTCTGGCTATAAATTGAGTATGCGAAACTAGATTGATCTTGAAATCCATATCTATAGGAGGAGGTACACCTAGAAACTCATCAAGAAACATGTCCTCAAACTCCTATACAAATGGTACTTCTTGAATTCTATGACTCCTTGCCTTGGTAACCCCCACATGTGCCAAGAATGCCTCACAATCCTATCTCATCCACTTCTCTGCTGTCATAGTTGAAACTAGACAAGCCAGAAGAATCTTCCTATCACCTAGGAAAACCTATGAAACATCAGTATTCACAAACATTGACACTTGGCACTACAGTTTAAGAATTCAGGGTACTTTTCCAAAGTATTCATCCAAATGATCACATCGAATTGGTGCATTTCAAGTGGTATGAGATCCACTTGAATGGTACATCTAGAATAGGAAAGGACATAGGATGGACACACTTTCCATAGCTTTGCATAATCAACTAAAGGAGTTTCTAGATGAATCCAATCATGTCTATGACTAATAGGTAAGAAATAGCTAGCAATAACTTCTCTAGTGATTAAGGAGTGTGTCACACTCGGGACAATCAAAACATATATAAAACATGAAGAAGACAAACCAGAATGAAATAATTCCACCAGACCTATCACAACCCGAGGGCTAATGACTCCTTATATCTGGCTCATCACATAGAATATAGCTGTCACCTATTGTCACCCCCTTCCTCTGCCAGCTTGTCCTGAAGAACTGGCATGTAACACCTATCAACGTCCTTTTCCATTGATTTGTTGTCATTATTTCTACCCTTGCTATCTCTGCCTCATCTATTGAGTCACCACTTCGTATTTCATAAGGAAATACCACTGAGTATGCCCCACCTATCCACACTTGAAATAGGTCTTTCCCTCATACCATGGCCTAGACATTCGTATCACAAAAACGGATGTTGTATTGTGATCTCCCGCAGGTTGAAAATGATGTTTTTTTCCTCTTCTCTATGTCCACTGCGATTGAGTTACTAACCTCTATTGAGACTAAGGTACTGAGAACCTAGGCTTCTTGGAGCTTGTAGATGATTATCCTTGGTATTTTATAGGCCTCTTCTTGGACTTTGTCTCACACTTCTCTATCACATACCTCTCCACTCTCATATTTGATTCCACAATAGTGGCAAAACTCTTCCTATTCTCTAAAGATAGCATTGGAGTTGTCAACTCAGAACTCATACCCTACTCGAAGAGTATGATCCTCTCCTTGTTGTAGTAGCCATGTGTAGACAAAAACTTAGAAGCTCCATAAACTTAGCTTCAAAAGCACTAACTGACATATACCCCTATCAGATATTCTCAAACTATACAATCTTCTCATCCAAGTAAGCTTAGGAAAATATTGACTTACAACTTTTGTCGGAATTCATCCCAAGTAATCACAATACCCGACCTTTTCTCTTCCTCAATGGACCACCATTGGCCAACACTCCCATTTAACAAGTATACAACATGCTTAATGTTATTCTCTATAGCGATATTGAGGATTTTAAAGGCCTTTTCTAGCTCAGTCAGCCACATATCTACATGACCTGGATTGGATGTCACCACATACTCCAATGTTCCTACACTTTGAAGTCTTTAAAAAGACTTCCTAGATGCATGAGTTACAACATCGGGAACCATTTCCCTAGGTTGGGATGCAGGCATCCTATCCATCATACGGTTCATTGTAGTCATAAATTGTCCAACCATGGACTCAAAAGCAAGGTTGGCTACATCAGCTGGGTTCACTTGGGGCATCTCACGCACAACATCATCCCTTTCTTGACTCCTAGCAAGACCTCCAGGTGTAGCAGCACTGCTTTCTGCAACATGTTCTTCATGTTCTCCATGCATGTTTTCTTCCCTTCTTCTTCTTCTACATAAACATAACTGACCATAAGATATAATGTAGGACACTTGAACCGACTTAGACCCTAATCCTATGTCCCTATAGACTGAGTGAACTTGTTGCTCTGATATCACTAAACTATGACGCCCTTCGTCACACAAAGAGACATTACTAAAAAAAGCATGAAAATATCTCTAATCACAAAATTTAAACCATTGCAAAAGCATTATCTCAAGCGGAAGTATTTTATAAACAAGCCTTCAACTCAGGCCACATGTATTCATAGTACGTGCAAAAGGTTACATCTCATGTTCACAGGCTATCAAGCCATAAATATTACATTATACAACCTTGTTATATGTACATTCCATTTCTATACAATCATTACATAAAGGATAAATCTACCCGTCGATATATAAAATATCAAAGCCTCCCCAAATACCTGAGAGTAAATGGACAAAACATAGGACTCTACTACAAAAATCTGACTCAGAACATGTCCAACCTTCAAATAGCTATTATTCTCTTTATTGCTCAACACATGTACCATGACCTCGACCTCCTCATCCACAACCACCTTAAAAGTTGTAGAACCCATAGAGTGAGACCAAATGTCCCAGTGAAAGATGTAACTCTTCGCCAATGTCTATTATAAGCATAATAATATAAAAGAGCAGTAAAAAGAGAAGGTGTTACTATTTGAGTGTATAAGAAATTACAACTGAGAAGTAGAACATTTTAGGTTTTTAGAAGAAATATGAAGAGCATGTATAACTATTATAAATGAAACAATACAAAATGTAAGGAATGGGTTCATTCAATGTGATTTGTATTTGACCCTACGAAAATAAACTAAATAGCTTTTTGACCATTTTTATGCCCTGAGGATATGAGGTGTACCACTCAAATCCAACCAACTACTTGGAAGTCAAAATCATTACAAGATCAATGGAAGAGTTGGTCTCCATGATCATCACCTACACTACTTTTTCAGTTCAAGTCTACAATGCACTGACAACTTAATCAAACTACTAACAAAAATGTATAGTTAGAGCTATAGTCATGTAGAGATATCAACTCATAGTCAAAGTTGTGGTACCGTAGCCCAACTAGTCTGCTTCTGTACATGGCACAACACTGGAGAATAGGCTCACACATGGATGTTCAAAATAAACAATATTCCACTATTTCAACAATTTAAGGATACAAGAAAGTATATCACTTGCACCCCACATAATCAATAGTATGCGCTCTGAGTTTCTCATAAGAGTTACTCGTTTCACCATCCAGCTAAATACTAACTCTGAAGATGGATTTGTGGTACAGGGAAACACATGATTAAGGTGCTTGATTAAATTTACCAATTGAGTATCTTTTAATACATCAATCAAGTTACAACGTATAGACCCCAAACAAACACTATAAAAATTAAGAATGATTACAATATTAGAAGATATAAAATGTATAAACTAAGAAAATGTCTCATCATCACATGCTCTTGTAATACTTCCATTCACAAGGTCATTAACAATTCAAATCACTATGGGAAATCAATTCCTCAATTATATCTCAGCAATTATATAATAATATAGAGTTTTTACTTTATCTGATGATGCTTAATTGCTCGTCGAGCAGCTTTTCATTTTGCTTTTTCTTCCACCGATCGATGTAAACTATGATTCTTCATTCATTTTAGCATCTTGCCTAGAGGTTTTTACCTCAGACTATGCTCATGGAACAAATCAGGTCATTAGACCCAAACACAATTCTTGCACATCAAATATCACATAATATCTTAATGATGCTCATAATCACCACCATGTATTGTATAGGGTTCACCATAGAACTCACAAATCTATGATATTTATCTCACCTACAAGGTAGTGTTAAACAAGTGTAGAGAGAAAGCACTATCACATAAGAATCACTTGAACTAGGATGATTTCATATATCATATTACATTAGGGTAAGGGTTCATGTGTAAAAAATTAGGGTTTCCTAATGTAATTTCATCAGTAAACCCTAATCCATCATCTCCCATATTGTTGGAGAGTGTTAGTGTTAATGATTAACCATTCATTATCACAACATCTTAAATAGGTCATTACACCATATATTGATCATGTACATACTCATGTATAGGTGTCTCAACTATTCACAACACATATGACTCAGCCCCTCATAACACATATGCCTTGACCTCCCAACACATGGGTGTCGACCTGACCAGTAATGGGTTGTCGTGACTAAGACACAACATATCTGTCTCGACTGAGATACATGCCGTGGTTACGAACAAAATTAACATGTTACGATCGAGATGCATCACTATCGTGACCAACTATTACCCATGTCTCGACCGTCACCATAACTATGTGTCTCGACCCTAGACATCACAACCACAATACCAACTGACATGGCATCATGATCAACACCAAAATAGAAAGTCTCAAACCAGCGTTAGAACCAAGCATCACGACCGAATCTAATGTGATGTCTTGACTGTGACTAAGCAACATCGCGACCACAACCCAAAAGTAGTGTAATGACCATTACACCATAGATGCACCACGACCGTTACACGATGGGGGTGCGTTGTGACCAAACATGCAACATGGTGTCACAACTCCACATACCAAGTTTTTCAACCCAAACACAAACAAGTCTTGACCGCTACCAAGATCTAAACAAAGGTTCCGACCTACACATTGAGACATCATAGCTGCAATGTTAACCAACTAAGAAACTAGTGTAACAACATTGCGACACAACTAAAATGGTAGGCAGTGACTCGTCTTTGGGTTGGGGGTGTCAACCATAAAGGAAGACTAAGGGACGTCATGACCACCCACTCAACACCATGGTAGATATGAACCAAGGTCAAAATAGTTGATCAAACTAAGAATACCAGCTGTCAGCATGTGAATAATGCTCTATGCTCAGGTGTTCAAAAAACCGTGAACATGATCATCTAATATCATCAAAAGAAAGAGAGAATCGAGATTTTTGTTCTCATATAACATATTAAAACTTCCTATTTTTGAATTATAACAAACCATATAGAAAGTAGTATGAAATCAAGTTTAATATGCACAAAATAGAGGTCAAAAAAGTTATAAAACCCACCTTATTTGGAGAGAAACAAACTCCCAAGATCTCAAGCTCCAAGATTTTCAACCAACTCCTTGACCGATCAACTCCAAAAGGAAGAAGAAAGCCATGGTCATAAGGAAGTTTATGAAAGGAGAAAGAAGAAAAATGAGGTCTTATTTTCACTCAAGTATTCTGGTACCAACACATGATCCATGATCTTTGTAAAGGAAAGATCTCCAAGAGAAACCACCATGGATGGTCCATTGCCTCATTGCCGAGAAGTAGGAAGAAGATGAAGGAATTTGAGAAAAGAATCATGATCTAGAAAAAAAGATCACTTAACAAGGGAAGATTCAGCAAGAATCACCACCAAAAGTTGTTTTTAGAACAAGATCTTCAACAAAGCAAGATGGATCGACCACCTAATGTCCAAGATATGACCTTCCTTGCTCTTGAATATCTAAGAAAGAAAGCAAGATGGATCAGCCACCCAATGTCCAAGATATGACCTTCCTTGTTCTTGAATCTCCAAGAATGATCTAAGGAAGAATAAGATGTTTGGGGCCTAAAAAATTTCTTGGTTGTGAAGAGAAGGAGTTATATACCCAAAGGAGGAGAGAAGTAAGAGACCTTTGAGGTGCCAACATATTAGATCATCAAAGGACACATGTTATTCAAAGGATTAACCTTTCCTCCACTCACATGCTAAAATAGAAATATCCATGTTTGTCCAGAACAATCTTATGACCATCTAGGTCAGTTTCCCCCTTGTCTCGGTTGATACACACTTCCATCAACTTTTCTCGGTCAAGACACTTCAATGTTGAAACCCTAGGTCTCATATAAACATGGTTTCAACACTAGAGGGAAAAATGTCTCGACCATCATCACCTATGGGTTGTCTCAATCATGACCACACATCTAAATCTTATGTATCGGTCTCTACCCTCAGCAAAAATGGTGTAGGGGTCATAACATCAAACACGAAGTCAATCACCATATCAACCAAGGAAAACCCTAGAAACCCTAGAATCACCATGATGATGTCACATATCCAACTATGATTCAAACAAGGTGTCCCATGGCATCGTCTTCTATCTCATGATGCTAAGGAACAAGAAAACCTTTCAAAATGTGACATTTTGCAAGACAACCTAAGCTT
Organism: Alisma plantago-aquatica; assembly: GCA_963693085.1. Taxonomy (NCBI): domain Eukaryota; kingdom Viridiplantae; phylum Streptophyta; class Magnoliopsida; order Alismatales; family Alismataceae; genus Alisma; species Alisma plantago-aquatica. Next base: position 463,165,425 of record OY856409.1, read on the forward strand.
ATGGGTAAATTGTAAATTTAGTTCAAAATAAGCACATATATTACAAGATTGCTCAAATATCAATCAAATTGGACCAAAATGAAAATATAAACTTGTCACGTGATATTAGGACATCTCACAATATTATATTATGGTTTAAGCATCCTATTATGCAAATAAGTTATAATTAAGCATAAACCTAGGTTAGGAGTCTCACATCTGTAGGATCTAGGGACTCTCTTCCCCTCACCTAGATGGTAGGTACTCATATCATATACACATTTGTATTATAAGCCTCCTTCTTTGTCTCTAGGGTTTTGTCATTTCAAGGATATCTAGAGTACAAAATCCTCCAGGGATCATGCATGAAGAAAAGCAATTGATCCACTCAGGGGTAGTCTAGTTTAGGACCTATCATAAAAATTACTCTTGTAATTCCTCATATTTTGGAATCTAGGTTCTCATCCTTCTCTTTCTGGGTCCCATCCTCTTTGGAGTTGACCTATCACTGGTCCTAACGGTAGGGGTCCCCTCTTTGTAGATGAGGTTGAGTCTCCTACAAAATCACATCTTATTCTCACCTAAACTACCTTACATGATGAAGCATACATATTTATATTATCAAATCTTATGTTCAACTTCAAAATTATAGTCAAATCCTCAAATCCAACTGAGGTCATTATAAACGTTATTTTCTCATTACGTAACACTAAACTCCTCATCCGTTTTCTCCTATATGCCTATCTCATAATTTGAAAGGCATTACCATTCTGGCTTAGAACTAATCTCGTTGCCAGCCTTGAAGTCACTCACTTCCATGTAGGTTCATGCCTACCTTCCACTAGTATCTGAGTGGGCACACACTTCTGTTAGGGTCCTACCTAGATGAGCTTATACTTTCTGGTCACCGCTAACCTTCCAATTTTAGGGTGTTATCTCTCTCTCATAGATCTTTTCTCCTTTTTAGGGGAGACACACCCTAGGCCGGGTCAACAAAACTAAAAGTAGCACTAGGGGTCAGACAACCACTTACTGTCAATGTTTGTCATGCATACCCAAGTCCTCCGTGTATATCATGCATGCCTAACCAATGTATGTGCATGCATGGACAAACTAAAGTATCCAACTTATCTAGTTCTCTCACTCTGTGTCCACTACTTACAGTTTATTAGGGTAGCACTATTATTTTCCTTCTACTCTACTCATACCCCAAGATTAAGGTTTTCGGTTGATGTTAGGGTTTAGAACTGCTACCTTAAGTTTTGTGATTCCCTTGTCCCACTGACATTGTTTTCCTAACCAACCCTAGTGTATCGAGGGTTTGCCTTTATAGGGGAGAAACCCACCAAACATTTTCTCTTTATCATTGTCCACTTTTATTATTAATTAGAGGATTCCTTAATCCCTAGTATCCATAATCCTAAGGGATAAAGAGAGCAGATAAATGTACCTAAGGTTTAGGGAGAAAAGACGGTAGAGAAGTGAAAAAATTAGATGAGAAGCCCTAGAGGTATGTTATTTCGAGTAAAGTCCTTTGACTTTGTCCAGGTAGGAAGCACGAGTTTGGTAGTCCTCATAAACTGACAAGCAGTACAGAGTAAAATATTCTCAGCCCCTAGATCACGGTCCTTTCTAGACACCATTGTCTTCACAAATCACTCTAATAATTCCCTTGGGGCTCTATAGAACTCTTGAAATTTAATATTTATTAGAGATTACATGGTAAACCCTAATCTGATACCAAACGTAACAAACCCCTCCCCCTATCATCCGCTATTCAGGGGGACCAAGAGGGTAAGGACCATTACTCTAATATAGGACCACAAGTTTAGCAAATAACCATAAATAATTAATAAATTTCAAATGGGGAAAAGGGTTTTGTACAACATATAACATGATTTTCAAAAAGAATATGGATTTATAATGTTACCATATGAAATATCCCCATCCACTACATCCTCCATGATCACATTTAAGTCTCTTCATTTGGTGCGTTCGTCTTTTTGGAATTTCCATTTTCATTGTACAAGAAAGATATTTAAATATTATCCTAAAACACTGACAAACAAAATCGTCCATCAGTAGAACAAGTTATATTGGCATGTGGGGGAACCCAAATGTTACAACAAATCCACAATAATTATTGTTACATAATAAAAATTTATTGTTTTCTTCATAACTTCTCAACCCATTTTACTCGACCTCTGGGATACCCTTTCTTAGGGTTTTGACCTTTTAGTGGACTTTAGGCCTCCTTCTCTATATGGAGCCTAGGTGCCATGTTGGTCTTCCCAATCTAGGTCCTGACCGCATATGACCTTTTCTATTTGGGGCCTGATCTTGACCTTATATAACTTTCCCAATCTGGGGTGTTGTCTGACCTTCCCAATTTTGTGTCCTGGCCCATTGTTTTATGAGGTTTTACCAAATTTATTGAAATTAAATGCTTAGATGATATTTATTTTCTGTAAACTATAAAGTCACTATGGCTATCACAAATTATGATCAAACTTGCTTGAATCTTGCATACCAACTTTGGAGGTTCAAATGGAAGGAAATGAAAAGTTATGATGACTTTTCATTTCCTTCCATTCGAACCTCCAAAGTTGGTATGCAGGATTCAAGCAAGTTTAATCATAATTTGTGATAGCCATAGTGACTTAATAGTTTACAGAAAATAAATATCATCTAAGCATTTAATTTCAAGAAATTTGGTAAAACCTCGTAAAACAATGGGAAACTAAGCAGTTAGTCATAGGCGTAACCGCATACCTGATGAGGTGCACTGAGTATCCAAGCAAGAGATAATAAGAAACCAAGAAAATTTTAGCTTAAAAGTTAAAGCAATACACCCATGTATTATTCTTTTATATAAATCATCATTAAGACTGACTTGGGTCTCAAGTTATAGTTTCTAGGTCAACTTTTGGGGTTTCATTAGAGTTTTGGCTCTCCAATTTGAATTACAAACCCTAATTCATCATTAATTACACTTTGCTCTCATGGAAACCCTAATTATTCAAAACATGGGTTGCTCACTTCTCATAACTTTCAAGTTGCTCTTTTTATTCATAAAAGACTAATCTTTTATTATCAATGTCAATTTAACACATTAAAATAATCAATTCTTGAAACTTAGAGTTTCTAGTTCATTAACTATCTTAAAGATAACAACTTTATGCATTTTTGAACTAGAAACATATTTAGGCTTTGATTATATTTTTATTTGATTGTTTGTATTTTTCTTAGAAAAAAGCATATATAACATGTCTTCATTGGATCATCCTACTACTTACTATTATTTTTACCAATTAAGTATAATTTCATGAGTTTTTTTATTATTTGTTCCTTTCAAGGGGTTGGCTGGTGCTTTTTGATTGGTCTGCAACTTCCACCTCTTAGACACACTGGACTTGTGGGTCCCATACCCTTCTCTAGCTCGATCAGACTCCGAACCCTTGCCAGTCTGGGTTGGACCAGTTTTAACTGACACGTACCTTGGTTTGTTGCTGCTTCACCCCCCTTTCCTTGGACTTGAGTCTCTGTTTCTACAGAGAAATACAACACCCCCAATGTTGCCACTCTAGTTGCTCCACAAAGGGCCCCTCTCAGCCATGGTGCCACAAACCTCATTCCTACTTTGGATCCCCCATAATTGAAGGGATCATAGACGGTCGATAGATAGGTTCGGGGTTCCTTTGGTCAAACTTCTCCAAGGAACCCTCGTTGGATGCAGAATGGGTCAACGTGAAGAAGGAGGGGTAAAATACTAGATCTTAAGCGATTGATTGTAGAACTATTTTGATGTGACACACCCATTTTTGTGCTCGCATTAGGCATACATAGGGTCCCTTTTAAAGGAATCATGTACCGAGGGTCGATATCCCCTGGTTCCAATGGAGTCCATATCCGTAAGGGGTTTGGGGAAAGCCTAAACACACATGCAAACAACAAAAGAAAGGGATAGGAAGGTGTATATTCATCTCCCAAATTCAATTTGGGTGTTCAGAGGCTATATCGTAAACTAGGGTGAGAGAAAAATGGAGTGGATGTCAGCTATATTGTATCTGACATTCCTTTTTGGGTAAGAGGAAGAAGACAGTCCATGGATTGTTAGATCTGAATCGAAGGGCTGCTAGGCCGTGTGACATTATTAAAGTCCCCTCCTAGATTCCTATTTTGTTTTAAATGTTTTAATTACATTCATTTAAGTTTTCCCTTTAACATTAGGGATTCTTATAAAATTCATAACTCTCTCCTCCTTTATCCAAATGATTCAAAATTTAAGGGAAAGTCTTAATGACTTTCTCTAAGCATGGGCAACATTTGAGACCAAAAATCGAAATAAAATATGTTTTTTAACATGCAAATCTTCCACTTATTAGGCATATTTTAAGCATTAAAAACCATCTTTTCTCTTTCTCTCTTTTCTATTTTTTTTATTTTGGCTATTCTTTCTATTAGAAACCATGTGCAAACAAAAACTAATCAATTGTGTCCATATATGCCACATTTATAGAATTCTACACTATTCTCTTAAGCAAATATAACTAATACCTATTTTATTTTGTTCTTTGGTTATTATGGGATTTTTTTCGCTCCCTTTTCCTTTTATATATTTTTGGAATAATAAAATAGTAGAATCCACGAAATTTATCATTCACGGAAAATTTGCAAAATAAACCATTCATTAAAACAAAGCAACCAAATTTCCAATCAAATCCCTTTTCATAGAATAATTGCATCTCAACTATTAAAATACAACTAAAATTGAGGTTATAACAATGCTCCTTTAATCTTTATAGTTCTAGTTGTTTCTAGTTAGTGCTAGTTTAGGTTCTTGGTTGGCTTAGTTGCCTAAATACTAGTTTAGTGTAGATTGTCTCTTCAATTACATTGGTTTTCTTATTATAATTAGAATTATACTTTCTAGCATTAATGTATGTTTTATTTTTTCTTGCTCCCTTTAATTTCTTATTTATTTTTTGTGTTACCTTTGAATACTTTTTTACTAACTTGGTTTCTTTTTCTTGTTTGTGCCTTGTGCAAGTCACATTGGTGCATGTTTGGGTGTCATTCACTTTGTATCGACTCATTGATAGAGGATCGGAAGAAGAAGATGTCAAAACTGGCGCAAGCAAGATCAAGAAGTTGAAATGGGAGACATGGTATGATGAAAGGGAAGATGCCCCAATTACTCCTCCACCACCTAAACCTTTTCATGATTACTTCATGCCTAGGAACTACAATTCACCAATTGCTACAAAAGTGGATCAAATGTTGGGTCAATGATTCTTAGTTCCATTGACTCTTCTTGAACTTCTCCCCACATTCTACAAGATTGAGAATGAGAATTCTTACTAACACATCTATGCCCTCTTGGAGACATACTCCACTTTCCACACTCCTGCTACTACAGATGACTTGATTCATCATACCTTGTTTCCATTTTCCCTCAAGAAGAAGGTGAAAGAATGGTATTTTTCCAAGAACGATCTTGTTACTTGGGAGGCTGTGAAAAATGATTTTCAAAAGAAGTTTAACACGATTGCTAAGATGACTCAAATGCAAAAACAAATCATCTCATTCAGACAATGGGATAATGAGAAATTTCATGAGACTTGGGAGAGATTCCAAAATTTTCTTAGTGATTGATCTCACCACAATGTAACCATCTGGAAATTGGTCTAATATTTCTATACATGTCATTATGAAATGGTTCAAATAGTGGTTAACTTATGTTGTTGTGGAGATTTCATGGCCAAGCCTATGGAAGAATCATGGAAACTTTTGATCACATGGCTGAAAAATTTCATCATGTGCCTTTAGCTGGATGTGCATTATGATAGAAATCAGCCAGCTTCATCTCCTCACCACAAGTAAGACTCCAATTTGCAAATGATGATGATTTTAGAGGAGACGATGAATCTAATGAAAACTCATGTAGGGGGTTCTTCTAGCCACTCCTCCAATTCCATGGAGGCTAGGTGTGAGGAAGATCAATCGCAACAATGTTTTTGCAACTAGAACAACCAAGGCCCTATGTCAAACTCTTATACTCCAGAATGGAGGAATCATCCTAATTTCTACTGGAAGCAGGGGGGAAGGACAAGAGAATCATGGGCAACATTAAGGGACAAAACAAAGGTTCAATTTTGAACAAGAAGTGCTTGGGAGATCGAGGATCCTGTATAATGTGAAGGAAGATGTGTACGTTCATGGGAAAAACAATATCCAACTAGAGCAAATGATTGATCAAATTTCTCTACATGTTGGTAGATGTGAAGGGGGAGGCTTCCTTCCCAATCCTTGGTGAACCCCAATAGTGTTAGTGGATCCATGGGTTATCCTCAAGGAACATATGGTCCACAACAAGGGAAAGTGCCCAAATTCAAACAATACAAAGGACCTCCCAACCCATATTCTTTTCGACCCCCCACAACATAGAAAAAACTACCAATACACCACCTCCACCATATTCATACCAACAAACTACACAAGAATATTAAACCCCTCCACAACAACTACCACAACAACCTCCATCCCAACCACAATTCATTCTCTAAAACTACAACCCGATACCAAAAGGACACCACCCCAAAGAACATAATAGCCACCACATGCTTCCTACTCTTTTTATTATTAGAAAGTGAAGGTTATGCATGTGTAGAGAAGCAGCAATATTTTGGATCAGCCAAGGGATAGGGCATATGATGGTTTTGTGAGTGAAGTTAGAGTTGATATCATGATTCAATGCAGTGATATTGTGATGAAAGGTGATGATACCGTGATTGGCAGTCAAGGTGATATTGTGATAGTGGATGATGACATTGTGATTCTTGCGATACTGATGGATGATTATATTAATGTGAGCAATATGTATGCACAACTACCTCCTTTTTCAAATTCTCTTGAAGAGCATTCCACCTCCAAAATGAAGAGGAGCAAACTAAGAACATCATGCAAACCTTCAAGCAAGTGAGAATCAACATTCCTTTGTTAGATACAATTAAGAAAATTGCCTCTTATGAAAAGTTTTTTGATGATATGTGCACTTTTAATAAAAAAACAATCGGAATAATGCCAAAGAGAGTCAATTTCATAGAACAAGGGAACTCCATTTTGCAGCTAACCACACCAATCAAGAGAAAAAATGTAGTGCCCTTATCATTCCTTGCTACATTGGAGCACACCACAATCTCTTCTTGACTTAGGTTATAGTGTGGATCTAATGCCCTATTGTGTATAAACTAAATTTAACCTGGGAAAATTGGATTTGGCAAAATGCACCTTGCAATTAGCTAACTATTCTGTGAAATTCCTCAAGGAAAAATTGATAATGTGTTGGTGAGACTTGATGATGACACATCCGCCTGCTTTCCTGGTGATTTTGTTGTTTTAGACATGGAAATGAACATTAGGAATGTACCTATTATCTTGAGAACATACTTACCATCTACAGATGATGCAATTATACACGTGAGAACCAAAGCCATGTATGTGACATTCATGCATGTGATATTTAAATAAACATAATCAAAACTTCCGTCAAAGTCAAGGTGATACGTTCCAAAGAAGAGTATTGTTATATCATTGACTGCCTTGAGGAGATTGTTGAGGAATGCCTACCTGCATTGATTTAGAATGACACTAAATCTAGAGATATATAGCCCATTTTTAATTTTCCCAATGATGATATTGTAGGAAAGAATTTGTCTGTATTAGTTACCAAATGTGTTTGCATTGGTTGCCACAAGTGAAGATCTTCATTCTATTCTGAATAGCCATTGAAGAATTCTATTATAGAACCTCATGTCCTTGAGCTTAAATACCTATATGAAGGTTTGAAGTATGCATTGCTTGGTCCAAATAACACCCTCCTAGTGATCATTTCTACTATTCTCTCTCTAGACCAAGAAGATTCTCTCACTTCTAAGTTGAAAAGGAACATTCAGGCCATTAGGTATTTTTTTCTAATTTGAGGGACGTTGACCCCTCCGTTTGTGTCCATAGTATTTATCTTGAAGATGATGTAAGGTTGATCAAATAAATGAGAAGAAGATTGAATCCCAAGTTGAAAGTGGTGGTCACTCAAGAGTACTAATGTTACTTGATGTTGGGATCATCCATCCCATTTCTGATTGTCCTTGGATGAGTCCAATCCAAGTTGTGCCCAAGAAGTGTGGGATCACCACGACCCAAAATTAGGATGGGGAAATGATGTTGGTGGAGAGCAATCCTAGTGGAGGATGTTTATGAACTGCACAATAATAAATGAGAAGATGAATAAGGACCACTTTCCTCTCACCATTCATTGATCAAATTTTAGAGAGACTTTCTAGAGCTTCAATTTTTTTTATCGCTACTCAGAATATTTGTGTGGCAACCCATCACACAATATGAGATTACTCAAAACCCAAAACATGACCTATTACTAAATAACCACATAGCAATAAAAGAGAATAATTAAAACCAAATAAACATCTCAAACATGTCCAGGATTATTTACATATAGGTCCAACATCCTACATGGAAGGACATACCATACTAGGTGTATGTACAACTGTCCAGCAGCCTCAGCCACACACTTTATACAAAAGCATTGTTCCATATATATACATGCCATATACAACATTTGAAAACTGCCAAACCAAAAGTTGATATAAATGTCATCCACAAAGCATCCCCAGTTAGGACCTGAGAGTACATGGATGACTCTAGGACACACTAAACACTAGACAACATTCTGCTCCTACTAATATCCAAGTTTCTCTTCCTCACCACCACAATCCTGACAACACTTCTAACGGTCACCTAATAAGATGCGGTGACCCATGTCCCAACGAGAGGAATAACTCTCAACAATGTTTATTGATTACATCAGATTTTATGATTACATAGATAGAGAAGATATTGTTACAATAAGCATGACTATCATGATATTCAAAGGAATAGATAAAGCTACCACCTTTCAAACGGTTGATTTCTCTTACAATATTATACATCAACTAATATTATAAGAAACAAGGCAAGGATTATCAATCAATGTGAGTCATTAATTAACCATAACATATATACTACATGTCTGGATTACATCTTTTGTTAAGCCCTGGGGAGTTTGGGGCATACCACTCATACTTGCAACTAACCACTATATAGTTGCAATCAGTTAGTACAAGATCTAGGAGAGTTGGAATCCTAGGAAATCTCCCACTTAGTCAGTACAAGTCTTCCGTAGAGACACATTAGTCCATCTACAATAAACCTAGTTCGTCCTTCGTATACATGGCCGCATCACTAGAAACCAGGGTATTGAACCCTATTATCTGAGGTACAACCACATACGTCTTCAATAAAAAAAACTATACATATTCATAATCATTTAAGACATGGCCTCGGCCATTCTTATACAACCACATATGTCTTCAATAAAAAAAACTATACATATTCATAATCATTCAAGACATAGCCTCGACCATTTTCCATAACCTTGGGATCAGGATGACAAGGATGTAACCTCCTTGCACATGCATATACTCAACAGTATACAACTTTGAGTTTTCCTTCTAAAATACTCATTTTACCATCCAACAAGTCCTAACACTAGAATGGCTCTATGGCTTAGGGAACTACATGATTAGGGTTTCACATGATTAGTTATTGCCAATTGGGTGAGTTCAGGATGCATCAATCAAGTTACATACAAACCCTAAAATGGTTATACAGAAACATTGGTATATAACAACTCTAGAAGATATAAAACGTATGACAAATATATACCTTATCCCAACATCACAGAGTACTACTCGTTGTCACACATGAAGAGTATTAGACATCCCATAGGGATCAAGTCATACCCCAAAGGTCACTAAGACCATTCACAATATCTCCTACAAAAACATCATTATCTTTCAACACCTTACAGAAGGTTCTACAAATCAATCATCATCATCATACTTGTGGTGCACAAGTTTAGCATAAAATTGGATCGAACATAAGAGCTATAATTTTTGCAAAGGTATCATAGTAGGGTTACCATAACATTATAAGAGTATCCCTCCATCATTATAACACTAGAGGGAGATAGGTATATTAATGTATCACCACTTAATCATTCAATTAAGCTTCAAAAAGGTGGATTGGATTAATGTTACAAGTCAACACTCAAAGGAAAATCGATGAAGTGGACTTTTGGAATCCTTAAATGTCCAACGACATAAGTGAATTCATGCATGTGGAGTTGTACCGAGTGTCCCAAGTATTTTGTTAAAGTTTGGATGTCAAATGATATTGATTTCATGATTATGATTGTTAAGTTTATACCTTTGTGAAGTATTTAATTGAATAGTCAAATAGTTGTGTTTTGGCACCAAAATTGAATGGATTGGGCCTTGAGTTATGATCAAGGTATTGTTAAATTTTAGTGGCAATTGGAGGATCCTAGAAGAAGTTATTTAGGTTTGAAATGTGTGAAATAATTTTCATTTTGATGGTTTATAGAACTAACTAATAGGGTTAATTAGTCTCACGTGCCCTATAGAAAGGGAGAGGCCACAGATCAATACTAATGGAGCCTATCTCAATCCCTTGGATGGCTAGATCTGATGGCTGATAAGTTATCTCTTACCTCTATTGACCAATGATGTTGGAGGTAGTTTAGCCCAGCTGGGATAAAACCAACACAATCACAGTTCATGGGAAGAGATGTGTGGTTGATCGTGGAGTCAGTTTCGTCATGTTTCAAGGAGTTAGAAGACCCCTCAAGTTAGACTTTTGGATGAGGCTAGAGGAAGAACAAACTCCCTAGTTCCTATCCTTCTCCATTGCGGCGAGCAACTAGTGTGGAGAATAGGGAATGAGAGTTAGAGGGAATTTAGGAAAGAAGAAAGATAGGGAAATGAAGCTAGAGGTCTGGGGAGTGGAAAACATAGAAAATTTTGGGCTATCGTGGAGTCTTCTTTGACCAGCGAAGACCATCTCATCGGAGAAGAAGAGTGAGTTCGGGGGTGTAAGAAGAGCCTTCTTTCTAAGAATGAAGACCCTAGATGCCTTCCTAGAGGTCATCTGTTGCTCCTACAGGTGTTGTTTTGGGTATTTTGGAATCGTAGGCTATTTTCCCCTTTACTTATCTGTCATGGAGGCCAACGACCATTGAGCTTGCTTAACGGTGTCCCAATGCCGCAGGCGACCTTCCAAACGGCCGTGGAGTTCTATCCAAAGTCACCAAAGATGAGGTCAGATGGACGATGTGATTAGGTGCATCCTTATGCGTTCTCTTGCTCACTGGAGACCTATTTGTGTGGTAGATCCTATTTTTCAAAAGAATAGAGACACGCTACAGATCGTGTGAGAAATCGAGAGTGAGTGGAGAAATGGACCAGGTTCTTTCATCTGTTAACTAGCCGAATCGACTGGATCGGGGAGCCAAATTAGAAACAAGCTGGTCAGCTTAGCGTGAGAACAAGATACGCGAGCGGTGCCCTAGGAGTCACATGGCGGTACCTGATACACTGAAAAAGGTAAATATCCCAATTAATTCCCAGATCTTCAATAAATAATAGAAAATATATTATTTATTAGAAAAATACAAATAATATACCTAAATTATTAGAAAAATGAGTAGAACAACATGAAAGCATAATATCAAGATTTGCATTAATAATATAGCTATCATTTAAGATGTGAAATGATCTTTTCATGCCTCATAAATAATAAACGAAGACCTAAAATTATGAGAATGTTCCAGTAACTCCTAAATGTGTTTTTGAATTCATGTGACATCATATATGATCATGTTATGACACATAACCATGCATTTTTCTTAGAATGTCTATCTAGGGCTAATAACCCTAAATAAAATGCAATAAATACATACATGCTCAATAGATGATGAAATTGACAAAACACCCTCACATCAATAACTGGAAGATAATATGTAAATCTGAGATCAACTTTATACACGAAATCCATGTTATATGAAGTTGATCCTTAATACATGGTTTAAAACCCTAATTTTTGTTAATGCATGTAACCTAGGTTTAAAATGTGCACAAAATACTATAGAAGATATTGTTTAGATGATGAACCCTAATCTGTAACATAATTGGAAAATAACATCAGTAAGATAATTCTAAGACAAGAATGTAAGTAAAAGCAAAAATATCCTAATGACCTAAGCTTAACCCTAAAACTGGACATACTAGGGTTAAGATAATGAGAATCTGATGATAGTATGTGATCTTGTCTTAAACAAGGTATGACCAAGAGTGATAGTTGATCCACGAATATGTGTGATGATTAGGATATCTCTTGAAAGGTACGCCATTACCTCTTACTTGGCTTATTATACAGTATGCTTGCATTATATGTGTAGTAAACACTTGCCATATGATATTGGATGAAATGATTGTTCTTATATGATATCTTTCTTGATTTTCCATACTTATTTCTATGAACACATGAAACAAAATATATATGTTCCATTATATCTAAGAACTTCAACTCTTTGGTAGTCAAGTGTTGGAAAATAAAGTACTTCAACTCTTTGGTAGTCAAGTACTTGAAAGTGATCTAACTCTTTGGTAGTCTGATCACATTATGAAATGATCCAACTCTTTGGTAGTCGATCATAAAGGCCTTAATGCATTCAACTCTTAGGTAGTAAATGCATGGATGATATAATGGAAAATGTTACTAAAATATGTGTTCTTTTTTGTTAGTGAACATCTTTGTGCAAGTACATGCTTTTTCTTATATTTGTTTATTACTGCCAAGTTCTAGTTTTATCTTATTGCCAAGCTTAGTAGTGAGAGGTATATAAAATGACACATAGACGTACTCATTACAATAGTCTTGAATATTGTGCTGATGTGTACCACATGTAATCTTCTATTTAGGTTGTGGATATATGATCTTGAAGAACTAGGATAGTTGAGAGTTGTATGGCAAGCTGATGTACAGGTGGACCTATTGTCTTAAGATCTTGTAGTTCTGTGGTAGTACATGCATATGTATAAGTTTGTTGTTCAATGTGTAATATCAAATGTTGTAACAATTTAGTATGTAATTATATGTTGAATGGTGAACATGTGTTGTATGGTTTTATTATTGTTGATGTGCATGTGCTACTATTGTTTCCTTATGACTTCCTCTGATTTACTCCTTATCCTAGTGTGTGGTGTTCAAATTGGGATGCTTGTTAAGGTGAGGTTTCAATTTAGATGTCACACATGAGATTAAGTTTAAGAAAATCTGGGGACGTCACATGAAATACCTTGGTTCATAAACTTAAGTCAAAACATAAACTCATACACCTATCATCCCCATCTGATCATGGATGCAGTTTAGCCAAAACAACACCATCGAATCATGGCCTTCAATCAAAATCATTGGATTCCAAATAAGGCAAAACCATCAAATCATGGACCTAGAGAAACCATCATTTCTTGGGCTTAGATGGCTAATCATCCCATATAGTAGTATGACCATGAATTGTGATCATTAAGACAACCATCAGTTGAGATCATTAGGTGAAATTAGATCTTATCCCTTAAGTAAAACCATCATTTGATATGACTAGAAAAACAACTGTCGTTAAAGCTAGAAGAACCATCATTTGATAAAGCTAGATAAACCATCGGATGTCAACCATAGGTAGACCATCAGTTGTCAAACTAAACGAACCATCATTTGTTAATTTAGAAACACCATCAGATATTAAGACTAGAGGAACCAACGTTTGTCAAGGCTATGCAAGCAATCAGATGTTAAGACTTGGTGAAATCACATTTTATGCATTAAGGAAAATGATTGTTTGTGAGGGTTAAAGAGACCATTGATTCATCCGTTGATGAGGAACCATGACCATTAGTTCTTGTGAGGAACATGATCATAGATTATCAATCTTAAGCAAAACCATCATAGCAGAAACTAAGGATAAACCATTGGTTAACATGGGAAGTCAAACCACTGAATCATGAAACAACATAGAAATTAGTTAATCACACTTAAGGAAATGCCATCATTTCAAGGGAATCAAAGCCATTGAATTTCACAAACATGCAAGGATTAAGTAACATACATCAAGGCAGATCATATAAAAGATCTAGAGGTGGTTGTTTACTCAAGAACTACTACATGTTCTCAAACCCTACACAAGGAAACATCTTTCAACATGTTACCAGGTTTTTAAGGAAATATTTACATATAGCAAGTTAAGAGTAAGGAACAAATGTGAAGAAACTTACATGACTCACCTCAAGGAAGATGGTGAAGGTCCAAATAGTTAGGTATCTTAAAAAGAGAAAAGAAAACCCTAGGTTGAGAACTCCACACAACCAAGCTAGATCCTTTCTTCAAGAAAAAGAAAGACCTAGGTCGTAAGAGAATAAAGAAGACGTTCTTCAACCACTGGATCAAGCTCTACCAAGAAAACCATGGATACTTTCAAGGAAGAAGAGATAAGAATGAGAAAATTAGGAAAAATAAAGGTAAGGGAGGTGATTTTACTTGTCTAGGGCAAAGAGTTAGGTTAGGAAGCTCCAAACATTCCTAGAGAGGGTAGATCCAAACCCTAGAGCACATGCAATCAAGATCGACATAGATTCCTCCTCTAGAGAACTTCTCCTCCACCAAGAAAGAAGGCCAGACCTGCTTAATAGAAAGAAGATGAAGAAGGTCTATAAAGAGTTCGTTTGGGTTAAAGGAGAGAGGTATTTAAAGCTTACAGTGAGAGAGAAAGGTAGGTTGAGGTGTCAAATCATGCATGCCATGTGTCCACAAGTTGAAACCTCCCATCCATTCAAATAGACCTGCCATTAGTTCTTGATTATAGGGAGACCATTAGTTGTCAACCCCAGGAGCACCATTGAGCTCAAGCATCAACTAGGCCATCAGATAATGCCCTCACTTGGCCATAAAAGCAAATCCTAAAACCACCACCAGTCGTTAAATTCCACACACAAAACCTTCGACCTTGATGGTGCCCCAAAGAAAACCATCAAATTGCATGCCATGCAAGAGAACCATCAGATCTCACACTCCCATAGTGAGTCCATCGAACCCAATCTCACAAAGGGGAACCATCAAGTTAGGGCACTTAGATGAGAAGCCCTAAGGCTCAATCCTAAGTTATACATCACCCCACTTTCAATGGTGCAACTAGGTGCCCAAAGATTCAACTATATAAAACATGAAATGAAAACTTATAAATCACATCCTACATATGAAAATTACAGATAAAACCCTAGATATGAAAATTTTTCACAAAGGTCCATAAAAGCACATAAATTGCAAAACTCAATCAAACAATGTCCAAACTGGAACAAACTTGACATTTTGCTTTGTCACATGATATCAAATCATGTACTAGGGTTTGATTAAGGTTTTAAGCATTAAATTAATGTAAGAAAGCATGTTTAAACACAAATATAGGTCAAGGGTCTTATAATTTCCAAGTGGCAGTGCACCATGTCGATCAATAGAAAACCATGTTTACACGTCCAAGTGGCACCTTTACCTATAGAAGAATTCCTTCCAGGCATTGGAACTCCCCCTCTACCTTCTAGATATATGTCACATCCATCTTTGGCAATTGAATCCCATTTTTTGATCACTCAACAAAAAATCATGCTTAAATGTTAATTCTCTGGCTAATGGTGAAGTTCATCCCATTCTCTGTTGCATTAGATGCAACCATGTACTTGACCTTTGTCGTAGAATTTGCAACCCTCTCTTGCTTGGAGATATATCTTCCATTGTACAACTCCATTGTTAAGGTAAAACATAAATCCGTATTGAGATCTATAAGTCATATTTGTTAGTTTAGAAGCTAGCATCAGTGTAGGCTTTTATTACTAGCTCTTCCTAACCTCCATACACAATGTATTGATCCTTAGTTATTCTCAAGTACTTAAGGATGTTCTTTATGGTAGTGTAGTGACTTTCATCAGGTTTTGACTGATACTTGTAGTCATAATCAAGGCATATGAGATATCAGGAGAGTACATAATATCCCATACATGATAGAGAAAATTACAAATTCATATGGAATCTTAATCATGTGCTCCCATTCTTCACAAGAAGTGGGACTATGAACTATAGAAATACTAACACCATGGGACATTGGGTAAGGTTCCTCTCTTTGACCTCTCATGTAGAACTTTTTCAGCACCTTGCCAATCTATGTGCTCTGACTTATGCCTAGAAGCCTTCTAGATCTATCTCTATACATCTTGATTCCTAAAATAAAGGATTATTCCCCTAAATCCTTCATATAGGAGGTACTTCCCATCCAGGCCTTGAGCATCTGTATAGGATTTCATTCCCCATCAATAGTATTTCATCTAGATACAATATGAGGAAAATAACTATGCTCTGACTAACCTCCTTATAAACACATGGTTCATCTTCATTTTAACTAAATACAAACTCTTTCACTCATTAAATTGAATATTCTAGCTTCAAGACACCTTCTTCAATTCATAGATTGACCTTTGTAGCTTGCAGACTTTGTTGGCTTCCTTTGTGTTTACAAAATCATCATTTTGTTTCATGTACACATCCTCAAGATGACTCTCGTAAAGGAATGAAACTTTAACATTCATCTGCCAAACATTTTCATAATAAAACCCCATGGAAAGCATGATCCTGATGGATTTCACAATGGCAATTGGTGAAAAAGTTTCATCATAGGCAACACCATAAACTTGTCTAAAACCATTTCCAACTAATATTTCCTTATAGACATGTACATTACCATACATGTTGGTCTTCTTCTAGAAGACCCATTTGTTGGTATAGTATGCCTAGAGAGCCAATCATATCATGATTACAATGAGGCATATGATACTTGATTTGATAAAGATAAAGGTAATTACATTTATTAAGTTTGTCGTCGGCAAGAGAATAGCCCGGTTGGCAAATTCCATTGGTCCCCAATGAAGGGACGTGGGTTCAAAACCACACAGAGAAGCATCTCTTGATTTATCACCCTCCCGGGCATCCAGCCTCCGCCACAGGTTATGGGAGGGGGGGGAGAAATCTTTCTTTCTTAATCACATCTATTAAGTTTGTCTCACTCATGAGATGATGACACATACATGATATATGTCTTAAGAATGATGTGACTCGATAACATATGTCTTCAGGTTAAGGACCTGAACAGTGAGACCATATGTATGATAAGAGTACATACATTCTTATTATGTCCCTAGTCGGATATTACTATGAAAGAAAATAGACAAAACTAATACATAAGATTAGAGTGTGTGTTGAATGATGATAGAGTCTCATTAGTCATGATATGTGATATCAAGTCAAGCACACAAATATATGTTAGAGAAAAGTATATCAGAAAGACCCACCGTGAGAGTGATACATGGATACCATGGAATGGTAGACACAATCATCTCTCATAGTGATGGTGGTGATTGTTGTTCTTAGACCTAAAATCACTACACTCATCACATGTGATTGGGTACACTTTGACATCATCAAATGCAGTCTTGAAACATGACATGGTGACTTTGACACATAGGGACTTCACTGTGAGTGATAGATATGGGATTTGTCCCTCCTACAAGGAGTATGATATCTAAGGACCCTTGATAAGTGAGTCTGAGAATTTTTTGGCCACACTCATGTGATTCAATATATGATATGTGAATTCACATGCATCTAAGACAATCTGCTCTAGGTCAAGTAACATGGTTGAATGTTGAAGAGGATGATGTTCCCTGCCTCGAGTTAAATCTGATGTTAGTGACAAAGGAACTATACGATCACTGTAACACTACTCAGATATTGTAGGTTGAAGTTGTTCTCCAACTTTCTAAGTTACTTGGGTAGCAATGATGAGTTACTAGATTCCTCTCATTGCATGTGATCTCATAAGTTGTTATGAACATTCACTTCCAATGTAAATTGGAACATGTTGGGTTACACACATAGGATACCACTAGAAGAGGATATTGTACATGAATAATGTTTAGATTGAGACTAAAGGTTTTTAGGTACTCAATTAAACATACAATTAAAAGACTAAAATCAGAATTATCAAGTTCAAGTGTTGAACTAGATGGTTAGAGTGTCAGGTCGATTGGAGACTGCATTTACAATGTCAGGACTGCCAACTGATCAATTCACCCTTGTGAGCTAATTCACTGGTGTGAGCCAACCGACCGGGTCACTTGGTGAACAGGGCGGCTCACAGTCCTGCCAACTAAGGAAATTGGGATTTGCCCGGTTGGATGAAAACTTTCACATTTCACTTGTTAAATTTGATTGGAATAAGGATTAATCTTTTCATAAATTGGAAGCGAATAACAAATGTCAATTGTGGGCAAGTCTGGGAAGTGAAATGATCGGTTCACTTGGTCAATTGTTATGAACATTCACTGCCAATGTAAATTGGAACCTGCAGGGTCACACACATAGGATACCCCTAGAAGAGGAAATTGTCGATGAATAATGTTTAGACTGAGAGTAAATGTGTTTAGGCACTCAATTAAATATACAATTAACTGACTAAACTCATAACTATCAAGTTCAAGTGTTGAACTAGCTGGTTCGAATATCAAGTGGATTGGAGACAACATTTGTACTTTCAGGATTGCCAACTGATCAGTTCACCCTTGTGAGCCGATTGGCTGGTGTGAGCCAACCGACCAGTTCACTTGATGTACAGCGCGGCTTATAGTCCTGCCAATTGAGGAAATTGGGATTTACCCATCTAGACGAAAACTTTCACATTTCACTTGTTCAATTCAATTGGAATAGGGATTAATCTTTGCATTAATTGGAAATGAATAAGAAAAGTCAATTGTGGGCAAGTCTGAGAAGTGAAACGATCAGTTCATTAGGTGAAATGATCGGCTCACCTGCCCAAATGACTGATTCAGTATTGAACCGATTGGCTCACTCTCCCAACTGACCAGTTCATTAGTGAACCGATCGGTTCACCTTCTACAATACAAACTATTCATGGAATTTCCAGATCCTTCTACTCCCAAACAGACTAGGAACCCTGACCCTACCCTCTACTATAAATAGAGGGGTACTAGGGGCATCTCAGAACAAACACCTCAGAACATCAATTGCTCAGAAAAGTTGTTTGCCTCTCTGGTTTTGTTAATTGAGAGAGCATGAGCAAGTGCTACCCGACTAGGGAGTCAAAGCGAGGGAAAGACAACTGTAGAAAAACAATCTGAGTTCAGGAGAGTAGGTTGGTGCTAGTAAACCGGCAGGAGGGTGTCTCTAGGTAGTCTGTGTGAACTAACTACAGAGGCGGGAGAGGTCTGTCACTTAGGAGGACATGTTAGCCATAGTCTGTAGTGGAGGCCAGAGTCCATGGTGAAGACCAGGAGTTGCACAAACACCGTCCAAGACATGGCATTGAAGAGGACACATGGCTGTGAGGTATTGTCACTGGGCAAGCCCCAAGACCAGGTATATCTTTCTAAAACCATCCTTCCCATTACATAGTCATTGATGTGATCTCCTATAATGGGTTAATGGCCAGTAAATTTTTTTCTTTTGCTGCCTACTTTGAGGCCATAAAACCCAACATAATTTTCCTCATATGAGTTGTACTCCTTCGGGTGGATCTATCAAGTTCTATAGCTTGATGGTGTACATGGATTCCATCTCAGATCTCATGGACTCAAGACATTTCTCAGACTGTGGTCCCTGAATAGCTTCTAGGTAGGTTGTTGGCTCATCAACAATGGCCAATTCATTGCCTTCTTGAGTTACAAGACAACCAAATCTTTCAGGCTCAAGGCATGTCCTACTAGATCTACGAGGTTCATGTATCACAAGGGGAACTTGAGATTCCACAATAGATTGTGAGTCTTGTTGTTCCTTATGTACCTCTTGAAGTTCATTGTTTTCTTGTTGGTCTTGAACTTCTTTTAGTTCTACTTTTCTACCTGTGATTCCTTTGCAAATAAATTCCCCTTCCATGATTACAACATTCCTAACTAAAAATACTTTGTTTTTAGATGCACTATAAAAGTAGTATCCCATTGTTTCTTTGTGATATCCAACACATTAACATTTATCCTATTTGGGTACAAGATTTTTGGGAAATGCTTTCTGACATAAAGCTTCATATCCCCAAATCTTCATATAAGACAGTTCGAGATGTTTCACATACCATATCTGATGTGGTTTCATTTAAACAAATTTATATGGTACATAGTTAAGTGTAAATGTGGTGGTTTCTAAAGCATATTCCCAGAATGAAATGGGAAGATCAATAAAACTCATTGTTACTCACACAATACCTTGTAATTTGTGATTCCTTCTTTCTGATATACAATTATGTTACAATGTTCTTGGTGGAGTCCATTGTGATATGACACTATAGACTAATACAAGGTCCTCAAACTCTTATCATAAGTATTCTCCACCTATATTAGAGTGAAGTTCCTTAATACTCGTGCCAAGTTGGTTTTGTACTTCATTCATGAAATCCTTGAACTTTTCAAGGGTTTTTGACTGGTGTTTCATCAAGTACGCATAGCCAAACCTATTGAGATAATCAGTGAAAGGCAGTGAAGTATGGGTAACCACCTCTGGGATTTATTCTAAAAGGTATGTATACATCAATATGTATAAGTTCTAACATATTACTTGCTCTCTCATTGTGATCAATGAAAGAAGTCATTGTCATCTTGACCAAAAAAAAAGATTCACATGTCTCTATTGATTCAAAATCAATAGAGTTTAGATAACCATGTTTTTGGAAACTAGATAAGCGCCTCTAGTTAATGTTACCTAGATGACAATGACAAAGGTATTATTGTTTTGAGTTACTGAGTTTTATCCTTTTTGTATTTACATTATAAACACTTTTCTCTTGATCTAGCAACTATAGGCCATTAGACCTTGGGGCACTTTCATAAAAGATTGCATCTTTATAAGTAGAACATCAACCATTATTAATGTGAACTCAAATCCATTTTTGTCCACAAAAGGTACATAAATTATGTTTATATTAATGGAAGGAACATAATAGTAGTTCTCTAATTCTGTTACAAGTCCACTGGGAAGAGATAAAAAATAGGTTCCAACTACAATGGAAGCAATTCTTGCTCCATTAGAAATGTGTGGTTTGACCTCACCCTTTCTTAGAGGATCACTTCTCTTTGGATTCTGCATATTAGAGAACGTGTGAGATCCACATTAGGTATCTAGTACACAATATGAGGAACTAGACATATTTATCTCAGTAACATATATACTTGAAGTAGAGATCTCTTTCCCTTGCTTCATCTTACTTAGTGTCTTTGAGTGAAAATGACAGATTCCTATTACGCTTACCTAGTTTCTTTGAGTGAGAAGGAAAGATTCCTATTAAACTTACCCTTCTTCTTATCTTGAATACATAAAATTTGGAATTTAGCTTAGCCTCAAAATGTTTCTTGGCCTTGCCTTTGCCCTTGGATTCCCCTTTTCTAATCACCATCACAGGTTTGTCCTTATTCATTTGTTCTTAGGCATTTACCAACATGCCAAGAAAAACAGACAGAAAAACATTATAGGTTTGTCCTTCTTCATTCGTTTTTCGCCATTTGTCGACATGATAAGCAAACCAGACAATTATTTGGCCAAGTTACTCAACTAATAGAACTTGATAAACTAGATCTATGATTCAGATGATGATTGTAGAATCATACTTGTGTCTAGCTCTTAGCTTAAAGGAAATCCCAGTCTTTCTAGGGGTTCCACATGCCCAATAATATTTGGCACATGGGTCTATACTAGATTTCCCTCTATTAATTTGCACTCAAACAACCTTTGGAAGCATTGTACCTTTCTTGTTCTGCATGATTCTTAAGATGTCTTACCATCTCAAGAATTTTTATGTTTCGTATTGCTTATGCAACCCATAGTTCACACACCATAGAATAAGGTCTTTAATGTTTGAGGAATCATTAGCATTCTTCAAATAAGCATCCATTTCAGCCTTAGATATACTTGGAGTGGGTTCCTCGGGCAATAGTGTTTTAAGGACATAGAGATTGCTCTCATGAGTGAGAACATTTATCAATATCCTGAACCAGTCATGGAAGTTATTTCCATTTAACTTGTCCTTCTCTAGGAATGATTGCAATGAAAATGTTTTTTCATTTGCCATTAGTTTCTATAAAAGAGATTTGCATTTTTTCATAACAACTTTTCTTTGATTTCATTAAAAGAAAAATTGAAAACATTAGTTATGCCTTTAATTAATTTTGGCTCCCACTATTTTTCTCAAGTTGATAGTCCTAACTATCAATTCAAAAGATCACAACACAAAAACTTCTACTGAGTCAAGATCCATATTTCATCAAAGACCACGAGTCAGCTAGGGCCGACCTCCCCCAACTTGACTATTTATGTAGGCAACACTTGTCATTTGCATCATATGCAACTCTTGAAATATGGATCAACAACTCATTATTATAGTCCTTCTTTATGACTCTAGGTGCTTAATCCCATTAAGATCACCTAGTTAAGCCTATCCCGAAAGCAATCATGATGGAATATTCACCATTTGGAGGTAGACCCACATATTTATCATCACACTTCCATGAGATAGATAACACACCATGCTAGGGCGATCCCATGCTTAGTTGATCAAGATTTTCATGTGTCTCTTAAGAAAAGCATCTAATACTTCAAATTTAATTGAGGGATTTGTATTTATAAATACATATACATATACAATCACCACATACTTGTAACATGTACTAAATACATTCTATATCCACAAACAAAACATGCAATTATAGAATATGAGTGACGGTTATGGCCATAATAATGCAATTATTTGGAGAAAGAAAGAATATCTACCACCTAAGGTCCACATCAATGTAGCAACCTATTGTTGTAGAAAATTTATGCAAGAACCATCCTTATAGGTCGACTAGAATCATCAATCGATCAATTTACCTTTTGGTCTATTGACTTGTCTTCATGGACCAGTCGACTAGCTCCTGGATGAAGCTTTTCTAGACTCCTCTAGTCAACAATTCAGCCTCTAGTCCATCAATTTTCTTCTCCTATCGTCTGGCCTCTGTGGTCCTCCAGTTCATCGACTCGACTTCCCGGTTGGTGGACTTGCCTAGTGCAAAATAACATCTCTTGTCAAAACCTAAATTAAAATTATCTTATTCCTATTGACTTATTACATTATAAATATGAAACCTCAATTTACATTCGAGGGGAGTATTGGGAGGGAAGCATTAATTTACATGTGAAGAAAAGGAAGAGGTTCGGTCTGCAAACTAAATAGTAGCATATGAATAAAACCACTCATCCAAGAACACACATCCACAAAGAAGTTTTGGTCACAACCACACATCATCGACCATCAAAAAAAAAATTAGGGCGACACACATCAATTGCATACATATCATATCATATATATAGGAGCATATGTGGTTATAATCAAATGAAAACATTTATCATTTTAAGTATTCACACTGCATGCAATAAATAAATGATAAAACCAAATCAAATCATATCAATTAAATTCCAATACATGGTAAATTGAAGTGGCTCTGATACCACTGTAGGGAAGTTGAACATTAGATAAGGCAATTAATAAAAAATCTACAAGTGTCCCGAATAAGAAAATTGTGTCAACAATGATTATTTAGGAAAGAGGGTTTCGAAGGTATATATCTGGTCCTGGAGCAAGTTCAGTGGCAATCCTCATAGCATCATTCTTCTAGATCTGACAACACATGGATGGTACTCTTGGCGGTCTCTTGGTATGACGCCATAGATAACATGTGACATAATCCTCCTAGCATGTTGGCAACAACCTTCATGCCTCTATCATAGTCCATGCAGACAACTGGGAACTCGTTGTCCATCTTTCCTAGAGACAATGGGAAGGAGTTTTTCCCTTTGATGTCAATGCGCTAGCACTGACTTGTTCTCCCTTTTTGTATATCATTTTTATGAATAAGATTTGTTTGGGCTCTCAAGTTAGCACAATTGTGAGAAGACGATGTTTTTTAGAATTAGTTGTGTTTTCTAAAAGCCTTGACTACCCTTCTATTTATAAGAGGGTCAGGGCCAATCTTTCCAGACTAACTGGTAGTCAAAGAGACGTGTTGTCACAAATTTTTGGCTCTTACAAATGATGAATCCATCGAGTCAACACTTGACTTTGTTGAATCACACCCATTCGATCAACTCAACACGTGAATCCTTCGATTGGAATGTATTTTTATTTGAAAACATATTGGCTTTCAATGTAACAATCAAGGAACGAAATCATCTGAGCATCAATCCTAGATCCAGTCTTACAGATATTCTAGTCCATTGACTAGAATTCTCATTTGGTCAACTTGACACTTGATTTAGTCGACTCAACACTTGAGTCGATTGACTCACATCCCTAGTCATCATGTTTTTTCCAATGTTTTTTAAATTGATTACCTAAACATTATAGTAATAAAGTATAACCTTATCCATGAGTACACTCCATTTCTAGGTGCATCTTGTGTGTGCGACATTATAGGTTCCAAGTTACATTGGTTGTGAATGTTGATAATTGATTTATGACCTACAAGCAGTGAGTAGTACCTAGCAACACATTATGGCTACCCAAAAAATGGGAAGTTGGAGAACAACTTCAACCTAGATCAATGATTAGTGTTACTACAATTGTACAATTCCTTTCACTCAGATATCTAGATTGATCTAGAGTCATGGAAATGTCATGATGTTAATCGTTCAATCCATGTTCCTTGAACCAGAGTAGACTGTAGAGATGCATATGAGCACGATATCATATATTGACTCACATGACATATTTGAAAAAACATATAGATGGAACTACCTTTATTATTAATCAAATCATTTACAAGATATGCCACTTCCATCATCGGATGAATGGCTCTCTAGGCATACATACTAACATCAAAGTAATTTGTCACTCATCTATAATCTTTAAGCTAAAAACCTTAAACTCTAAAACCCACATATAAACAAACCCCCATACCCAAGGTATTCCAGGCCCCTTTTGTCTCTCTTGAAGCTCGAGAAATGAATAGCTCTCTCTTTTATTTTCTACTTGTGATCCGAGGATCCTTCTTCCAAAACCAACTACTCTACTACTGTTAGTAGGTTGCATAACAATAAATGTTGTGTTTTCTATTATATTCATATCATCAACCGCTACTTTCTCTGATCCATTCATAACTATTCATATATGTAAACTCTTCCTCAATGATCTTATCTTGATCTATTGAATCTATCTCTCTCACTTCGCTCTCTCTCTCTCTCCCTTTCTACACATCGATACCAACTACCAATGATGGATCTCTATCATGGGAGGTCCTAAAACATTTGAAACCACAATACACCTAAAATGTAGTACCTATAGGGCTATGATGAGAAATCCACATCCATCGCCAGCCCCAAAGGTCTGCCAACATAAAATTCACCTTTTTATCTTTTTATTGACTTTTTCTTAGTAACAAACTTGATCACTGATTTTTTTAATCCAAGATGAATAAAAAGGTTGCAATACCATTGTTAGGCATGATAGGGGTGTTAATCATTTTCCACTTGCAATACGATCACCAAGAAAGATGTCTAAGTTATGCATATTTCCTTATTTTCCTTTGGGATGGAATCATTTTTTTTACATTTTTCTACTAATTTGAACTTCCACGTTCACTTTTTCCTTGTATTATGTATAAAACAGGGTGGATACTCTTAGCTTTATCGATATATCATTTTCTTTTGCTTTTTCATTGTTCCCACGACTATAGATCCATTAGATTTTCAATTCAGGTACAATAGATTTATGATTCTATTGAGGAGTTGCACAAGGATTCAAGTTGTGTTTTTATTTTTGGCAACTCTTGTTTTGTCAATTGGTCAAGATTTCTACTTTTTCATTTGTTTTTTTTTGTTATGTATTTTTTATTTCCTTTTGGTTTCTTCTTAAACTAGAGTTTTAATGAAAATAACACGCAGATCAGGGGATCTACCCAAAAAATCTGACGAAAATTTTCAAAAAAAGACTTATTTTTACATAAAAATCGACATAATACTTTGTTCCATCAGCAAAAGGAAAGTTTTTCCTTATTTGTCATGTTTTCTTTAATAGATCTTAAAAATGGTGAAATAATATTTCTTTCTAGAAAAAAAATTGAGTCTTTTTCTTTCCATTTTCTTCCGCTACGATTTGTCTTTTTGTTTTATAGGAAGAATGATAACTTCCACCCTTATTAAAATCACCATATTTAGGATTATCCTTCGCTTTCCTTACATGTTTTGTCCCCCTCCTTTTTTTTCCTTTTTCCCCTCTTTTGTTAAAATAATCATAAAGGTAAGAGAGAAATGATGAAAGAAGTATTCATGAGCAAGATCTTTGCTTTCTTAATAATTGCATGCCTATTTTGTTATGTACTTTTCATTTATCTTTCATGCTTAATTATTATGGGACTATATAAAAATATGTTAAAATCTTGCACTTGCACAATGCATACCTACAAACCCATGCATTTTGGAATGGGTGACAACACTCACATTAGATCCCTGAAAGTGGAATGGGAGTTCCAGTAAAGTTACTGACACAACATTAAGTTGGACATCCAAAGGCCTTGAGAACACCCTCCCTATCCTATAATTTACTACTGATTACATCCCTTGTAGTCATAAGGTGTATCAGGAATAGTACCTAGATCTATTGAACCTAGGTTATCCCCACAATGAGTGCCATCACCCCATAGAGAAGATAAGGACTAGCCACTCCTATATAGATCATACTTGAGTGAAGAAGTAATATCACATCTAAACTATGTTCTTAAAGGTAATATCACATCTAAACTGTGGTCTTAAAGGTCAACTTTATCTTCTACATATGCATCTTGTGGTTGCTTGTTTTATAACTTTTAAGATTGTCGCATGCTTTAACAATTCTAAGATCGCTAAAAGATATATGCTTTAATATTGTCATCATCACACTGAATTGTTCACCCTTTTCTAGCATCCTCATGTTTAAAATATTGTTATCAAAACAACAATCTCATATAAACAATCATAAGATCTCACATGATCTCAAACAATCTCAAACTAATAGTCTCCAATAATCTAAAGGGATCCCAAATGACTTCCAAGGATCTTAGTCATCAACGTTTTTTTCCATGATCTTTTCAGACTCAAAAACTTTTCAATCTCTTTCATTTAACAATCTTCATTGAACAATCTTTCCACAAATAATGTCTTTTTTCTTTCATAGAAAATAATAACTCTATATAAAGAAATCAAGAATCTTTTAGAAAAAAACAACACTACTTTAAAACCTAGAAAAAAAAAACTTTGTTCAAAAAAAGAAAACATTCTATCCAAAAAATTCAAACAAATCTTTTTTCCAAAAGATAAATCTTTTCAAACTGCAATAAAATAAGTGTTTTAAAAAAACTTTCTTTAAAATCTTTTCAAATGCATAGATCACTAATTTGTGGTCTCTTCTCATGAGCCGCCATTCATACTTGAAACCTTCGACATCCGTCGTAAGGCTAAATTCCAAATCATTACTAAAATATCATCTTGTTCCTCGAGCATACAAATTACAATTTATCCAAAGGATGTTCCATCTTGACTAATGCGTCAGCCAATAGCACATGGTCTGCCCATCTTTGCCTACCCAAGCCATAGTCCTAAACCATGACTTAAAATCTAGCCATTAGTACACCATCACTTTCACATCTTTTGACTGTGTCAGACCAAGACCTTAAATTGGGGGCTCACCTTGCTTCTATGCTTACATATTTTTATAGTCCTGGACCATGACCTAAAATTAGGCCATTAGTGCACCTTCACTTTCACATCTTTTGATGGTTCTAGACCAAGACCTTAAATTGGGCCATCACCTTGCTTCCATTCTCACATATTTTGATTGTCCTTGACCAATACCTAAAATTGGACTATCAGTGCACCTTTAATATCACATTTTTTACGGCCATGGACCAAGACCTTAAATTGGGATAAATGTTGCTTCCACACTCACATGTTTTGATGGTCTTGGACCTTTACCTAAAACTGGACCATCAATGCACCTTCATGCTCATATCTATATGGTTCGAGACCATGACCTTAAACTGGGACATCACCCATGCTTTCACGCTCATATTTGTATGGTACCGCACCATGATGTTAACCACCTTGCTTTCACTCTCATATCCATGCCCTCTTTGACAATGACCTAAAATTGAACCAACACACCTTTTTTCTTTGTGAGTATTTGTCTCATAAAACACCCCTGAGGAGGGAGGAATCTCACATACATATCCCGCCATAGTCTCTAGCCCTGAGTGGGTCACCTTCTCCATTGATACCCCTTTACCTTGTGAGTATTTCTCTAGTAAAACATCTCAGAGGAGAGATGAAATTCGCACACCAATATCCAAACACAGTCTTTGGCCCTAAGTGGGCCACCTTGCCCCAGTATGGCCCTTTACCTTGTAAGTATTTCTCTCATTAAACCCCCTAATGGGAGAGGAATATCACACACATATTCCCTAGACGCCCCTTTACCTTGTGAATATTTCTTTCATAAAACACCCCTAATGTGAGAGGAATACTATACACCTATTCCTGACCGCAACCCTTGCACCTGAGTGGGTCACCTTATACCTGGAAGCCACTACATCCACACGGTCAATCACAAATCCTTCCATATCACTCAATCTAAGGGCAAGTTCCTCTCTTCATACCATTGAATCTAGTAATTTGTGTAAATACATTAAAAATCCCTAACTACACAAAGGGTGAGCTCCCATATTTTGACATGATCTTTGTCCCCTATACATGCAACGGGTAGGTTACTTTGTATATAATTTTTTCAGAGCCATGTTTCATGCAATGAATGATTTCTATTGAGTCCTACTAAGAATGCGGGGAATACAAAAAAATGAATCTCATATGTTGAATCCTCTTGCCAAATGTAAGAGATGGTTTCTTTACTAACATTCTTATTCCCTTTTAAACTTCTTGCTACACAAGGTTTAGATTCCTCATTTGTCTCCTAGTCCTAACAACAAATTGTTCCACCTTCAACAAAGAGGAGGACATCTTAAAAGTCTCATGCAGAATACACTTACTAACATATTTCAAAAGAGATTTTTGAGATGAAAACCACCAACAAATAGTCCAACACTGGTGAGGTGTTGAAGACACTTATTGAAGACACTCATTGTGATTTAAGACTCAGGTCGACATAGGATCCATCCAGCATTCATGATGGGCTGATGAAGCATAGGTCACAAACATGCTTGAGTTTGGCGGCAAGTAGACAATACAAGATAACATGAGTTAGCCAGATCCACAGATACAGATGTTCTTATTGCATTCCATGTAAAACTATAATCACCATACAACTTTTAGGGTAAAAAACTACATCATTTGGAGGCCGTCCTCCAATGGAATACCCCATGCAAGAATGTTACATCTGAGCATATGAAGTAGGAGACATAAATGACACACAAAATCACTCCATAGAACAAAAGTAGATGACCAGACAAAATAATTTAATGACCAATTATAAGTCCTTGTTTATCAAGGTAGAAGGCCAAAAGCTACAAAATGTTCAAAGACTATGATTCTAGTACTAAGGCAGAGGCGTTACACACTCAATCCCACAATCTACCCCCTCTGCCACCTTCAAATTATTCTCTACTTCCTGGACCATAGGGGTATCAACCTCATCCAATCTTGGTAGAAGCATTCACATCCCTAGTCCACTCAGAGATCGTATGCATTTTGGATCATGGTATGATAGAAATCATGCAGAAACTAGGAGATATAGAGATCAAGATATCCAAAATTGACACCTTCAGAGGTCACCTTCAAGAGATCACAAACCCTAATTGCCAAATCATGATAAAATGCTATGCATTTCCAAAAGCAACTATTGCTCCCTCTATTGTGAAGTAGGAGATGGTGATGTAGAAACCAAAAAGAAGGTTCACATGCTTAGGGGTATCTCTCAATAAGGTTGAAAGTACCTATCCTAAGAAGAAGAAACTATTGCTCCCTCTTAGGTACCTACATGTGTCCCCCATACACCCTAAAGAGGAAGGGTGAAAGTAGAACCATAGGGGCTAGGGCGGAGGATCATCTCTATCCTAATCTCCCAATAATTGGTAAACCTAATCTCACACATAAAACTCACTAATCAATAAAACCATATAAAGCAACAATTGTCAGATGACTCCACATTACAAAATTAACAAGTGTCTACTTCTTGTTCTTAAACTGAACACTCTAGAGGTGAGTTGGAATGGACCCACAAAGCCAAGACATCCTTAAAACAAAGTTAGGGGTCATTCCCTACATAAACTTTCATGTTTGCACATGACAACAACCTTCTCACTGGGCACACCAAAGATAGGTGGACTGGAGGATATGGAAATTGGGATCCCCTGCAACATTTTCCATGTCTAACCAATTTCCATGACGATCTTGATTAGGGACCACAAGTGGGGACTTTTTTGCTAGAAAATTCTTATTAATTTTCAATTCAAATTCCCATCCTAAGGCTCTAAGCATCAATGCCCCCAACATCAAAAAATTACTGAGCATACATTAACTGTGAAGCCCAAAGGGCTCCCGAACTGGGACATATGCTTGTGATGAATTTCTTATTAAGCATGACATCCAGGACTAGTCGAGTCTAAAACCCATTCTAAGATTATGAGCATCAATATCCATGGACTTAAATGCAAACCAATAATAAAATGACTATTTAAGTCCAAAGGACACCTAAAAACGTGGATACATGCTTTTGAATGTTGCATACACTAAGAAGTGTCCAAAATACAAACCAAAGGTATGTCTCTGATGCCTGACTCCATAACCTATATGGGTAGGGAATTTTTTCTCAAATTCTCACTACAAAAACAACTTGAGTCGTACAAGCATGAAATCAAGATCCAGTGGAGCATTGAATCCACCCTAAACAAACCTTACCCTAGTGGTAATTCTAGATATGATCATCCCAAGGGATGAACCAACCTATTCATACAAGACTTTGGTCATGATAAAACATGCTTGGGGTCTAAAATCATCTTAAACTCTAGCATAGAAATGTTAAAATTAGGATGAGAAGGGTATTTGTCATTTTCTATCAAATAAGATCCATTGATTACATGACCACACCCATCACATCTCATGATAGGCCTCCTACCTAACATGGTTTTCCACCAACTCAACAAAGGGTCTTAGTGTTGAATATCTTGATATTGACCAGCGGATGAAGCTGAAAACCCTTCAAGGTTCATATCCTGACATCTTACATGTTAAATAGTAGCATAAGAAGCCTCAAGCCATGGTGTGTCAAATCAAACATTGAAATAAGAATCAACTTTAAAACAACTTCTTGTCAAATAGCATGATGACATTAATGTCAAAAGAATAATTAAAAACTTTTGAAACAAAACAAGGGGGAAATGCTACCACCATAATGAAAATCATGATAATCTCTTTCCTTAACAATGGTGAGTAAAGAATGGAAATCCTATATGATAGTGGCTTACAATGTGTTGGTATCATAGATTGTGTCAATAGTAAGAATATTTCCTTTAATAATCATGTGATATCCCCACTAGTAGAGGCCACTAGGGAACCATTGACAGGATATTATAGGTAGCAACGACATGACGAACTATTTAGTATAGGGATAAAGTCTGACTTGAGTAAGCCTCCAGAAACAATTGTGTACTTCCCCAAAGAAAGAGTCTTAAAAGGCACATCATGTACTGCGATATTGAAAACCATACTTCTATTCTAAGACAGATTTGTAGCCAATAAATGAGGGTTATTTTCTTATTGATGACAACCAAGGATCTTCTTCAAGCCTCTATCTTCCAAGTGGGGTACATTGATCTATTTTCACATTCCCACTAGAGTCCTATCAGAAATGAAAAATCAGTGCCACATCACCAAAGCATACTGAATGATATGATGTACCTTAACTCTGGCCATCCTATCTTTCACAATGACATTCCTTACCTCAAAAATAGTTGTAACTAAGGAGTTGAAAGGTGTAACATCCCCAGATTATGTCATATAGAGACTCATAAGTCCCAAGAGTACAAATAAAAAAACATTAGATAATTGTTTCAGTGAGCGATGTGGAAGCATAATATGAATACATGAACAAACAACCATAACATACATCATAACATTCTCAACATTCAACATGTATATTTACAACATGAATGTCACAACTCACATTTACATATTGAAAAGAGAAATTTTACAAGTTTGAACATGTATGCTAGCTAGGATCAACAGAATAGGTACAACCTATACAACTTGCTCACATCCTATTCTTTTATCCCATGCTAGCTATGAACCTAAAACATACATGAAACAACAATCAATGTGTTGTGTACGCGTGTGAAAGATACATATATATTCTTCTTTCATACTTGAAAATTTTGAGAAATAAGAAAATGTAACAAAAAACATTATTTAATGTGATAATTAGGAAAACACATATTTTGGACATATGTTTAGATACAGTTCTACTACTATTTCTATCAGCACTTTATCATACATCCAATATGGAAAAATTATTTTATCATACATCCATTATACGAAATATTCATACATCCATACTGGGTCATTTCCCATTTGTGCTTACCTTCGTAGCTACACCTCATCAGAAGTTCTTTTATGTTCCTTTAAGTTTGGCAAATCATATACTACTAATATACATCTAAGAATTTATATGCAAATACAAGCATCCAAAGTAGATCATATCATTATGCATTCATGAAAACTAGACTTATACTTAATAAAACCCACATACCTGAGTTCAAAGATTCTTATTTATATTTTGGACCATCTACATCTCTGGTAATCACTTGGTTAATAGCAATTAACCATCATTAAAACATGGCTCATTATGTTATTGATATTTTAGGTCCAAAATTAGGGTTTGGTCAAACCTAGGTTGAAAATGACCTTAACTGGTCTTTGATATTTTGATAGTGATCTAGATTCATTATTTAGGTTTGATTTCAATTTTCATAATTTTTTTTATGCTTGGTTTATTTTCTAGAATTAATATGAGGTTTAAACCATCTATTTATGAATTAATGAATAAGGACATAATATTTGGCATAATTCTCAGATCAGAGGTAATATTTAGTATCCAAACAACATGAAGGTTCAAGAGTAATTTTTCCAGATTTAATGTCCATTATATGCTAATTATACTATTTAACTCATCTTAAAAGAAGCATCATCTTGTAAATATAAACTCAACAATAATACTACTTTACAGGTCTAATCTATGGGTCTCATGATAAAGTAGATATTTTTTGGAGTCCAGGAGTATTTTTGGGAAATTTTTAGCACAAGGGAGCTATTTACTAGGCATTTTCTAAGTTCTGAGCATTTCAAAGATTTAAATGAAAAATTACTTTTTGTCATGAGTCCCACTGCCTGAGGTGGAAACATTTGGTTGGTCCATATTGGATGGCTTTCCTCCCCCAATCAAACCCTATGCTAGTCTAGTTGTGGTCAGACTGGCTGGCTAGGAAGTTATTGGTCTCGGTCAAATTTGCGCCTCCCCTTCTCACCTGCGATCACCTGCATCACATTACAGACTCTATGGCTCATTTTAAGGATCAGACACCATGGTGCGTACCATCTATCGTGAGCTCTATCCTCGATTGATTCTTGTCTATCTCCTCAGCGGTGATTCACCTTCTCTATGGAGGTAGGGAGCCCTGAGGTTGGGTGATGCGGGAAGCTCCATTGATCGGAAGTACTTCTGGTAAGGAACGAGGTTTAGACCTTCCTTTCTCCTCTTTAGTGAGCTTGTGATGTAGATGAGGGAACGCTAGCATCATGGAGAGGCCTGGAGATGTCATTTTTTTAATCATTATGGTGCAATTCCTCTCATGAGGAGAAGGGTTTTGAGACCGTTAGACTCTCCAGATCTGGCTCCGTCATAAGGTGGAGGAGCGGTGAGGAGCCCTGACTTCTCGGTGTCTCAATTGTTGGAATGAGCCCTATCTTGAGTTAGATGAAGGAGGCACTGCATCCTACATCAACTTCAGATCCACTTATTCTACCTAGATACGAGCGTCGTTGTGACTTCTCAGGCTCTCGTATGGGAAGGATGATCGAGACCAAAAAGCTATGGCCATCCCTCTTTTCTCTAAGACTCAACATGGAGCATCGAGACCTAAAGCTGGTGTAATGGAGCAGAGACACAGTGAGGAAGTGCATAAGGAAGGTGAGTTTAGGTCTTGAAATCCTCCCTCCATGGAGCTTCAGGTGTCCATGATGGGTTGTCCAATGCCCCCCTTTGCTAAGATGGACTCCCTTTCAGAAGAAGGCAATGAAGAAGATGCGAGAGATAGGATATTGCTCTCCCTCATCCAACCACATAGAGGGGTGAGTGAGGTGTTAGTCTATTCTAATAGTTGTGTAGATCATAGTCCCCATTCTCCTCATATCTAGAGACACCTCAATTCAGTTATGTTCCTCCATTCTCAGAGGTTAGGGATAACCTACGATCAGTTCAATCTCCCTTGATATATGGCTGGAAAGGTGTCACGCAGCCAGGCATCAAAGTTGTGTCCAACAGCCGCCCCACTTAAAAGAGGTGGGTTGTTCATAAAGGGCCACATGTAGACTCTCAAGCTTAAATCATATAGTTAACCTTAAGTTAGAATTGAATAAACATTGTCCATATTAACCTCTTTTCCAAAGTGGATTCAAATAATGATTGTTTCACCATACAATACATCAATATATATAAATAGGACATTCTATTCCATGTATGCCCTCACTCAGATACTTGGGAATAGAAATACTGAATTGACTATTAGAGGCTATTGATTCAAAATTAAACTCAAATAGGTATCACAATCCTCTATTGTATCTCAAAACACCTAATTTGGGTGAAGGAATCAATATTTGGGTTACGAGTTCCTCAATTCAGTAATTCCCACTAAAAAGCATTCTTGGTCCTCCAATACTATATTAGTTATCAAAATCCTAAAATCAGGGTTATCAAATTTACCCCACCTTATATGAAAATTCGTCCTCAAAATTCAACTAGTCTCATTTTTAAGTTCATATCAAGGAGTGGTTGATGCCTCTATATAGGACACTACTTCTAAGTGCCAAGAATATCATCATTCTAGATTCATCCTAAGTTGTCATCTTAGGATACTTAAGCATGTAAGGCGTACCCACCCCACCTTATAAAAGTGGAAGCATCATTTTTTATAGGAATTGAAACATCACTTAATGTCTTAGCCATAATTTGACACTCGTATATTTTAGAATTTACATCCTCATAGTCCCTTAAGGGTAATGGTTTTGTTTTCTCATACAAAGTTAAGGAGGTATTAACAAAGGTTTCATCTATCAACCTACTTACCCATGTAATGTGATATCAAGAGTTCATGACAAAATTTTCACACTTAACATTGTTATTGTGATTCATAATCAACATCATACTAGGAATTCATTATTAGAGAATGGGTCCCTTTACATACTTTAATGTTAGGGTTTCCATCCTATTGTGTGAAATTGTCATCAACTAGAATCTTATATATAGAATGATCGAGGTTAGGCACTATATTTTGTGATCATGCAATCTATGATCCACGTATATATTTATTTCAACCTCATGATTTTAACCATATTTATTTCATGTATGATATGAATGGATGGATAATATATACAATCAAGATTATCATGATTTCCAACTCATATCTTTCACGTGTGATAGGGGGAAAGAGAATATAATAAGGCAAGCTCATGATTTGAAACGTGTACATACCATGTATGTTGTAGGAGGAATAATATACTAGCTCAAGTTAGTCTGAGTGACTATTCATACATAATCATCAATATAGCTCAACTGAGGTTTCTAACATCATATATCAAGAAAGAGAGAAGGAAAGAACAACATTTATGAGTATCTTATGCAGAAGGCAATTTATTCTCAAATGTATAGTTCATATATATGACCTCACTTGCAGTTAATGATGAGATTAACAAACATATGCCACTCAAGCTAGGACCTAACTCAATTGAAAGAATTGACTTTTTCATTATGAGTCACCTACATATCATTTTTTTTGCCCAACTCTCAGATATAGGATTGAATCATGCAAATGGATTCAACTCATCTACTTAGGAGTAACCCAACTAGGGACACATCATGTCACATATATCTCATATTTTCATATATTGTAGGGTAGGTCCTATGACCCTCTCCTTGTGGGTCTCACTCTCTTTGGAGTTCACCACATATCTTGTCCTAACAGTGGAGGTCCTCCTTTGTAAAAGAGCTTGAGGCTCACACATATTCAACTTTATCTTAACTTAGCTCAACTTAAGTAAGAAAATAATATGTACTTTCATAACCTAGGTTTATCTTAGATTATCCAAAATTGGATTCAGACCTCATATACAACTTAGATCTTTCAATCGTTCTAGACTGATGTCAATCCCTTTCACTTAGGTTGCATGAACACTAACTACTCTCTAGTGTGAGGGAAACATTTCTATAACGTATATAATAAAATATTATATATTTTTCTCTGAGAAATAAATGTTAGAGAAAACTGTCAAGGCTTGAGCCGATTAGAAAACAAAACCAAATCAGCAAAAGGAGTGTCCCACACGCAGCAGATAGTCCAGTGTCATGTCACCTAGTAAAATGGTGAGAACAAGGTGTATACTTGTGTAGCTACCCAATACATATGAGATCTATATGGAAAGGGATTCACACACTTGTCTTAACCTAGTTCTCGAACATCTAGGTTCTAACTTAGAGGTTAACTCAAACTTTTTTCCTATAGAACAACTTTACAAGTTTCTAGGGTTTTAAGTGAAAGGTGAGATTTAATTTTTATGTTTCATGGTGAGAAATTGTCAGGTGGATATTGTTCATGCTCTGATAGCAACTATAATGTCCTGAGATACTATCATCTCGAGACTCAGAAGGCCCAAGAGTACAAATCCAAAAACATTAGAGAATTGTTATAGAGAGCAATGTGGAATCATAATATGCATACATGAACAACTACCATAACATACACCATAACATTCTCAACATTCAACATGTATATTTCAAACATGAATTGTCACAACTTACATTTACATATTGAAAAGAGAAATTTTACAAGTTTCAACATGTATGCTAACTAGGATCTACACAATAGGTACAACCTACAAAACTTGCTCACATCCTGTTCTTTTACATCATGTTAGCTCTGAACTGAAAACATGTGTGACACAGTGAATCAACACAATGTGTTGTGTACCTGGGTCAAAGATACACATATATTGTTCTTGTATACTTCTCAGATCAGAGGTTGTACTTTGTATCCAAACATCATGAGGGTTTAGGAGTAATTTTTTTAAATTTAATGTCCACTATATGCTAATTATACTATTTAAAAACTTCTTAAAATAAGCATCATCTTGTAAATAGAAACTCAACAATAATACTACTTCAAAGGTCTGATCTATGGGTTTCATGATAATGTAGACATTTTTTGAAGTCCAGGGGTATTTTTGAGGAATTTTTAGGGAAACGAGCTATTTACTAGGTATTTTCTAAGTTTTTGAGCATTTCCATTATTTAAATGAAAAATTACCTTGTGTTGTGGGTCCCACTGCCTGAGGTGGTGACATTTGGTTGGTCCATGTTGTATGGATCGCCTCCCCTAATCACACCATGGGTTGGTCTATTCGCGTGGTCAGACTGATCAGATGGGAAGCTATTGGTCCTCGTCCAATTCCATTTGTACATCCCCCTTCTCACCTATGATCACTCACATCGCGTTAAAAACTCTGAGGCTCATTTGAACGATCAGGCACCATCTACAGTGAGCTCTATCCTTGATTGATTGTTGTTTGCATCCTCAGTGGTGATTCACCTTCTCTATGGAGGCAGGGAGCCCCGAGGTTGGATGATACAGGAAGCTCCATTGATCATCAACACTTCTGGTCAGGAACGAGGTTTACACCTTCCTTTCTCCTCTCTAGTAAGCTTGTGATGTAGATGAGGGAAAGGTAGCCTCATGGAGAGGTTTGGGTAAGTCATTTTTTTAATTACTATGGTGTTATGCCACTTACAAAAAGATGGGTTTTGAGATCGTCGGACTCTCCAGATCTAGTGCCACCGTAAGGTGGAGGACCGGTGAGGAGCCCTAACTGCTCAGGGTCTCAGTGGTTGGGGCCGACCCTATCATGAGTTATCTGAAGGAGGAAACACATCCTACATCAACCTCAGATCCACTTGTTCTACCTGTATACCAACATCATCGTGACTTCTCAAACTCTCGTATGGGAAGGATGATCAGGAACACAAAGCTATGCCCATCCCTCTTGACTCTAAGACTCAACATGGAGCACCGAGACCTAAAGTTGGTGTGAGGGAGTAGATACATAATGAGGAAGTGCAGAAGGAAGGCAAGTCTAGGTCTTGAAATCCTCCCTCCATGGTGCTTCAGGTGGCTACGATGGGTTGTACAATGCCCCCTTTCCTAACTTGGGCTCCCTTTCAGAAGAAGTAAATGATGCCAAGCAAGAGATACGATATTGATTTCCCTCTTCCTACAGCATCGAGGGGTGAGTGAGGTGTCCTTCTGTTCTAATAGTTGTGCATATCATAGTCCCCATTCTCATATGATCTAATTTAGTTATGTCCTCCATTCTCAGAGGTTAGGGATAACCTATGAACGATTCAATCTCCCTTGATATATGGTTGGCAAGGTGTCACATAGTCAGACATCAATGTTCCACCCAATAGCCACCCCACATAAAAGAGGTGGGTTGTTCATAAAGGGCCACATGTAGACTCTCAATCCTAAATCATATAGTTAACCTAAATTTATAATTATTTTCCATATTAACCTCTTTTCCAAAGTGGAATGAAATAATGATTGTTTCACCATACAACACATTGATATCTATAAATAAGACATTCCATGTCTTCCCTCACTCAGATATTTGGTACCAGAAATACTCAATTTACTATCAGAGGCTATGGATTCAAAATTGAACTCAAATAGGTATCCTAATCCTCTATTGTATATCAAAACACCTAATTCGGTGAAGGAATCAATATTTGGGTTACCGATTCCTAAATTCAGTAATTCCCAATAAAAATCATGCTTGGTTCTCCAATACTATATTAGTTATCAAAATCCAAAAATGAGGGTTATCACAAAAGGTCAATACAACATGCATAATATTTTACTCAGAATGATTAGCCAAATTATTTGTGGAAGAACACTTGCTTGATCCTTTTCCTCAATTTTAAAGTCCTATACTCTACTAGGAAATCTTAATCATGACCACTTATGCAGATGGTCACTTCTAATCTTTTTGGGTCTTGGGCCAAGACTTAAAACTACGCCACAAGCTCTATCTTGAATATATCATTTCCTCTCTTTTCGGTGACAACCTATTTTGGGTATGAGATCCCAACCTTAATCTTCAAAAAACCACATTCTATCCCTACACTAAGTAGTCACTCAACTTTTGTTTCCAAAGAAAAATTCTAGATAGCCTATTCTCGTCTCAAGCCCTGCACTGAGTAGGAATCGTTCCATTTTAATAGTCCTTCCCTAAGTAGGCTTCATGTATTTTTAAGCCCTACTCTGTGTGGGAACCTAAGATCATCAAATATTTATCCATGATAGATTCACCTCACCTATTAAATCCCCACACTGAGTGGGTAATCCATATCAAAGCCTTACCTTAACTAGGCACCTCATGTTCTCGTCTAAAGCCCTGCATCGAGTAGGAATCGTTCCATTTTAATAGCCCTTCCTTAAGTAGGCTTCATGTATTTCTAAGACCTACTCTATGTGGGAACCTAATATCATCAAATATTTATCCATGATGGATTCACCTCACCTATTAAAGCCCCACACTAAGTGGGTAATCCATATCAAAGCCTTACCTTAAATAGGCACCTCATGTTTCTAATCCCTATCCAGAATAGGCTGCTTCATTTTAAAGCAGTATCATGAATATGCCACTTGCCTAGAACCATTGTATGAGTAGGCTCCTTGCATGTCAGAGCCTTATCCTGAATATGCACTCACCTTCTGGAACCTTACCCTCAGTAGGCAATGTGGTACAAAGCCCTATCCTGAACATGCACCCGTTCTAATAAAAAACCCTATGTTGAGTAGGTACCCATCTTTCAAAATCACTATCCAAAGTAGTAACCTCACTTTCAAAAGCCCTACCCTTAGTAGGAACCTTTCTTTCACAAGCCCTACCCTGAGTAGGCACCTCACTTTCAAAAACCCTACCTTGAGTAGGAACCTTGCTCTCAAGATCCCTACCTGAAGTAGGTACTTGCCATTTTTAGAGATGTATCCGGAATGGGAACTTCTTGTTTAAAATCCTTATGATGAATAGGCACTCATATTTTGGGTCCTTCCCTGAGTAGGAAAACCTCTTCAAAGACCAACCCTGGGTAAGCACCTAACTTTCAAAATCCCTAATTGGGGTAAGCACTTGTCATTTTTGAAGCCCTATCCCAAATAAGCACTCATGTTTGAATTTCCTATAATCAAATCCCTATCCTGAATAGGAACCTTTATAACCAAAAAGAACTATGCCTAGGAAGGATCCTACACATAAGCCTTACTATCAAAAGGCACCCTTTTTATCAATCTCTATCCAAAATAGGTGTTTCATTTCTCAAAGTCCTATGTTCAGGTAGACATCTACACGGTCTAAGTCCTACACATTGTAGGAACTCCAAAATTAATCTCTCGATCACCCATTAGGCCTACCTACCGTCTACATCTTGAATCTTGTAGTGTGGCCCATGTTACTCACATTCAAAAGCTCATGATTCATTTTAGCCATGATACTTCCATGCTTTCAAGCCCTATCCTGAATAAGCAATGATTTAACCCAATTTTAGGGCTTCATTTTCTGCATTTATGTTCCTTAATCACATCTAAACTTGTTAAAATGAATGCTAGTTCCCCCAAAAAATGATCTACTATCATATGCACTTATGGATGGTTTTTACATGTTTTATAGGTACTTTGACCACTATTTGTTGGAAGGGAGAGAGGAAGCTTGAATCTAGGGTTTCCCCATACATAGAGCATCCCAAAATGACTCACAACCTACCCCTAGTTATCAAAGAATGTTTTGAAGCAATAACCTCATGGAGGACCAAGTTCAAGACCCAAATGCATGAGAAGGACCCCAAAACAGTCGTTCTACCAAGGAAATGGTCGTCCTAGGACATGCCCCAATTAGAAGAACCTTCCAAAAATAACCTAGTTGACCAGAATAACCATTCTAGCCATAATGGGCGTGCAATTAAATCCTAGAACGGTCGTGCTAGATAAAATGTCTGTGTTGGCAAACTTAGAAGCCCAAAATTCCCCTATTATTTTCAATATTCCACCACACTTGTTCCCACCAAACACGACCATTCCTACACACACCCACCCTATTGCTTCCTAGCATAATTTTACCTAGACACTATTGTTTCCTAGCATAATTTTACCTAATTTCCCCCACTTAACCTTAGACCCTACATCCCCATATAAGCCTTAGGGGTAGCTAGAGGTCAAAGGTTACCATCATTGAGCATTCAATTGTCCCCATAGATCCTCCATATCTCATTCCACTTCATTCGATCACCATTCACCCGAGAACCCTTCTTTTTAGGGTTTTGGTCACTTTCCCTTCCATTTGCATGCCATTCCACCTTGGAGGAGTGAAGAGCTCGGGATTGTCATTGTTGGAAAACCAGATTTCATCCTCTGCTTCAAGCTCCATCACTACTTCTACCTCTTTCTTCTCTCTTTTTATATTTTCATTTGTTTGAGTAGCTAAGCCCCTCTAGGTGGGTATTTGTGGTTAACATGCTACTTTGATGCCATGTTGGGAGAAAGTGATATGTAAAATTTAAATATAGTTTTCTAATGATTATGTTCTACTTTCATTTCATTTCTATATATTACTTGTTGGCTCGTGCTTCAAATCACTTAAGATTCTAGGGAAATAGCTTATATGTAGATAATTTTGGAATTGCTCCTAGGTCGAATGAGTGGATCTCTAGAAATCCACCCACCTTCATTAATGCTAATAAGTTCTTCTACATGTACTTGATGGATCTAACTAGCTAGTATAAAAAAATTTAGTGTAATTAGCTTGGATCCTTCTCAAGGCTAGATGGTAGGTGATGTGAAGCGTAAAACCTCATTTCCAGGGATCTCTCTTTTGATTAGCATAACAACAAACCATTAGAGAGAATTATTGAACCTAAATCCAAATTATGAACAAAATAACAAATTCTTAACAAAGACAACTAAACAATTCATGGAAATCACAGATAAATTTTACCTTATTCTTTATTCCTAATTTTCATTAACCAAAGTCACATTAAGGGCATTAAAATAAAATATCTCCAGAATCTCATTCAACTCCATTAAAACCAGAACCAAATCACACTTCTCACATGCAATTTAGTTTACATCAAATACTATTACATTAATGAACAATTTGATACACTATTCATCCTAAGAAAGAGAGAGCACAATGACATTCTACTATATCTAGATTATTCTTCTATATACATCTTCTTAGTCATGACCTCTTCTTTCGATAGCATTGTACCTCAAAACATTTAAAACAAACTCATGAGATTCATATAGATCCTAGTGAGTGCATACCTCCCACTCAAATTGAGTACATGAAGTAGCATCAAATTAAGTATAATGATCTTCAAATCAACATGCATTTATTGAAAAGTCTAGAAGATAGTTCTAACATATATTCAAATATATTTTATGATAATAATCTAATCAATAAAATAAGGTAATCATTTAGATCAATTCCAACTTTAAAACATCTTTTAAAGCATGTATATGAACAAATCAGTTGATGATTCTTTGTTCAAAATAATAATCATTTAGTATGAGTAACAAGCCAAGATCTGAACATTTAGAATGAATACATAGAAACAACATCAACTTTGTGACACTCCTCCTGCCAGATCAAGAATGCATCCTACATTCCTGAATCTGAAGTACACATAAGACATGTTTACCAAAAATGACTATACAAATGAAAAATAAATTGAAATCATATTTAAAATGGATGTTAAATTCCATCATCAACTAAATGTCAACATTTAAGACCACATTCCATAATAAGAAGATAATAATAAGGCAACATACAAAATTTATAAAAGAATAACTAATTTTCACAATGTGTATTCAATAATGATACATTTATCAATTAGTAGTAAAGGGAATGTAACTAACATTCAACTCATGCCCTATAAG
Source organism: Alisma plantago-aquatica (assembly GCA_963693085.1). Taxonomy (NCBI): domain Eukaryota; kingdom Viridiplantae; phylum Streptophyta; class Magnoliopsida; order Alismatales; family Alismataceae; genus Alisma; species Alisma plantago-aquatica. The sequence goes on from OY856409.1 coordinate 463,208,741, forward strand.
ACTTGTCAACTTTTATTCATTTTCCATAAATCTACTTGTCTTGTACCTCACCAAGTAGAAGTTACCACACCTGATTCTCATGTCAACAACTCACTGTCACTATCATAGAGTTCAGTTGGCCACCCTAAGATATCAACAATAGACCCTGGTCAACCTCAGGGTTTCCTAAAGAGGACAACGTCCTAGAATATCACATATCATCATATTTAACATGCTTGACAATTTGCATTTCACTATATTCTTTTCCACATGGATATGGACTTTCACATCAATGAACTAGGGCCTGATCCACTCCAGATGACTCACTCCTAAATCCTAGAGGTCTAAACTTTAAGGTCTCAATCCACACTCCATAAATACTTCTCACAAGTCTCTAATTACTACATGGAGATCTGTCTTGTTTCCCTAGTGTGGATCTTAGGGGAAACTCATGGCATTCAGGGCACCTAACCAGATATATCATCATTTTTCTTGTTATTAAATCTTTTTCACTTATCTTAAAAGAATTCAAAACATCATGTACTGTGTGTGTGTATTGTTGCACAACTAGAATGAAATAAATCAAATTAGGTTTATCTAGAAAGAAAAAAACCAAAACAAGAATCATAACAACATGTTATTTTACACCACATTTGATTCTATCCATTTCCACATCACATCATAGAAAAACATCGTCAATGGGTCTTCATCCCGATACATGATTTCATTATCCATCATTCACCCTATACATGGTTTCCAAGAAGTAATCAAAGTATGTTAATTTGATATCAACATATATCTTATCCATTCAAGACATATTAGAATTCTCATCAAGTATTAACAGAGACATTAGGACTAGGAACAATACAAGCATATAGATATCTCATATCATTCATCATGCCCTAAACAAGCTTATCATGCAACAATTACTTATTCTATCCAATTTCTATAGATATGAATAAATCTCAAGTATAAAAATTCATAACACACTTAGTATTTTCCTCTTACTATTTACCATTCTTCGGTTAGGGCTACTATTTCTTGCATAAGTGATCTCATTTGAAATGTATCATAGAAGGCCATCCTCAGAATACAAGTATCGTGACATACAATTACAATCAAAGAGCACATTCTAATAAACCCATTCATATCATTGAAACTCATCTTGTATTTGAAAGTAACTATATTCATATGCATTCTTTAATTCCTCATTTGAGTTCACTACTCATTAACGTTACACAGTTCATCATTTTAGGGTTAGATTTAGGTTCTTATATCCATATACTAGTCTTAACCTCTTTCATTTCATGTTCACTACTACTCTAATGAAAAAACATTCTAAAGCTACTAAATGCATAAGGTTCTCTCTCATTGATATCTTTTATAGTCTGATTTTAGAATATCCTATTCATTTTGAGTAAATCGAGATATACTCAAAGTAAAAAGATAAAAGACTTCCTCATACTTCTTTTATTAAAATTTATTTCATTACATATCATCACAATCCAACTCAACCATGTGAATTTCTTATTTTTCATCTACCTACATGTATCATATCATTTGACTCGTAATGGCATTTCAATAAATAAAAGCAATATTTCTATTTCTTATAAATCTCTAAAATTATAAGGTTTCATAGTTTATGATTACTTCATCTTGCTGGTCTAAGTTTGTAGTCATATTTTTAGTTAATTATTATGTGACTTGTATAAAAAATATGCATTCATTCGACGTTTACTCATAGTTTGATGAATAATACTGAAATAGATGAATTAGGATTTGATCATAATGATCTAACTTATCACCTTCAATTGAAGTTATATTACCTACAATTGAGCATTTCTTGATATTTACAGGATTATATACAAGTTTAGGCTTTATTATTCAGACACGACTTAATACTTAGTTTCTTAGGTTTAAGAAGTCATCTTAGTTCAACACATCACAATAATCATATAATTTAGTAATATAATCATGGAAGATTAGGGTTCATTAGGGATATCACACAAATAGAACCCTAGTTTCCATTTGAATCATCAATCATAACTATCCATTGATTCATTATTTCATGTGAGTCAATCCCTCAACACAAATTATATGATACAATAAAATACTATATCCATGTGATTTTTCTTGAAGCTTGAATCAATATATCAAGATATAGACAAATACAAATCAAACAGAAATAGTTTGAATTAGTATCTTGTAGTTCCTCAGATACATCCCAATTGATTACCCACTTGCATACAGATTCTAGCATCGAACATGATTATTTTAGCCAGATAGGAATAGGATTTCAACATGATTTCAAAGATCAATAGGGAGATAAACACTCTCGTAAGGTGACAAGCACCTTAAAAATGTAGTACACATTTTGATTTTTTAGAAATCAACCAAGATTATTATGAATCCATTTCTTCCTCCTCTCTACTTAGAAACTCTAGAAATGGAGAATAGGAGTGGATGTGTGGGAAAAGAGGGAGAGTTGATATCATTTTGAATAAAATCATAGGAGGGATATAATCTTGACATGTGAGAGAAGATTCACTATGGAAGACTATGTAAAGAATCTAGACTAACTTGATTTCATCATTTTTTAGATGGTGAAACCTAGATCATCAACTCCACCACTTTCTCTTCTCAAACCTAAACCCTCCATCTCTATCTAGAATTTCGTTCCACTGTAATTAATCAAGAAATTTGAGAGCTCTTTGGGTTCTCAGTTACTCATATAGTTCAATTAAGGTGCTTGGGTCAATTGCAAATGTGCCTAACTTTACACTTTCTTTTATTCCAAAAAAATTACTATCATAAAAATGTTGCTGAAGATCATTTACTTAATTGGTTAAACCTATTTCAAAGATTTTGCACAATTATTTTGTTCTCAAAAAAATCATTTCAAATCTCCAGTAAATGTCTTAGATCATTAAAAGTTACCAATAAAAAGATAAAAATAAAATACTAGACTGTAATTTTTCAACCAGAATGTGTGGTTGCCTGAGTTTATCCTGAAGAAACTCAACTGACACCCCTTCTGGATCAGTATAACATCATCCATATATTATTCAAATTTAACAAGATGTCTAAAATTGAGTTTCAAACCTACAGTTAAAATTTAAGATCATTGGAATAAAAAGATAAAATTGAAATACAAGACTTCTATATTTAAATCTGAATATATGGTCTACTATGTTTGTCCAGGAGTATCTCGGCCGACAAATAGGTCATACAATATTTCAAAATTCCAATATTTTCAAGAAAACTTACAATTAATTTATACAAATCATATATAAAACTTAAAGTAAATAAGAGTTGTAAATAAAATACTAAAAATCATTTAATGGATCAATATATATTTATCTAATTTTGTATTCATATGCTACCAAAGCCCTAAATTTTCTTGATTAGGGATTTCAATTCTCAAATCCTAAGTATTTGAAATAAAAGAATGATTATACTTTCTCATTAGGTTTAATGAATAATAAATACAATCATCCATGTAAACCCTAATTAGATGGTTCATCTGAATATGGGTTATTATGAATTCTCCCCTCCTTTTTGGATTTTTTCCTAAAATCCAAGAAAAGATGTGGTAGAATATCATGTCGGGTAATTTTTCATCTCTTTAAGTGTCAAGTTAGAAATATTCTCATTTTATGTTTCTTTCACAAGACATATTTTTTCTTGGTTCTTAGTACTTCTACATTGAAATTCTAAATTTACTACATTAGATAGATATTCCATCCTATGTCATCGTCATATCTCTTTTCTAGTACTACAAACACCTATTTCACAAATCTTAGTAATACATCATTTATCAAATGAGATTCACATCACCCTTCATTTTTCTACAATTTAATTATGTATCTCAAGGATCAAGATACCCAAGTGGGTGTCACTAAAGTCAAAATCATACAGTTTCAAATACTCAAAATGATATTCACACCACCCTTCATTTTTCTACAATTTAATTATGTATCTCAAGGATCAAGATGCCCAAGTATGTGTCACTAAAGGTAGAATCATATAGATACCAATTTTAGGGTCATTGAAAATGGGCTTTTAATGTCAGTTTTCAAGTGACACCCAAGTGGGTGTCACTAAAGGTAGAATCATACAATGTCAGTTCTAAAACCGACGACATAGCTCTAGCCCTGATTGCAACTAAAAAAATAAATGACACCATTAGGAACATAGGCGTCAGATAGGTATTAGAAAATAGATGCCTATCTCCATAGAGCAAAAAAAATCTGGGTATAGTTGTCTATTTTGGATTATATAACTGACACTCGCCTCCATGTTGAAACAAAAAAAATTATCCCCGTGTTAGAGCATACCTATCAGTTTCCTATACTTAATTGATGCTATTGACAATGGAAGAAATTTTTTATAAATAACTAACGACTATGCGTTGATTTTGTTATTATCAGTTTGCAAGCCTGTTGTTTGGCTGGTCAGTAGGATGCAGAACCTGCAATTCAGTTCTGAACTGTAGGTTTACAACATCCTTTAATTTCAGCTAAACAACAGGACACAAACCTACAATAAGACAAGATGATCAAGATTATATACATCATGCGATTCACACTCATGTAGAAACATAATTAATTCATTCACATGATTCACACAAATGTAGAAACCTGCAGTTCCATTCATTCAACCATTTTCACATTCACACACATGTAGAAACCAACAGTTCTATTCATTCAGCCATTTTCACATTCACACACATTTACAAACCTATAGTTCAATTCATTCAACTATTATCACATTCACACACATGTAGAAGAACATTCATTCATTCAACTTCACATTCACACACATATATATAGATCAAATTTTAAGATGACAATTCAAAAAAGTCATTCACACATGTACATATAAGCTTGTCATTCAAAGTTTAGCAATGTCATCAAATACTTAAATAATTATGATATCAAAGATTAGAAATGTCATTCTTTATCATCATCACTACCCCAATTATAATAAAAATTGCCTCCCTTTCAAAGCATTTTGCCAATTGTTCTCTTATGTCATATAATTGTTCGTTCGTATAAGGATCACTTACATCTAATAATTGTTCCCCTATAGTCAAGTCACTAGTTTTAAACACCTGCAAAGAGAGTGACATATATATATATAATTAATAAGTTTGATTTTCATATTATCTAATGAGACTATACTATATATGATGATCAAGAATATATAATACTTGTTGTATGTTTTCGATTCTTCTGTAGCATATATGACAATTAGGTTCATATTCCACGTCACATAGTATTCACATGCCCAGCCATTGTCTTGTACATCACACTATAAATTTCATCATACCAAATGTTAATAAATAAAAATAAGCATAGTTCATATAAATAATATATGCATTGGAGTCAGGAAACTACTTTCACATTCTCCCAGACTAACGATTTCTATTGCTTGCCCATGTCTCCTCCAACTTTTTTGAAATATTTTAAAGCCATACACATTAATGTAACATATTAAATGGCATTACGAAATATTAATTTTATAATAGATGTTAATGGATATAAATATAAAAATTTCTCACGTGAATAATGGTCTTTTCATTGTTTTTCGTGAACTGTCTCATTCCTCCCCCTCAAGGTCTAGATAAAAAAATAGTTAACATCTTGGGGACAACAACTAGAAACTCCCAATTCTTACCACTAGAGATAAGATATTTAAAAATATATAAATCAAAATACACAATAAAATGTAATTTTATTAAGTCCAAATATAAGTAAAGTAAACTTACTCAACATTGAATGGAGCTATTACATGCTCTTCTTTTCTTTACCAAAATATTTAAAAGTGATAGATCAATATAAGGTAACTAATGAAGGGTATTTGTCTACACAACTGATCAAGGATGGAATTAGAAATCCCACGTGGGTAAATGAAAAATCTATACAGACCCTATGTAAGTGGTTGTAAAACATCACTTACATATGCATTAATATATAAGAAAATAGATCACCACATATAAAATAAGGCATATAGATATATAAATAAGACCTCACAATATCCATAGCTCTACCATAGATGTATTCAGCCAAGAATAAGTAAACAACTCCAAAATATATTGTATAAATATATTATTATTGTATGCTTGGCCTGCAACCTCCTCCTTAATAGAAAAAGTCATAGGACAATTTTTAGGATGCTCGCCTATCCATATTTCCATACCCCTGCATTGAGGACCTAATGAGTCATATAGGGCCTTTGCAAGACAACCAGGTACTTCAGGAAGAGGTGGAGGGGGAGGAGGAGGAGTTGTAGCGGGTTTCTTCCCTTTATCCTATGTATAATTTCATATCAGTTGTAATTTATATATATATATATATATATATATATATATTTATATACAATTTCTAAATGTAATGTAAATTTACCATACATGATCAATATAGATGACATCCATTTTGAGCCACAGGACCACTCCACCTTCTACTTCACCAAGTGTGTCAGCATCTGGGTGGGCATATGGCAATGGATGCTGCCTCCAAGTAGTAAACAGAAGCCTCAGGCTCACACAAACCGCACCATCGGGTATTGGAGTGTCATAAATCGTGTTCCCTAGAAAGCGTGGGTAAGCCTCACCCTCTGCAATGATGAATTCTTTCCATTTTAGAGGGAATGGCTTCAACCCTTACAAATTTACATAGAGTATGCTATATACATAAATAAACATATCATCTTAGAAAAACTAGTGTGACAAAGTGGTTTCTGGCTTAATTCTGAGGATGGAATTTCTTTAAAGGTGTGTAGGATGTGATGGAGTGGACTCTTAGAATCCTTAAATGTCCAACGACATAAATAAGTTCATACATGATGAGTTACTTATAAGAGTTATGAGTGCTTTGGTAAAGGGTAGGTGTTGATTGATGTTGACATCATCATTAAGATCCTTAAGTATATGCTCTTTTTAAGGTATTTAATTGAGTGGTTAATATATGAGTTTTGACACCAAAGTTAAAGAGAAGGTAGTTTATATAATGATACACATTTGGTACAATTTTGATGAAGTTTAGAGGTAGCTACAGGGAGTTATAAGATTTTAATGAGGATGAGATATATGGCATATTAAGGAAAATGAAGCTAAGTCCTAAATCAATTGGATGTCACACCCTTTGTTATGTGTTAGCTATGTGACCACACCCGACACCACAACCTTGACCCTTGAGGAGGTAGCCACGGATCAGTGCTAGGGTATGGTCATGGATGTGAGATGGATGGGTGGCACTTGATCTCCTACCACGTAGTTGGACTGCAGTAGCAGCAAGTAGTTTCTGCGTTCCCTTCACCAACCCATCATGTGGTCGTGGGTTGAGGCACGTAACTGAGAACGCGGTTGCTTCTGGGAGGTTAATAGATATCAATAGACCCCCCTACCCCTCAAGGCTCCTTTAGCCTGCCAACTGGCGAGAATCAACCTGGTCTCTCCACCGCAAACTACAGGTGGCGTGGATGAGTTTCTGAAGACCAGGCATCGAGCCCTTTATGGTGGCGCTAGATAGGAAAACTAGGATAGCAATGTCGAGGACATAGGCATGAATATGTCGAGCGGAGGACATCCATAAGTCTCCGAGGAGCTCTGAGGAGCAGCACCGATGACCAGACTACGAGGGGAGCTTTGCAGGAGAAGGACCGATGGTGGCACCTGAGAGCACGAATCGGATTCACATCAGCCAGCCAAACCTGTCGGCTGCCAGGCAACTAGATCAAGAGTTCGACTCAAGGATCACCTAGGCGATGTCTAGCCGGAGATGAGTTATACGGCAACGCTGCATCGTGTGGACGAGGAGAAATCACAGTAGCCAACCGGAGACCCAAGGGTGGTTGCGCCATCTGTAGGGCAGAGCAAAGCCTCTGCAACGTCACTGAGAAGGGAGTGGAGGATCTCACCGCGGTGGCTGCATCATGGGAGCTTCGGAAGTAGATGGAGGTCGGAAGGAGGAGATGGCCGAACGCACGTCAAAGATCATCCTCCCAACAGTTACACTTGAGAACACAGATGACGACGGCGTGCACAACAGACAGAGGAGGTGGGCGTCGTGTTCACGAGCGAGCACGACCGTGGCGGCCTGCCCATGCCCGTGGCGTGATGCGTGAGAAGAAAGGGAGGACTGGGCCTGTAGCCTTGAACAGGGTCTAGGGACCAATTCCCGGCCGGCTCAAGCAAAGGAGCAGCATGACCGACATGACCACGTGGTTGCACACGATTTGTCTGGAAAAGGTAATAATCTTAGAATATATGCAGATTTTCAATGAATCATAGAAAATAGCTTGAGTATCATAAAAATACAAGTAATATACCAAACTTCTCAGAAAAATGAGTAGAACACAATTAAAGCAAAATATTAGGCTTTTGATGCACGAATATCATTGATATCTTATTAGTTGTAAAATTCTTAATTGATGGATAATAAATATCAAATGTTGGCCTAAAATTTTGAGAATATGTCAGTAAATCAATATTCATGCTTATAATCCAGTGGATGTCAGTGATTATGATGTTGATGCACGAAGTTATGTAGTTTTCTTTATATGGCTAATTAGGGCTAATAGCCCTAATAAAATACAATAAATGCACACATGCTAAATAAATGATGAAATTCACAGAGTAAGCTCATATCAATGTATGAAACCTCAGTTTTAATTATGAGATCATAATGATGAACAAAATCCATGTTATATGAAGATGAATCTTAATACATGTTATAAAACCCTAATCTAGGTTAATGATGTAACCTAGGGTTAATATGTGCACAAAAAGGATATGGAACCTAATGTTTAGATGATGAACTTTGATAATGAGATGTAATCTGGTTAATGACATCAGTGACATAATCATAAGATAAGAATACAAGTAATGATACACATATCCTAATGAACTAAGAGAAACTATAATGAATATAATTATGGTTAAGATGAGATGTAAGATGATGAGAATCTCATGTTAGTATATGATCTTGTCTTAATCATGTTTGACAAGGGTATAGATGATATCAGGAATGTGGTTTAGAATATCTCTATGATCAAGGTACGCCATTACCTCTTGCTTGGCTTATTATTTATTATGCTTGTGTTATATGGTAGTAAAGACTTGGCATATGGTATTGATTGAAATGATTGTCTTGTGCGATATGTTGCTGGAATTTCCATATTTATGGCTATGAACACCTGTAAACATAATATAGATGTTCCACCATAATATAGCTCATAAACCACTTGGTGGTAGAGCGCATGCATACTGATCACAAACCACTTGGTGGTAAATCATATGATGTTTGTATAATGATCACAAACCACTTGGTGGTAGATCATAAGGCATGAAGACGTCAAATCCACTTGGCGGCAGATGCACAAGATATATGATGGAAATGTGCTTAAAATATATGTGTTCTCTTTTGCTAATGAATATCTTTGTGCAAGTATATGCTTTTCTTATATTCTTTTGTTACTGCCAAGTATTAGTTTTATCTTATTGCCAAGATATGATGAGAGGTATATAAAAGACATGTAGGCGTACTCAGTACAATATTCTGGAATATTGTGCTGACATGTACTGCATGTAATCTTTTGTTTAGGTTGTGGTTATGCTCTTGAAGATCCAGGATAGTTGAGAGTTGTGCGGCGAACTGATGTACATGTGGACCTGTTGTCTTAAGATCATGTAGTTTAGTGCGAGTACATGTATATGTAGAAGTTTTCTGTTCAATATGTAATATCAAATGATGTAACAATTCATGTTTTAGCTATATGTTGAATGGTGAACGTGTGTGTATGGTTTTATTATTGTTCATGTACATGTGCTACTGATTGTTTCCTTATGACTTCCTCTAATTTTCTTCTTCTAAGCCTAGTGTGGGGCATTTAAATTGGGATTCTCACTGAGGTGAGGGTTTCAATTTGGATGTCACACATCAAATTAAGTACTAGAAAATCAGAGGACGTCACATGTGGTATCAGAGCATGAACAATAGCAAAACCTGACATTTTCTCGTTATGCAACTTAAAACTAAAGAACCTTGAACTTAATAATACTTAGGGTTAGATTAGTCATCTTTTAGAGACTAGATCTGACCTAGACTCTAGGTTAGCACCTATATGTCCGAGAACTAGGTCTAGACTGGTGCTTGTGTATAACAAGTCCATAGATATCGTTCTTTCCATGTAGTGCAGCGGTATGGGACATTGCACTATTTGGAAATGACGCGCATCAAGGGAAGAGAAACCCTAGACATGTGGTCCTCGTTGTCTAGAGTAGCTACACTAGTCTACACCATGTTCTCACCCCTTTCCTTAGTTTCCATAACACTATACTCTCTACTATGTGTGGGGCACTCATTTTAGGATTTGGTTTTGGATTCCAACCGGATCGAACCGTGATAGTTTATCTGATGCTTGTTTTATCGAAGAAAAATTATATAATATTTTAATATGTATATGTATTACAAAAATGTGTCCCCACACATGTACGAGTAGGAGGTGGCCATGTAACCTAAGTAAAAGCGAATGACATCAGTCTAGAAGAGAGAGTAGTTCTAGATTAGATGTCTAGAGCCTTGTTGATATATGTGATAGATGGAATAGCTGAAATAAGTTTTGATGATATGATGTAAGTCCTATATAGATGATATAAGATGGTATATGATGATTAATGTTTTCCTTTGAGGACTTAAGTTTGGTTTTGAGGATTTGTGATAAGTTTTGATGATGCAAGTAAATAGGATTTTATGAGATAAGATAAGCTAAGTTGAGACAAGGTTGTGAGTCAGCATGAGCCTCAAGCTATTTTACAAAGGAGGACCTCTAGTGTTAGGACAAGTTTGGGGTTAGCTCAAGAGAGAGAGAGACCCACAGGGAGAAGGTCACAGAACCTAGACTCCAAGATATGAGAATTATGAGATATGTGATATGATATGTCCTAAACTAGACTACTCCTGAGTGGATGAGTTGTGTTTCTTAATACATGATTTCTATAGCCTTCTTGAACCCTAGATGTCCTTGGGAGGACCAAAACCTAGAAACAGAGAGAGGATGGTTATGGGTGCATGTATTAATGAATATGAGTGCCTACCATCTGGGTGTGGGAGAGAGCCCAAGACCCTGAAGGAGGTAGCTATGTTAATTTCTGAGAAGCCTCATGCTCGGGTTGGTGGTTTCCCACATAGGAATGTAGTGGTGTATATAAGAGAGTATTGGGTAAGCATGTCTCATGGGTAGAAACCTATGAAGAGTATGTCATATCATGTTTTGGTTTATGCTTAAGTCGCTAGAGTTTGTAAGGATATCACTATTACCAATGAGGTAATCCAAGAACCCTAGGCTAATAAAGGAAAGATAAAGTTGTGTTATGAGATACTCATAGAGTTGAGTGAGCTCAAAGAGATTGAGTATGACACCACCCTCAGAATTAGGGTTGGGAGAACCTCAGTTGGACTAGATAAAGTTTTGATATGTGTTTGTTAAGCCACTTATATAAGTTTGTTTAGCACATCCATGATATAATGCATGTATGGATGTGATCTAATTTCGATATGTGACATATAAACATGAGATGATGGAAATCTAGAAACGGTTTAATAGATATCAAGGCATATATGGTAAACCATGTACATGAATAATAATGATAATTTGATAGTGTTGGTTGATCTTGTGATGAATTCATTAATAAATGTTTTAATTTATTATGAGCAATGAATAAAGATCATATGAATGAAGCATGTTACATGAGGTGTTAATCCTAGTGCTTAATAAAGATGAAGAATATAGTTTGACAGTTATCTCAACATAACTATTATGACACCTTGATATGATCTAGATGGATAAAGTGGGTTAACTATAGTTAACACCCACCTAAAAGGCATATGTTAATGTTGAACATGGTCTAACAAATTATCTCAATAAACTGTTGATGAAACCTTGATGTATGAGTTGATCTTAGTTAACTCCTTTAGAACATGGTAATATGATGACAAAACCCTATTCATGGGCAAAGATAAGGATGCAACCCTGATATATGAGATATTTCATGACATAACCTAAGCTCCTAAACCTTGAGTTTAACCTTGAATGGAGTGTTTGTGCACCAACATGGTTGTAAACCCCCCCAATAGTGCTTTGGATACATGGTTCTAGGTAACCTTTACGAATATGTTACACCTAGAATAGTTCCTACATGTGGATGAAGGCAAGATAAGGTTTTCCTTAGAAGTATGAGTATGGTTTAATTTTGAGGATGAAAGTTCTTTTAAGATGTATATGATGTGACAAAGTGGTTTCTGGCTTAATTCCGAGGACGGAATTTATTTTAAGGTGTGCATGATGTGATGGAGTGGACTCTTGGAATCCTTAACTATCCAATGACATAAGTGAGTTCATACATGATGAGTTACTTATAAGAGTTACGAGTTCTTTGGTAAAGGGCTGGTGTTGGTTGATGTTGACATCATCATTAAGATCCTTAAGTATATGCTCTTTTTGAGGTATTTAATTGAGTGGTCAATATATGAGTTTTGACACCAAAGTTAAAGGGAAGGTAGTTTATATGATGATAAACATTTTGTACAATTTTGATGAAGTTTAGAGGTAGCTTTAGGGTGTTCCAAGGTTTTAATGAGGATGAGATATATGGCATATTAAGGAAAATGAAGCTAAGTCCTAAATCAGTTGGATGTCACACCCTTCGTTATGTGTTAGCTATGTGACCACACCCGACACCACAACCTTGACCCTTGAGGAGGTAGCCACGGATCAATGCTAGGGTATGGTCATGGATGTGAGATGGATGGGTGGAACTCGATCTCCTACGACGTAGTTGGACTGTAGTAGAAGCAGGTAGTTTCTACATTCCCTCCACCAACCCATGATGTGGTCGTGGGTTGAGGCACGTAACTGAGAATGCGGTTGCTTCTGGGAGGTTAATAGATATCAATAGACCCCCCCTCCCCCTCACGGCTCCTTTATCCTGCCAACTGACGAGAATCAACCTGGTCTCTCCACCGCAAACTACATGTGGCATGGATGAGTTTCTGAAGACCAGGCGTCGAGCCCTTACAGTGGTGCTAGATAGGAAGACTAGGACAGTGATGTCGAGGACAAACTCATGAAGATGTCGAGCAGGTCACTGAGGAGCTCTGAGGAGCAGCACCGACAACCTGACTAGGAGGGGAGCTTTATCGGAGAAGGACTGACGGTGGCGCCTGAGAGCACGAACTGGATCTAAATCAGCCAGCCAGACCTGTCGGCTGCCAGGCAGCCAGATCAAGAGTTCGACTCGAGGCTCAGCTAGGCGATGTCTAGCCGGAGATGAGGTCTACGACAGTGCTGCATCGTGTGGACGAGGAGCAATCGTAGTAGCCAACCGGAGACCCAAGGGTGGCAGTGCCATCTGTAGGGAGGAGTAAAGCCTCTGCGGAGTCACTGAGAAGGGAGTGGAGGATCTCACCGTGGTGGCTGCATCGTGGAAGCTTCAGAAGCAGATGGAGGTTGGAAGGAGGAGACGGTTGAACGCACGCCGGAGATCATCCTCCCAGTAGTTGTGCTTGAGAACGTAGATGACGACGGCGTGCGCTGCAGACAGGGGAGGCGGGCGCCGTGTTCACGAGCGAGCACGACCGTGGTGGCCTGCCCACGCTCGTGGCGTGATGCGTGAGAAGAAAGGGAGGACTGGGCATGCAGCCTTGAGTCGGGTCCAGGAACCAAAACCCATCCGGCCCAAGAAAAGGAGCAGCATGACCCACATGGCCACGTGGCGGTGCACAATTGGCTGGAAAAGGTAATAATCTTAGAATATATGCAGATTTTCAATAAATCATAGAAAATAGCTCGAGCATCAGAAAAATACAAGTAATATACCAAACTTCTCAAAAAAATGAGTAGAACACAATTAAAGAAAAATATTAGGATTTTGATGCACGAATATTAGTGATATCTTATTAGTTGTGAAATGCTTAGTTGATGGATAATAAATATCAAACATTGGCCTAAAATTATGAGAATATGTCAGTAAATCAATATTCATGCTTATAATCCAGTGGATGTCAGTGATTATGATGTTGATGCACGAAGTTATGTAATTTTCTTTATATGGCTAATTAGGGCTAATAGCCCTAATAAAATGCAATAAATGCACACATGCTCAATAAATGATGAAATTCACAGAGTAAGCTCATATCAGTATATGAAACCTCAGTTTTAATTATGAGATCATAATGACGAACAAAATCCATGTTATATGAAGATGAATCCTAATACATGTTATAAAACCCTAATCTAGGTTAATGATGTAACCTAGGGTTAATATGTGCACAAAAAGGATATGGAACCTAATGTTCAGATGATGAACTTTGATAATGAGATGTAATCTAGAAAATGATATCAGTGAGATAATCATAAGATAAGAATACAAGTAATGATACACATATCTTAATGAACTAAGAGAAACTCTAAGAAATAAATTAGGGTTAAGGTGAGATGTAAAATGACGAGAATCTGATGTTAGTATATGATCTTGTATTAATCAGGTTTGACAAGGGTATAGATGATATCAGGAATGTGTTTTAGAATATCTCTATAATCAAGGTACACCATTACCTCTTTCTTGGCTCATTATACATTATGCTTGTGTTATATGGTAGTAAAGACTTGGCATATGGTATTGATTGAAATGATTGTCTTGTACGATATGTTTCTGGAATTTCCATATTTATGGTATTGAACACCTGTAAACATAATATAGATGTTCCATCATAATATATCTCATAAACCACTTGGCGGTAGAGCGCATTCATAATGATCACAAACCACTTGGTGGTAGATCATATGATGTTTGTATAATGATCACAAACCACTTGGTGGTAGATCATATGATGTTTGTATAATGATCACAAACCACTTGGTGGTAGATCATCAGGCCTGAAGACGTCAAAGCCACTTGGTGGCAGACGCACGAGATATATGATGGAAATGTGACGAGTAATGAATCGACATGCAAGTACCCATATAATATGCAATTAGTGATTCATTGCTTCTATAATAAAAATAAAAATAAATTCTTCTTCCATTATTTTATTTTTATTAAAGTTATTAGAAATAAATCCAAATGAAAATGTTTGCTTGAAAATTAGTGTAAAATATTATAGAGAATGTCAATTTTTGTAAATTAAGTTTAATTCTCCATAAAAAATAGTTAGAGATTGATATTTAATCACTTATAATGTAGAAGCACATGTTTTTGTTACTTTATGATACAACACCAAAAGGGACACTGGAAGAAGTCATATTTTGATGTGTTATATTTATATGAACTGTAAACAACCATCATTTGTTCATTTAAATAACCTAAACCAATATTTAATTGTTTTGAAAATTTATTAAAGTAAGTTAGATGGATCGCCCATGGGTCAACCCATGATACTCGAATAATAAACATGTCATTCCAGTTTGATCCATATTCATATAGGTCACCAAATTCTTCTCCAAACGGGTCGACCCGTGGGCACTCATAGGCGAATGAACCATTCTGATAGGTCTAGTTTGTTGGTAATCATAGGGTCAATTGTAACCAAATTACATGCTAATCCCTTGTGATTGTATTGTTTCTTATTCGATATTATATCATCTCTTTTCTTATTTAATTCATATGTGATAGTTCCATTTGGGAGAAAAATCTAATTCACTTCTTAGATATATCAAACAATGAAATTGTAAACTTGTAGATTTTTTTTTATTTGAAGATGCATAATGATATAATGTAAGTGACAATTATATTTCAGATCAAATAAACCTAATTGAGAACCAAATTGGAAATTTATGTGTTTATGTTTCTGAATAGGTACTAACATAGAATGTTGGAAACACTTATAATTACACTTAAGATGGAAGTTCGTTTTTATTGTTACTATTCTAATGCAATTTATGAGATTGGGTTAGATAGACCAAATTCTGATTGAATTACCATCTAAACTCTAGAGAGGTTAACCATTATTTTGGTTTAAGGATTTACGTAAACTTCTTGTTCTATCCAATAATGAGACAATATAATAAAATGAAATAGTATATATTCAGAAAAAAAATTATAGTTAATGTTCTTAATGATATGCTATCATTCAAAACTGAATATGGTCTCTTGAGAACCCTGTGAAAACCCTATTTGAGAAACAATCTGGAACATTATTTCAGAATGATCTTAAATTGTAGAAATATAAATATGTTGAAAACATCATTATTACACTTAAAATGGAATACAGTGTGGATTGTGATTCTATTGGTGAATTAAATTGTATTTGGGCTAGATGAATAATAATGTATCTAAATATCATTTTACTTTTAGAAAGGTCAACAAAACATTATGGTTTAGGGTTCATTGTGTCTTTTTATTTTATTATCATCAACCAAACTAAGCCAATGCCACAAGTCAAAATGCCCATTAGAAAGGTATGTCAACATATTAAATATGACCAATAGTAATTATCAACGAGCTGATCAATGGATTTTTAACCCTTGAGTCATTGGGCTCATATGTCAAGATAACACATAAAAGGTCAACTTACCTATCAAGACAACCAGTGAAAATTATTGAACACATGAAAGATTAATTTAGGCAAGCACCTATCACGACCTACAGAGTCATTATTGTTGAAGCACCTATCATGACATACAGAGTCATTACTATTAAATTCTTAGGAGAAAAAACACAATAGTTTTTTCCCATAATCCGAAGAGAAAGGTCCTTCTAATGAAACAATACAATAACAAGATTTTTAAGACAAATAAATGATTGTTGAAGAACATCCCATAATTTGTTTTGAATTCTGAGAGTATATCTATATCATTCAATATCACCATATCAAATTTGGGGTGTGATATATACATTCTTATCCTTACTCCAAAAGTTCCCACAACATTTATTTTTCCTATGGGGGTTCTCAAAATCTACAGCTCCCTGGTGGCAGAAGAAGTCATTATTCTATAGGCTTCACTTGGTGGCATAACAACTATTGGACCTACATGCTATGGGTGGTGGTGAGTTGATATAAAACAAAACAAATTTATTAGACCTTCAAAATATGTCATAATAAAATTATAGAAGTATGAAAAGTAAGGATGAGAGAGATTAAACAATCAAAGATCGAAGGCTATATTTATAGTGGTTCCACATCAAAGGATGTAGCTCCACTACCGTTGTGGGAGACAAATCCAATATTTAAACCTTGAGTAACTATTTATAGTCCACTAAAATACTTACACTAAGGGACCACTTTTTTTAATATCAAAGGCTAAACAAACTCCCCTCTTCCAAGAAAGGGAGACAAAATCCTTGCATGGGACTTGCCTCTCCTTAGACAAGGATATTTCCCCCTCACAAAAGTATTTACCCACTTGAGGAGTCTTCCGCCTTTGACTTCACCTTCACCAAGGAGCATATTTTATTACAAAGGGACAGATGTCATTCTTCCTCTCTTAGATAGAGGCAGAATCATGCCTTTTGTGGCAAAGAGTAATTGGAAGATACATAAGTGAGAGCCTTACAAAAAATAGCCTTATAAGAATCCTAGATCTCATACAAATTTACTACTCACTATAACGAGTGTACCAAATGATTTATCTCACAAGAGTCTAAAAGGGATCTTTGAGGTATAAGTTCTCAAACTTACTAATCATTCTAATGAGTGTAGCAATTGATTTAGGTCAGGAGAGTGTAAAGGGGATATTTGAGGTATATGTTCTCAAGTGTAGTATAGGTGTCTTATTGTACTTGTTATTGGGGGTGTCTAACAAATCTATTTTTTTTCATACTCATTCTAATGGGTATATTACACTTTACAACTACAATGCTATCAATCGATATTATGTTTCTGAACGTGGCGATGCGAAATGGAAAAGACCTATGAAGATCCATAAGTGAAGTTTGTTCCTTATAATATCAGTCTATGATCATTTCTAGATCCATCCCTTTTTTGCTTGCTGGCTTAGATTCTTATCTGTTAATAATTCATTTGATTGTTGACAATGTCATTGACCAAGTTTTGTCCATGAAAAATTAGGCAGATGAAAATGCATGAAGAAAATCCCAATTAATGTTAAGTGGAATATTAATTTGATATAGTTAATTTTTGTAAACTTTTGAGATAATAATAATTCATACAATCATTACAAGCAATTTACACCAAATTTCTATGTAGATATCTATCTATTCTATTATCTTGATCTTTGTGCATGTATGACTTAATTTCTCATACTAGGATTTTCCAATTTTGACATTTGGAGTATGTATTTGTAAAATCTCTAAAGTATAGACACTAAATATAAAAGGTGGAACGATTCAGTTAGATTTCCAACATGGGATTAGAAAATTGTAGCCTCCTTAATTAGCATGTACCCCATTTAAATGTTGAAAACCAATTCCATAAATGTACTAAAAGCTTTCAAGTAAAATCATAACTTTGTATATATTTGGAGTTTTAAAATAATTGAGCTGATATGTACTCCCTAAGTTAGTGTTGTATCTCTTTTGGATATATTTAGAGTTTCAAACAATTGAGTTCATATTCTCCACCATGCTCTCACTCAACTTATGTTATTTCCCATTCAATGTTGTATTTTTCAACATTCCAAAAATTATGTTTTCTTTCTAGAGATTATTTGTATTCTCTCCCTTTGTCATATTGAAAAGTGAATAGGCGTGATAGAGAAAAATAGAAATGGCTTGTCCAAACAATATAATAATACAAATAAAGGCATGCAGTTGAACAACCAAAGACGCAATCTTAGACATCACAACTCACAAGAGAGTAACCCAAAGTAATAGCTATGCCAGTCAATATAACATGTTTGAGTATATGGAACATCATACATAGTAGAAAAATAATTGCTAAAAAAATACTAGCATATAACCTTAGTTGTTAAAAGTCTACCACTTGTTGAAAAATAAATATTGAGTAGAATACAAGATAAACAACCTAAAACATGCTATGGGGTAGTTTTAGACCAACATCAATAAAGAAGAATATTATATTAAGGAAGTCATAGATGGATACTACTGACTAGAAATCATATGTTAGAACCAATGACAAGAATTAGTTAAATATCAAGGTTGTAATTTAGAACTAAAAGGTGTAGCAAGTTAGAGCACAACAAGAGGAATTTAATCATAACCAAGAGACTCAAAGAGATAATCTTCAAAACATGTGTAGCAACATTAAGAAACATAAGCTCCAGGAAAAAGGATAGAGTTTCATACATGAAACAATAGAAACAAATATTTGTATTTCAAAGCATGGCAATATTCATATAACAAAGAGGAATCAAGAAAAGTGCAAGTAGACTAGGTCATTGCTTGAGAAAACTTGGTTCAGAGGGAAATTCTCTCCAATAATCCTTCTAAATATTAATTGCACAGTGCCATTAGTCAAGTATATATGGTGAAAATATTAGTTGATGGTAGCATGTTGGCCAACCCCAAAGTTTCATATCGATCTAATGTTTTTACAAAAATCTTGGCCAATGAAATTTTTTGTACAAAACTACATGTTTTTCAAAAATCTACTCTACAAGCTCAATAAAAATACAAATAATAATCAAACATGTATAACCAAGTTAGATACACACTTAGGAAACATCATTGGTAGTTTTAGGGAAAAAATATGATGAGATGAAAAGAAGCCAACACAATATGAAAAATTGACTGAAGAAAATTTGTAAGATCATACAAACTTGGCAATTTGAAGTGAAAAAAAAACTCACTTTAGTGAAGCAACTTTCAATAAGATGAATATTTCCCATGTTATTGGTGTTTAAAAATTCACCCATCAAAATGGTATCTCCACCAACTCACTACTTTGCATTGCATTACCACTTGGTGATCACGTTTTCACTTTGTGATTATAGAAGGAGACTATAATGTCTTTGGGTGATGGGATTCTCACCTAGTTCTCAATCATACAAATCATCTTGCTTCTGTATCCCTGAGGTGGTGAAGTAAAAATTCCATACCTTAGATCATAACATTTACTCTAACTATTGTTATTCACTATATGTAGCACTTATGTGTATTAATATGGATACTCAATCTCTCACACATAAACTAAGGGGAAATAAATATTTTTATACTCAAATAAAAGGTCAACATGTCTTAGAGTATATATATGGTGCATCCAAACATTATCCTATTTTTTTAAATTTTGGGTTGATTCATACTCAAATGTGACTCCAAAACATGAATACATATTAATTCCATGGATTTTCTTAAATTTCATTAACCAAATGGAAAAGTACTTTTCTCAGACTTCTTGAGTTCATGTACAATGTCCCTTAATACTTTATTGCAAACATGAG
The DNA here is from genome assembly GCA_963693085.1 of Alisma plantago-aquatica. Classification (NCBI taxonomy): domain Eukaryota; kingdom Viridiplantae; phylum Streptophyta; class Magnoliopsida; order Alismatales; family Alismataceae; genus Alisma; species Alisma plantago-aquatica. The sequence goes on from OY856409.1 coordinate 463,229,078, forward strand.
TTATTTATTCTTTAGATCTCCATTCCAAGTTGTATTGGTCTTTGACATTCTCTTAGGGTCCGTAGAGGTGTATCTATGACTGGAGTGATTGTTCTTTGACTCCAAGTGCCTTATGTACTAGAGGCCTTTCCCTTGACCACTTGGATCTCTGGTATATACATGAACCCAAGAGTCTTGCATACACAAAAATGGATTTCTCCTGACCCAACATGCCTTCCATACTCATGGAATAATCACCTCCTGACCCTGGGACCTATGTACAACTATCATTCCCACTCAACCCTCTATTTGACTTAGTATCTTCCTTGATATTTTATCAACTTTATATTGTCTCTCTTATTATTTTTACCTTTTTATGTATCAATTCTATTACACATTCACTTTGATAGTTTACAAACCAAAGGTGTCACATAATTATGTATATATTGAAACCATTAAGCTAAATAGAGACCTTTCTTATCCAGATGTGGTAGTAGTAGGGCCTACATGATTTTTCTCATATCATATTAACATATTTGGTTCTTTAATTAGATATCATTTTAGGACGGCCAATATTATCACCAAGTTTAAAACCACACAAAACAATATTCAACTCTTCCCTATATGGTAGTCCACACTAAGGTGTACCCTTGGTTTCTCAATAGGAGTTTGGTCTCTCTAGCAATAAACTGACCCCATGAAGTTTGAATTGTCCCTCTCCATAGATCCCTCCCTTCCCTTGAGATAACCTATAAATTTTGGACACCAAACCCTATAAGTGAGTAGAGGACCTTGTATATTTTTCTTATTTAATAACTTGATTTTATATATCATCACAAACGTATGTAATCATACATGTGTACCCCATGTGCATGCATGGCCACTGGTAATCTCATGTATTTATATGTATGTAAAAACTATATGTATCTAGTTTTTGATAACTAAGTCGAGTTACCGAACATATTTGAGTTTTCTCTTTCCCTTTTTTATATTCAAGGTTTTCTTGAGTAGGGATATGATTACTTCCCTCATTTTAGGGTTTTTCTCTAAGGGTTAACCTTTACATCATAGGGTTTTATCTTTCCTTTAACCCACATAAGTTTTAATAACCAACTGGGTTACTCTAGCCCATCCCTAGAACTTTCTAGGTTTTATCCTCTTAAAGGGGCATAAGTTATATGATAGATCTTTCATCTAAATTTCTTTAGTTAACATTGTGTGTACTTTAATCGGAAAATGATGCATTAATCATTTTCTTTTCTAAGTTACTAACTCATGAGGAGAGAAGTGAATTCTATAGATAGGAAAGTAAGTAGATTGGAAGAAGATCATATTTCAGATGAGAAGACCTAGAGGTACTTTAAATCTGTCAAACCTCATCTTAGGATAGGAGGGATTCGTTGGGGACCCAAAGTCCTCATTTTCCTACTAGTGGTGCAGAGGAGACTTTTTCCAGCCCCCAGGTTGTGATCCTTTAAATACACCATTGTCTTTAAAAAACTCCCCAGTAATTCCATTTAAATCCTAAGAATTACTTGAAACTATTATTATTATAGGTTATTTGAAAATTTTATGCTCTAATACCAATTGTGACGACCCCCAAAGTTATCTACAATTGAAGGAAAACCAAAGGGACAAGGATCGTTGTTTCATTTTTCTTGGATCAAAACATAAATAACAAAAAGTAATCAATAAATTCAAAAACAAAACTTTGTTTTATTACAAAAGAATATTATTTCTCTTGAAGGAGTGCTTACATATATTTTCAAAGGGAAAGAATGATATGAGACGACATCTCTTTACACCTATCCAATCCTTCTTGTGACATTACCTTTATGACCTCTAATAAATTATTGGATATTCAAATCTTCAACGTTAGTATATGTAAGTTACCTAAACATCAACAAACAAAACACGGAGATTTCTACAATGCATATGTTGCTGCATACAAAAATTGAGCATATATACCAAAATATTAAGCATTACCAACAATTATTAACAATATTTGAACTTTTCATTTTCTATATAATTTTTAACGCTTATTTCTCAATCTCATACAGTGCATTGTTTCTCCTTATGTTCCTACATTGGAATCACTGTGTTCACAAGTATTTCCCTTTCATTCCTACAATGATTTGTTAGAGATTTATGGAAGCTATTCTCACAATGGACATATGCCCCCATGATTCTCAATGTATTCCAGTCATGTTTCCCTGACAATTCTAGTGTTCTCAAATTTTCCATAATAGAGAGTGTTGGGTTCAAATAATAATTCATAATATCCAATAAACATAGGGCATTGTGTTAGAGTGGAAGTAAATAATCATGCAAGATGCTTATCATGATATCAAACATCATGAAATCATCAACAATCTTGAAAATTGATATGAGTGGTTAGCAATAGATAACCACACACCTTCAATGAAGACATCATGTAGTATTATCCATGTACTTCAATTATATCATCAAACCAATCATAAATATATTAAAGTGATCATTATGAACATACATAATACTAAAGTGTAACCATGGTATTCATTTGATTTGAATCACAGTTGGGTCTAGGTTTATATCTTATGGATCTAGTGTAGAATTTATGTTAGAATTAGGTCTCAGAACACTAATTCATTTATTCTTATATAATTATCATAGAAACACTAAAATGTAATTATTGTGACTCTCTTACTATAATCATTATCAAAATCCTTTATGATCATATTATGTCACAAAGTAATCATGCATAACATACTCATCATATTATTTATTCAGATTCAGGGTACACTTGTATTCATTGCCTTATATACATCTATTATTGATACATTTTGGACTAGGATCATAGTTAAGAATTTAAAGTATTTTATTTAAATTTTACAAGTTTTTCTTATTAATTTTATAGCTAATTTTGCCTAAGTCAATTGTTCATAGAAATTTCTATGATTTTAACAAAATATCATTTATAATAGGGAATTTAGGTGAAGTACCTTGAAACTGGTTGACATGGAAGCCTCTTATTGGGGACACACCGCCTAGGACCTACATTACAACTATTGTAGTAGCGCAACCCGCATGTTGGGCTAAGCTTGACTCGGTTGGTCCAAAGCTAACATGCACAATGACTCTATCTCTCACCATCATCTTCACACAAGGGGTGACATATACACGAACTTAGTCACACAATGTTGTTAATTCCATGCCAAATCAAATGCCCATCCCCTAGTGGTTTATGGTGTCGACAACCAAGGTTTCCCTCACCCTTTGACACCGTAGAGCCTCAACCAACAAATATGTGGCTTACCTCCTCCAACCTTTCACTCTCTATTATTCTCTCTCATGTAAAATTTCCATAGGACGTTGGTTCCAGCGTGCTTGATTTTTTGCTTGCTTTCTCCTATGATAAACCCTTATCAAAAGACAATTACTGTCCATCAGAAATCCCCAACTTGGTTTGAGGATCTTCTTCAACTTCCATGATGGGTCTTTGGAGCTCAAAATCTCTTGGATCCTCTCGACAATGAGGTATGCCACATTCATGTCTTGCATAGATGAACAAAGGAAGAAGGTCTCTAGACTTCAATTCAGTTCTTCAGCACCCTACTTCTTGCAATATCTCATTAAAAGTATTACATAGGTGCAAGGCTTTGTGAAAGCTCACACTTAAACTAGGCTTGCATCACTACCAAGGAGGTTTAGATGCCAAGAACGACCATGTATTCTTCCTCCTGAGATCCTCTACAAGGCAAGGAATGTGGTTTTTCATTAATGATTTGCCATCGATTCACATTGAAGGCCATGATTAGATGCCTTGGTTCATACTATAGTATATAATGGAAATAAGAAGGGGATTTGGCTTGTCAGATTTCTTCTTTAGTCCACCAATATTATAGGACTAGATTGCATATTGATGGGTCTGGTTTCCATATAGATTCATATGTGATTACAAGGGATCATAAAAGGCAAGGAAATAAATATGTTCCTCCGTCCTTTCCTTATAATAGAAACTCATATATTTTACTCTAAAAACCCAAAGGTTACAAAGAATAACCACAACTTTCTTATTAGTAAAACTCGGATATGGGAAAGTTTGATGCAAAAAGGAAATAAATCAATACATTTCACTTGCACTTTAAGAAATCACATAATGTAGTCACCTAGATTAGAACTAATCAGACTTTCCCTTCATATTCTAGATTTATATTTATTTGACTATGATCTCGGGTTGGTCTAAAAACATCGTCTAACCAAGTATTTTGGTTTCTCTAAATTTGATGTGTAAGGAATCAAAAGATCAAACATTAACTGATTATCAATAAATTTATTATATTGAAATCTTCTAAAACTTTGGTCTTTTCTTTTATTAATACACATCAAAATATTTAAAATTGAATAAGATCCCCAATTTATTTTTGTTTGTAAAATTTGAATCAAAGACCACATAGCAAAACAAAATTTATAAAATTAATATATATTTAAACCTTATTAATTGCTCAAATTCATCAATTACAATATTATTATTTCCTTCATTACATCAATTTGATTCACTCATTATTTCTTAAATTAGATTCAAAATATAAAACTTTTGAGGTTGTTACATGTATAGTATCAGAGAAGACCCCCACAAAATAAGTGTGAGAACTGCCCTTGTGTTTTTAGATATCCTTGGGCTTATGAGGGTGTGTGGCTCCTTCAGTCTTTGCCAATTGATTTTGAGTTGAGTTTCATATATTCTTATACTTCTTGATGCTCAACTGCTAGATTGTTCGAGTAGAGAAATAAATGTTTGGCTAGATATGGCACTTTGAGTCTACATGGCCTAGTGTACAACACTTCATGCGCACCATGCACATATTTCTCTTGTACTTTAGGAAAAAGTACTCATTGCTAATGAGTGTGGTAGTAGTGGTTTAGTTATGTTTACCTTCAGCTTGTAAATTTACCACAATGAATGCTCCATGGTTGTATTTGAGATAATTTTGACTGTCGTGTCTGTCATGGTACCAACACTTTTAAAAAGTTGGTTTTGTTGTAAGAGGAGCAGTGGGTCTTGGTCCTTACACGAACCATCAACTTCTTGATTATTGGATTAGAGGGCCTGAACATTGGAGACATGACTACACAAATATAGATTATTGGTGAATGTTGTCCAAGGTCCATCTATCATTTCTATTAAAATTAATCCTAGTTGGAAAATTGAATGATGTTATATACCCACCCCAAGGCAATGATCAAAATTACACTATTAGTTTTTAGTAATATTTACCATTCACTTTTTATCGATTGGTTTTTAGATGATTATCATCTTGTTAATTTTATATGTGTCGTTACGTGCAACATCAAAAATTGTAATAAATTAATGGTTTTAGAATAGATCCAGATAAGAAACATGTATAATAGAAAATGCATGAGAATGAAGTAAATTAGAGTTAGAATCTCAGATTAGATCATTCATTGAAAAGTGAATGTGTACTTCAAGAAATCAGTAGCTGATAATCCGTAAAGATGAGCATCGTTCTTCTAGTTGACTTGGTCACAAACTTGTAACAGGTAGCAGTCTCACTTGTGCTTGATGATGATTAACATGTACTACCAGTGCATCCTAGTGATTGCAAGTACCACCATGTAGACATACATGTCTTTTGGAGAGGCAGGAAGAACTTGCTTCTCAGATGAGATAAATATCCATAAGAAAAATGAGAGTGATGGTAGTAAAGAAATAAGTCTGGAACTAGGTTTTGCACAAATAACGATTGACGGTTGTATGTTTTGAAGTTTTTCATAACCCTAATGAGTATGGACTTATTTATATACCTTTCACACCCCCATGTCCTATTTCTAATAGCACGCAACCGCTCAATCTTCTTATACATGTAAAAAAGAAAGATGAGGGGTCTCTTTCCAAATAACTAAAAAAGGAGTCCATTTATAGGATGCTGACATCTCTTTCTAATAGATAAGAAAAATGTCTCTTTCCAATTAATAAGGAAAATGTCTCTTTTCTATTAATAAGGAAAACAACTCTTTACCATTAACAAAGGAAAACATCTCTTTCCAATTAATAAAGAAAACATCTCTTTACAATTAATAAACAAACATCTCTTTAAAATCAATGAAAAAACACCCCTTTCCAATTAATAAAAAAACAAGGAGTTCATTTCGAATTCATAAAGCTTTAACTAAACATTCAATAAATAAACTAATTAGTTATCTTTTTGTGAAAATAAATAGGAGATGGAAAAATGGTAGGTAATTTATTACTCCAAATTCTAGTTTGTGAAAAAGAATAAACTACTTTTACCTCCACCCTCCGTATGTACTGGATGCACTTATGTTTGGCTTAACCCATGTTAAATAAATGGATACAACATCAATATATATAACAATCTCCCATAAAATCCAATGTGTAGTGTGCTATGCTATTTAGTCCTCCATATTGTGCTTACAACAAATATATTTTGGTTGGAATCTACCTGAGCTCTCCAACTTTGACCCCCACAGGAACTAAGTGAACCAAAGTCTCAAATATGAACCATGGGTGCAAGAGTATCAGTTGGTAACAACACAATAAAGATATGTCATGATTGATATTAGGGAACAATCCAATACACATATTGCATCCAACCCAACATCAATCATTTAGTTGGAGTCTCTAAGGATGTACTTCTAACATATTGTCCTAAGACTTGACACCATTCAGAGACTAATCTCTTACTAACTTGGGGTGATGACACTAATAAGTTTCCTAGGGGATAGACACATAGATGCAAGAAGAATCATTGAATAAAAATAGTGTCATATGATTCACCAGATAGTTTTTTATTACCACATTGAACCTAATTTATGGGATATCTAATCTTTTAGATTGGGTTGCTACTGCCTAAAAATCTAAAGGGCTTTCAATACCATATCCAACCTAGATTTCTTCACTAAGGCTACGTTAAAACCTTTACTGAAAGGATCAACTATATTATCTTTGGTACCAATGTAATACATAGCCACGACCCCATTAGACACTAATTCCCTTACAAACTTTAGTCTGAGTAGGATTTGTCTATACTATTTTTCATTACACTTAGAATGGTTTATCTTAAAAATGATTGTAGTGGTATCATAATGAAATGAAATTGTAGGAAGCAACTTCTATCATAGGTAAATAGGATATAAGTATATGTAGCCATTCTACTTTCGATCCAGTTTCATCTAAAGCACATAACTCTACCTCAAAAGTAGATCAACAAAATATGATCTATTTCTTAGAACTACTAGCAATAAAACCTCATCCCTACAGGAATACATATCATGAGCACCATTACTCTTAGAGTTCATGGAATTCCAACTTGCATCACTATATTATTTGACTACAGAAGGATATTTGTCATAATGTAGCCCAAGGGAACAAGTTACCTTGATATACCTCAAATTTCATTCAAGAGCTTCCTAATGGGTCTTGTCAGGACAATTGGTGTATCTGCTTAACTTATTCAAGAAAAATGCAATGTTTGGTCATGTGCAGTTCATAATATACATCAAACTTCTAATAATATGAGAGATCATAATAGAGACACTAGAACTCCAGTATTTTCTTTGAGCAGGGCCTTGGATGAATCATATGGAGTCTTAATAGATTTATGTGACGTGTACTAAACCTCTCCAGTATCTTCTCAACATAGTGAGACTGATGGCTTAAAGCCCTAAAATCACATCAGTGACACCCATATCCTTTATCCCAAACTTGTGACTCAGGAATGACTTTGTCACATTTACTACTTTCATATAGGAGCAAAAAAGTTGGATATCATTGACATATAAGCATAACAAAATGAGTCTCTTATTGACAATTTTGCAGACAGACAAATATCAGAATCATTATAAACAAAGCCAAAGGATGATATTATAGAGTCAAACTTATCTTGCCATTTATTATGGGATTGTTTCAAGCCATATAATGACTAAATGTAAGGAGTGGGATACCAGAGCTACTAGAAATAAAAAGCAAACATCCCTTGAACCAAACACCACATAAAAATTTTCACCAAAGGGATGATAAACAATTCATTCAACATGTATGTATCATAACACAATAAGTAGAAGTTGAAGACAAATATATCTAACTATTATAAAGCTTGATATCTTTATACATCACTACACCACACATGGGTGAGTTTCAAAATAAACTATAAGGATCTAGATAAGGATCATCTAACCACCTCTTTCAAGTCTCCTAAAAGCTCAGCTACCAAGGTTTTTGTCCATGTCCACCTTGCTTATCCTCTCCTTGATCTATATCTGGGGATGGAAGCAGACCCCACAAAAAGGAGAAGAAAAGCAAACATCAGCAAAAGTTGGTATGTGCATATTAAATAGGAAAATTGAGCAATAAATGGAATAAAGGACAAAAAATATAAAAGGCTTCCCATAGAAGAGAATAGTACTACCTAAGAGGGCATAAAAAACATATAAAATAGAGAAAAAGTAAAGTATAAAAATAAAGCATCCATGTGTTTCACATGTGACAATACTAGACAATAATAACATGTAGGTAGGAAATAACACATCTATTAAAATATGATGTGAGCGGGAACTGTATACATATGCTCTAAATATGGAGTGGGTAGGAACTGTATACATCCACCCAAGCAGGATAGGATATACATCTGCTCAAATATATTTTCATATGCAGGAATTATCACCTCTACACTCATATGTGGGAATGTTCACAACCTCATAAAATGACATGTAAACTTATACCAGTAGTCACCACATGATGCATAACAAAATAATAAGAAAGTATATACAAATAAGGAAGACGAGAACATCCATCAAGTATAGAGTGGGATCAGAGGATCCATGCCATCACATAATCTTCCATGTACACATCCACTACCATGGTGGGAAAAGAAGCATGTATCATCAAATAAGTTTATCACACACAAAGCATATTAAAAAGTGTTGAAGATAATATCCATGATAACAAGATCAGTAACAAGTAGGATACTTCACATGAAGCATAATTTCAAAAGAAAAGGACATTGTGTATAGGCTAATGTATATAGGACCAAGAAAATGATAAATATAGGTTATTTCTCAAAAAGAATAATAGGGGATGCAAACATACCACACTTTAGAGTCTATACCATTCCATGTCACTTTCTAGATCAAAACCTAGGTCTCTAAAGCACCTATTATCATGTATATTAAATTAGGGTTAGAATTACATTGATTTCGCAAACCCTAAAACTCACCTTTTTGTTAATGTTTGAATTAGGTCACAAAAACATGTTATATTTTATTTTATATTATTCAAAGCCCAAATTTTTTTTTATTATATTCTCTGACTTACATATATTTAATTATGAATTTTACAAGCTAGTACTTATTTAGATTAATCCATTAAAGTTACTTATCATTAATAATTGGATTTAGGTGACAAAACCAACACCATTATATAGGAATTGTTTTTCTAAATCCAACGACTATTTATTTGTATTTTTTGACTAGTATATAATTAGTAATAAATTTTTCAAAATCGGCCAATAAATAAATTCCAAATCAATGAATTAGTTACAAGAAAGAAGAGAGAGAGGGAGAGGGTTGCGCATCTGAGTTGGCCCAACTAGATTTGGCCAACATAGCCAACCACTCATCAACATCAACGAGATCGAATCACAGTTCAATGAAACAAAATCATGTGAAGTTATGCAAATACCCACGTTAAGAAAACTAAAAATTGGAGGCGGGCGGGGGTAACAGAGGGAAGTCACCACGACCCCGACCTTGTTCTCGTGCCATGGATGTCGATCCACCAAAAAAAGGAGTAGTGAATGCAGAGTTATCAAAACAGCCCAGAACAAACCCAATGACTTCGCCAAAGCACTGTGAAGGCAACGAGCCCATGAATAGGCAAATCACCCTACCAGGGTACTAAAGCAACCCTCCGCCATTCCTATAACAAAGACTATCATGAATAGCTCAAAACCTCGAATTCCCAGAAAACAAATACCGTAGAGACATTCATCAAAGCAAACTAAATATAGGCACAAGGTCCTTAGGTTTGAGGGACACTAGATCGCCAAAACGAAGCTTGCAGTGATGGAGTTTTATGTGGAGTTACATGACACGACAATCAAGGGCAAGCTGAGGCATAATGAGTGGAGGGAATCAACAATGAAGGTTAAGGGGAGCTTACCCTATCGACAATCAGACTAGTGACCGAAGAGACTAAAATAGTAGCAAGATCATCGAAGAAGGAGAGCAACAAGGTCTAGATGCTCCAGGCTAGCCACTACCCAATTGGGAATGGAGGAGAGAAAGAGAGGGACTGACGAACGTTTCTGGCCAACCGCACAAGGAGGAGAAGTAGAGAGGACCCGTCTGCAAAAAATATGGAGAGAAGTAAATTGGGTGTTTACTATTTATAGAGCACTAGGGCTCAATCACGTGATCAATCAGTTCAAAATTGAAAAAGAAATTCTATGAAAGAAAAATTGAGGAAAATAGTTGAGAAACGAGGAAGATTCAGGGCAAAGAAGATTCACATTTCAATTCACGCCCGATTCAGACTCCTACCAAGGTAGGAGATGACCCACAACCATCAGATTAGGGATTAGATGGCCCAAGACAAATCTGAGATCACAGAAAAATACAGAAACTTATACAAATTGAAATCTGATTAAAATTGGAATGCAATTAATTTCCTATTTTGTCTCTCCTCTTCTAAGGGTGCAAACAAACTCCAAATTAAGTGACATTTTACATAGAGGCAAATTAAGGCATGTAGATTCTGAAAAACCACTAGAGGGGGGTGAATAGGGTTTTATGATAATTTTAAAGTAATTTTATCTCAAACAACCAACCACAAAAATATTGGACAAGGGGACAAGGATTTAGAGTGGTTCCAACCTTAGCCAATACTAAGGCAGTCAATCCACTACCCGGTTGCTTACCCAACCAGAGTTTTGAAAGAATCAAATTTTATTACCTCGCAAGGACTTTACATAAAATTACAATTCTTTCACCAAACCCTTCAGACAGCCTTCACCTAGAAGTAGTTGCACCAACCTTGAAGCAGTCTTCTTGAAGTAACTTCAAGCTCCCCCTTGAAGTAGCCTTCCTCTTGAAGTAGCTTCCCGTTGCAACAACCTTCCTGAAGTAGTCTGAAGTTCACCTTCTCCACTGAGAAGAACCTTCTCCAATCCACAACCTCCAACCCTAGGAGTAGCAAGGAGAATACAAGAGATAAAAGGAACAAGAAGGAAAAATAGAAATTACAATACCACTTTGCAGCTCAAGGCTTGATTTCATATATCAAGCGTTTTGATCTCCTAACTAATGTATATAGAACTGTATGTGCTGTGGATAGGAGATGCTAGCCTATAGGACACAAAATTGGAGCAAGGAAAAGAATAGCCAATGCAAGTGTTGCTAAATTTCTTAAAATAGATTGATAATGCAAGTGTAAACTCAAGTATATCACAAGTGAAGATTAGTGAGTTTAGGTGTCCTAAGGTATGTACTATTTATAGGAATGGCCTATGAGTGCTTAAGGACGTTCTAGACACTTTCTAGGGGGTTCTTAGTGCTCAACTAGCCGTTAGGTACACTTTAGTTGCTTTAGCAATGACTAGTTAATTAATTCTGAAAGTTGCAGTCAGAACACATCTTGGTCGAAGATTTGTCAACCGAGATTCCTACTCAGTCGAGGGTTTGTCGACCGACAAACTGTCTGGATCAAGTGTATACAACGTTCATCTCCAACTGCCTACTACCTTGTCAGCTGTGTCTAATGACTACTTAGGTATTTCTCGGTCGAGGAGTTTGTCGACCGAGAGTGTCTCGGTCGAGGATTTTGTCGACCGAGATTGACCCTGTTTCAATGTTTCAAATAAAGTGCTAAGTGTGTGTATGAGTGTGCATATGCGACACTATTGAAGGGGATGACATGTCTAAGTGTGGTGATTAGCTAGGGAAGATCTAATGCTTGATTTACATGATGTCTAAGTACTTGTACATTATATATTTGTACAAGTTTTACAATTGATTACATTTCATGAAATTACAAAAATCTAAGCATATAGATTTCCCAAATCTTTGTCATCCACCTTTTTCCTACAACAGTCAAGTAGCTCATTAAATCGACAAGAATGAAATGTTTGTCATCATCAAAACAAAGGGATTATACTAATGTCCAATTTAGCCAATAATCTCCCCCTTTTTGAAGATGACAAACATTTCTTAAATATAAAATAAAGAAATATAAATCATGTGAGTTTCATACCTAAAATTTACCTTTTTGCAGCAATTCTTGTTTTGTAAGTGGATGTTGGCCAAGATATTATGAAACTCATTCTAATTTTATGTTTTTGATTTTATATTATTTCTCCCCCTTTGTCATATCAAAATGATATCCAAGATAATCATTTAGTATGACTTTTTATTTCTCCCCCTTAATTTATGCTATGCTCCCCCTGAAAGAGATATACAATTTAAAATCAAGGGATTAATGCAATCCAATTAATGTTAAATTTAGCCACAATTTATTTCTCAATCATTTTACAAGGGATGTTATGCCCTGAAATGATGTGAGATTATTTTAAGCTTATAGTAGAAAGTATCTCTAATCAGATACATGGGATGTTAAGCCCTAATTTGTTTAGAGAATTCCATTAAGAATATATGTGTCATATTCATGAATTTTTCTAGATTTCTTTGTTTTCATAAAAAAATTACTTTTAAGAATACTAAGGTCACAAATGATTTGTAAGATTTGATTTTGTCCTTTTATTAGAACGCATTTTTTGAATCAAGATACTATGGTTGAGTGCAGTAAAAGGATGTACAAAATAAGCATTTTGTCAAGCTTATTTTAGGTTGACCTTGACTTCGACCATAGCGCCCCTTGGTCAAACTTGATTTCAACCAAGAGGCAATTTCTGCATATTTTCAAATTAAAATGCGTTTGTGCCATGAAAGTTTAATATTTATGCAAAATAGAATCTTCATATAAGCTAAATGACGATGATCAAGAATATTATCCATCCATGGTTTATATATAGGGATTAAAGATTATTTTAAACCAATGAAACATAATGAGCATGGCACAATGATTTTGATAGAACAGTAGATCATTCAATATAATGATAATTTCATGAAATACAATGATTATGATCATTTAAACTAAATATCAATACACATGGTTCATATATGCATACACCAAGAAATACTTTAGGAAAAACCATGTGACTAATGATAAAATAGTAATTTCTTTTGATTAAACTAATCATGATTTTCAGTTTTAAACCATTTAGAGGATAAACTAAAATAATCTCATTTAGGTTTATAAGTTTTCAAAGATGGTCTCCAAAATTTATTTTTGTTTTGCATGTAAAATCAGTCATTAATAACAAATTGATAGCAATTAGATTAAAAACATATTCAGTAGATTTATTGCTGATTGGAAATCAGTAACCTTCTCAGTCGACGATTTCTCGACCGACAGTTCTCTCGGCCGACAGTTTCTCGACCGGGAAGAGTTATGTACTGTTTCAGAACTGTTTTCAGTAACTGCTATCAAGTAAAAACAAAATTATGAAAGTTAGAGCTCGATTGTGTTGAGATATGACATTTGTATATCAAGAATCAGTTTAGGTAAAATCTCAACTAGTCAAATTTAAGCTTCTAAGTTTTAGGAACCCAAGCTGGATCATCATTCCTTTTCTTGTATGGGCATGAAAAAGAGTAGTGTCCAAGGTGCAAGCAATAATGACAACTAATAGAGTCAACTTCATTTCTCTTTCCAGGAATTGTGTTCTTAAGTACAAACATAGTCTTAGTCTTGGATGCTTTATCTCTTTTGGGTTGATTTCTCTTTGGATCATATCCTAATCCTCTTCTTCCATTGTAACTAGAGGAAATTTTCAGAATATTATCAAGGATGTCATTTCCTCTTAACTCATTTATTGTTCTTTGTAGCTTAGCAATATCATCCATCTTCTGGTTTATATCTTTCCTTGCTTGATCTAAATCAGATAATAGAGAGTTTCTTTCTTTTACAACATTGTCATAATCTAAATGTGAACACAAAATAGATTGTCTTTGAAGATCATTTACTTGAGTTTGCAAGTTTAACTTTTCTAAGGAAAGAAGATTGCAATTTGCTTCTACAAATTTTAACTTAATATCATAATCTTTAATAGTCTTTTTTAGATTTTCATTTTCAAATGTGATAGCAAGAAGTTTAACGTTTAACTCATCTTTTACTTTATTCGATTTCTTAAATTTCTTCTTGCACTCAATATACTTCTCATGGGTATCTTGAAGACTAGCAATTAGATCTTCTTTTGGCAAATCAAAAAGACTTACCTCTTCTTATTCTTCTTCTTCATTTTTTGTAGCAATAAGGCATTCTACTTATTCTTTTTCATTATCAATCTCATCACTTGAATCATCCCATGCAGCTTTATATGCTCTTTCTTTCTTTTTGTGAGATGATTTCTTCCCTTTATTGAGTTTTGGACAATCACCTTTCACTTGTCCCTTCTTGCCACATTCAAAGCACCTGGAAGAAGAAACACTAGAAGTTTTATTAGTTTTAAAACTTTTATACTACTTACCATTTTCAATGAGAGTTTCTTCTTCACTATCATCTTCACTTGTATCATGATTGTTCTTGGTTGATGCTTTGAATGCAATGTCCTTCTTTCTCCCTTGTTGAAGTTCACGTTCTCTTCTTTCTTCCTCTTCCAAAGTTGCCTCATGAGCTTCTAGGTTACCAATGAGTTGTTCCATCCTTAGTCGGGTGAGGGCATTTGCTTCTTCAATGGCCGTCACTTTGGGCTTGTACTTGGGAGGAAGAGATCTAAGGATTTTTTACACCTGGTCTTGTTCACTAATTACTTTGCCTAAGGCATTCAAACCATTTACAATAGAAGAAAAATTTGCATACATTTCACTGATAGATTCATTTTGATCCATACAAAATTTCTGTTTAAGCATTCCAATTTTAGAATATTTAACTTGAACGGTTCCTTCATATGTTATAGAAAGTCCATGCCATATTTCATAAGCCGTTTCACAATTTGATATTCTATTAAATTCTCCAACTGAAATTGAACAATAAAGTATACTTATAGCCTTTGCATTCAGTTGGGCAGACTTTATTGTATTAGCATCCCAAGCTGCATACTCCGCTTGAGGAAGTTCGTAGGGAGTTGACACCATCCTCCATAAATCCCAACTGATCCCTTGGAAGTAAAATTGCATCCTCCTCTTCTAGTAGGTGTAGTTAGTACCACCAAATGATGGAGGTCTAGCCACAAGCGTTCCTTCCAAGTTAAGGTTGTTGAGAAACCCGTCACCCATTCTTCAAGACTCGGTTAGAGCTCCTTGAAGCCTGCTCTGATACCAATTGAAAAACCACTAGATGGGGGTGAATAGGATTTTATGATAATTGTAAAGTAATTTTATCTCAAAAAACCAACCACAAAAATATTGGACAAGGGGACAAGGATTTAGAGTGGTTCCAACCTTAGAAAATACTAAGGCAGTCAATCCACTACCCGGTTGCTTACCCAACCGGGATTTTGAAAGAATCAAATTTTATTACCTCGCAAGGACTTTACATAAAATTACAATTCTTTCACCAAATCCTTCAGACAGCCTTCACCTAGAAGTAGTTGCACCAACCTTGAAGCAGCCTTCTTGAAGTAACTTCAAGCTCCCCCTTGAAGTAGCCTTCCTCTTGAAGTATCTTCCCGTTGCAACAACCTTCTTGAAGTAGTCTGAAGTCCACCTTCTCCACCGAGAAGAACCTTCTCCAATCTGTAGCCTCCAACCCTAGGAATAGCAAGGAGAATACAAGAGATAAACGGAACAAGAAGGAAAAATAGAAATTACAATACCACTTTGCAGCTCAAGGCTTGATTTCCTATATCAAGTGTTTTGATCTCCTAACCAATGTATATAGAAGTGTAAGTGTTGTGGATAGGAGATGCTAGCCTATAGGACATGAAATTGGAGCAAGGAAAAGAATAACCAATGCAAGTGTTGCTCAATTTCTCAAAACAGATTGACAATGAAAGTGTAAACTCAAGTATATCACAAGTGTAGATTAGTGAGTTTAGGTGTCCTAAGGCATGTCCTATTTATAGGAATGGCCTATGAGTGCTTAAGGACGTTCTAGACACTTTCTAGGGGGTTCTTAGTGCTCAACTAGCCGTTAGGTACACTTTAGTTTCTTTTATCAACGACTAGTTAATTAATTTTGAAAGTTGCAGTCAGAACACATCTCAGTCGAAGATTTGTCGACCGAGATTCCTACTCGGTCGAGGGTTTGTCGACCGACAGACTGTCTGGAGAAAGTGTATACAACGTTCATCTCCAACTTCCAACTACCTTGTCAGCTGTGTCTAATGGCTACTTGGGTCTTTTCTCGGTCGAGGAGTTTGTCGACCGAGAGTGTCTCGGTCGAGGAATTTGTCGACCGAGATTGACCCTGTTTCAATGTTTCAAATAAAGTGCTAAGTGTGTGTATGAGTGTGCATATGTGACATTGTTGAAAGGGATGACCTATCTAAGTGTGGATATTATCTAGGGAAGATCTAACGCTTGATTTACATGATGTCTAAGTACTTGTACATTGTATATTTGTACAAGTTTTACAATTGATTACATTTCATGAAATTACAAAAATTTAAGCATATAGATTTCCCAAATCTTTGTCATCCACCTTATTCCTACAATTCTCAAGTAGCTCGTTAGATCGACAAGAATGAAATGTTTGTCATCATCAAAACAAAGGGATTATACTAATGTCCAATTTAGCCAACATATTCCGATTATACAATTAAATTTGCCTTTTGAGAACCTTTATTGTGTTATATTTATCAAATACTATTTTCTCTTTCCTCGTGCATTAATGACTTTAAGATTCTCTGAATTTGATAAAACTTCACACTAAAGTCATATTTAATGTGTTGGATATGAATTTACCATTAATTTTACATGTTGGATAGGTTTGTATATTTATTTAATATTTTGAAGGTTCTACACACTTTCTCTCTCCTGATTTCATCTTTTAACCAAACATCATCCAAAGGTTATATTTATTATGTAGATTACAAATCCAAGATTATTTTCCTCTTTTGGAGTCATTTAATATTTTATTTGATATTTTGGGGAAAAACACACATCTTCTTTTCCAAATTCAATTGAATTAATTATTATTGTGTGCATAATGTGAAACTTCACTCCCAAGGCAACTGGGACCCAAGGAACACGATTCCTAACTTAGTTTCCACTTTTGTGATATATTTTAATGAGTTATGTCACAATTAATATTTATGGACATTATTATCACATTATCTAATTATTATCACTATTTCTTATCCAAAGACTTTATATTATCACCAAAAGAGTTATGTGTGATTATTTGGACGGAATTTCACCTAGTTACATCATTACTTTATGTGACATAGTTTATGCATCCATTATTGACCTTAAGGCTAATGTGAGAACATTAGGTTACATTAGGGTGATATATATACATACATTAACTCATTAGGGTTATACTAAACATCTTTTAGGTCCAACCTCAACCTTGTTTGGCTAAGACCAAAAGGTCAAATTTCTGGGGTAGAGTTCGAGATCTAGTATGTTACAACACAACACCCCTTAAAAAGATTTTGCCCTCTAAATCAAAACATCCACATATAAGAAAACAACTAATTCACCACACCTTAAAGGATTCATCTTATTATGTCAAAACTATACTTTGGGTACAAAGGGTTCCACTACACTTCCTTACATCTATACATAAAAGCATCATGCAAAAAGGAAACATAACTTGTAAATCCTAACTATAAAACTATGAATTACCCTAATCTTGTTCATCCTCATAAAATTCTTCACCATCCAAATCAAAAACTCTTCTAGATCGCCTCTCCACAATTCTTCCTTTATTATTGTTACCATTATTCTGAGGAAGCACTTGAGGTTGTTGTTGTTGTGTTCGTACTGGTCCACTATGAAGCTTGGGGAACTTAGCTCGAATGTGTCTAGTTCATTGAAATAATGACATATGACTGGAGTACCATGATGAGGTTTTTCCTGAGAACACATCCATGGAGGATGGTAGCTATTGCACTTAGCACACTTGTCTCTTTTCTGTTCATCTCCTGAGGGCTTCCTCTTCTTGTCTAACTCCCTAGGTTGAAATATTGGGTAAGACTCCATAGCCAATGGATGAATTGGGTTTCACATTAGTGACTTTTGAAAAGATTGGCAAGAAGGTGAACCATTCATATTTGCATCACGTGGAAAACAAGTATTTTATATCAATGATCCTACAAATGAAAAATGGTCAGTTGTTCTTCATGGTAAAACATAGTTCATTGAAGATCCTATAGAGAAAGAAGACTACTATGATAAGTATGATGATTCGAGTCCATTGTCAGTTGGGTTTCCAGCACCAAATATTGAAGCTAATGATAACTTACATGTGTGTGGAGATCAAACTGAAGGAATGTCAATTGATTAAAGATCTCAATATTAGAGGCATGTTTTTATTTTTTAAATGTTAAATGTTAAATTTTTTGTATATTAAATGTGTAACTTTTTGTGTATGAAACTTTCAGATGGCTAACCATGAGTATGATGATCATGATGATGATTACCATGAGGGTGAGGCGCCGCCTCAAAATATATGTTTTACAATATATCCTATATCTAGATATATATATATGTCCATTTATAAGTTATATCATGTATGTAATTTTTTGTCAATTTTTAGGTTGATGATGTACCTCCTGAAAACCTTGTGGCACTTGATGGGAAGAAAAAAAATTGAAAAAACTAGGGGAATCACTATGATGAACAAGTTACTACAACAAATGGGGAATGGAACAAAATTTGTTGTGTATCTTGATCGTGTAAGAAATCCAGTTGGGGTCAAGCACAGCTCATTTGTTTCATATCTTGGGGTTCTTACTCGCAACCATTGTAGTGTAAATGTAGAATCTTGGCATATAGTTACTAAAGAGAAGAAAGACTTAGTATGAAAAGAACTATTTGTGAGATATTATCATTTGCAATTCGATTTTTAAAGTTATTTACAATTCTATTTTTTAGAATATTTTATTAAATATATAAAAATTTGCAGAGTATATTTGAACTGGATGAAAGCCTACATTATAAAAAGGTGATGCAACATTGTGGGAGGGTCCTAAGGAACTATAGGACAACTCTCAACTAAAAATACATAAGAGATGTTCATAAGAGGAAGAAGTCAGCCCTTGAGCAATGGAACTACTTGGACCCGACAGAATGGAATGCTTTTGTTGCCAGGAGAAATATTGATGAATTCAAGGTATTAAGCATCACTCCCACTTTAATTAATATACACACTTATGAATTCACCTATTAGCGATTGACCTTGATTGTTACTAACCAATTCAATGTGATTACTAAGAAGGCTATGAGCGATGCTCAAAGAGCAAGGCGTGCACTGAATGTGCATGACCACACGATGGGTCCAGGTGGCTATGTAGCTCTATGCCAAAAACTACATATGTCTTCCATTCAGCATCCTATTACTCATAATATTGAGACAGGTGAGTCCGCTACTATTACTCCCGCACCTCTACATCACCATGATATGTGGATAGCTGGGAGGTAAAATAAAAAAGTAGATATAATGAACCCCACAACTACTGAGGTGGCTGCAAAAATGGTAAAATTCAACTCTCAAAGCAATTTGTATTGATGATTGCTATGTTGACATACCAATTTCTATTGATGATTATTAGCAGGTATGTTGACTTACTAATTTCTATTGTTGATAATTAGCGGGAGCTTCACGAGTAGAGGAAGAAAGGCTCGTTCATCCTTGAGGGAACAAGAGATGAATTGATAGTTTCTCTCGGTAACCCAAAGCATCCTAGATGAGTTAGGGTTGTAAGGGTTGGAGTGGGCCTAAGAGCGTTCTTAAGGCCATCACAACGCAAACATGTCCAAAAAGGAGAAATTTCAAAAGCTGAGGTAACCTATTCATTTTTAGAATGTTATTGGAAAGGGAATTCATGAATCAAAAAGAATTTCTTTTGGCCATGTATAGATAGATCAGTTAGTTGATAAAAAGAGTTGATGGGTAACTTGATAAGATAGTCCAGGAAGCATTGAGCAAGTGGAAGGCATCTCAGTCAGCCACTCAGACATGCAACTCTTCCCCAATGATAGAGTCGGTTGGGAGTGATCATGTAGACGTGGTTAGGAATAATCATGTAGATCCATCACGCAGCATGTCTGCTGTAAGTATTTTAGTAACATAATAGCTAGTTATGACGTCCCCAAATTTTCTAAAACTTAATCTGATGTGTGACGTCTACATTGAAACCCTCACCTCAGTGAGAATCCCAATTTAAAGCACCACACTAGGCTAAGAAGAAGAAAATCAGAGGAAGTCATAAGGAAACAATCAGTAGCACATGTACATGAACAATAATAAAACCATACACACATGTTCACCATTCAACATACAGTTACAACATGAATTGTTACATCATTTGATATTACATATTGAACAACAAACTTCTACATATACATGTACTAGCACTAAACTACATGATGTTAAGACAACAACTCCACCTGTACATCAGTTCACCACACAACTCTCAACTATCCTAGATCTTCAAGAGCATAACCACAACCTAAACAAAAGATTACATGCGGTACACGTCAGCACAATATTCAAGAATATTGTACTGAGTACGCCTATGTGTCTTTTATATACCCCTCATCATATCTTGGAAATAAGATAAAACTCATACTTGGCAGTAACAAAAGAATATAAGAAAAGCATATACTTGCACAAAGATATTCATTAGCAAAAGAGAACACATATATTTTAGGCACATTTCCATCATATATCTCGTATGTCTGCCACCAAGTGGCTTTGACGTTTTCAGGCCTTATGATCTACCACCAAGTGGTTTGTGATCATTATACAAACATCATATGATCTACCACCAAGTGGTTTAGGAGATTAGGTTATGTCATGACATATCTCATATATCAGGGTTGCATCCTTATCTTTTCCCATGAATTAGGGTTTCGTCATCATATTACCATGTTCTAAAGGAGTTAACTAAGATTAACTCATACATCAAGGTTTCGTCAACATTTTATTGAGATAATTTGTTAGAACATGTTCAACATTAACATATGCCTTTTAGGTGGGTGTTAACTATAGTTAACCAACTTTATCCATCTAGATCTTATCAAGGTGTCATAATAGTTATGTTGAGATAACTATCAAACTATATTCTTCATCTTTATTAAGCACTAGGATTAATACCTCATGTAACATGCTTCATTCATATGATCTTTATTCATTGCTCATAATAAATTAAAACATTTATTAATGAATTCATCACAAGATCAACCAACACTATCAAATTATCATCATTATTCATTTACATGGTTAACCATATATGCCTTGATATCTATAAAACCGTTTCTAGATTTCCATCATCTCATGTTTATATGTCATATCTCGAAATTAGATCACATCCTTACATGCCTTATATCATGGATGTGCTAAACAAACTTATATAAGTGTCTTAACAAACACATATCAAAACTTTATCTAGTCCAATTGAGGTTCTCTCAACCCTTATTCTGAGGGTGGTGTCATACTCAATCTCTTTGAGCTCACTCAACTCTATGAGTATCTCATAACACAACTTTATCTTACCTTTATTAGCCTAGGGTTCTCAGATTACCTCATTGATACTAGTGATAGCCTTACGAACTCTAGCCACTTAATCATAAACCAAAACATGATATGACATACTCTTCATAGGTTTCTACCCATGAGACATGCTTACTCAAAACTCTCTTATATACACCACTAGATTCCTATGTGGGAAACCACCAACCCGAGCACGAGGCTTCTCAGAAACTAACATAGCTACCTTCTCCAGGGTCTTGGGCTCTCTCCCTCACCCAGATGGTAAGCACTCATATTCATTTTTACATGCACCCATAACCAACCTCTCTCTGTTTCAAGGGTTTGGTCCTCCCAAGGACATCTAGGGTTCAAGAAGGCTATAGAAATCATGCATTAAGCAACACAACTCATTCACTCAGGAGTAGTCTAGTTTAGGACATATCATATCACATATCTCCGAATTCTCATATCTTGGAGTATAGGTTCTCTGACCTTCTCCCTGTGGGTCTCACTCTCTCTTGAGCTAACCCCAAAACTGGTCCTAACACTAGAGGTCCTCCTTTGTAAAAGAGCTTGAGGCTCATGCCGACTCACAACCTTGTCTCAACTTAGCATATCTTATCTTATAAAAGCCTATTTACTTGCATCGTCAAAACTTATCTCAAATCCTCAAAACCAAAATTAAGTCCTCAAAGACAAACATTAATCATCATAAACCATCTTATATCATCTATATAGGACTTACATCATATCATCAAAACTTATATCATCTATTCTATCTATCACATATATCAACAAGGCTCTAGACATCTAATCTAGAACTACTCTCTCTTCTAGACTGATGTCATTCACTTTTACTTAGGTTACATGGCCACCTCCTAGTCATACATGTATGGGGACACATTTTTGTAATACATATACATATTAAAATATTATATAGTTTTTCTCCGATAAAAAAGCGTCAGAGAAACTATCACGGTTTGATCTGGTTGGAATCCAAAACCAAATCCTAAAACGAGTGCCCCACACATAGTAGAGAGTATAGTGTCATGGAAACTAAGGAAAGGGGTGAGAACATGGTGTAGACTAGTGTATCTACTCTAGACAACGAGCACCATATGTCTAGGATTTCTCTTCCCTTGATGCACGTCATTTCCAAATACTACAACGTCCCATACCGCTGCACTTTATGGAAAGAACGACATCTAAGGACTTGCTATACACAAGCACCAGTCTAGACCTAGTTCTCAGACATCTAGGTGCTAACCTAGAGGCTAGGTCAGATCTAGTCTCTAAAAGACGATTAATCTAACCCTAAGTATTATTAAGTTCAAGGTTCTTTAGTTTTAAGTTGCATAATGAAAAAATGCCAGGTTTTGCTATTGTTCATGCTCTGATACCACCTGTGACATCCCCGGATTTTCTAAAACTTAATCTGATGTGTGACGTCCAAATTGAAACCCTCACCTCAGTGAGAATCCCAATTTAAACGCCCCACACTAGGCTAAGAAGAAGAAAATCAGAGGAAGTCATAAGGAAACAATTAGTAGCACATGTACATGAACAATAATAAAACCATACACACATGTTCACCATTCAACATATAGTTACAACATGAATTGTTACATCATTTGATATTACATATTGAACAACAAACTTCTACATATACATGTACTAGCACTAAACTACAAGATCTTAAAACAACAGGTCCACTTGTATATCAGTTCGCCACACAACTCTCAACTATCCTGGATCTTCAAGAGCATAACCACAACCTAAACAAAAGATTACATGCGGTACACGTCAGCACAATATTCAAGAATATTGTATTGAGTACGCCTACGTGTCTTTTATATACCTCTCATCATATCTTGGCAATAAGATAAAACTAATACTTGGCAGTAACAAAAGAATATAAGAAAAGCATATACTTGCACAAAGATATTCATTTGGTCGAGTTTGGGTGTGCTTTTGTATGACTCATTTAAAAGTGTCTCTACTTTTACCAACACTCTTGTAAATCACACCCACATTGACCCAAACCAAATTCAAATTGACTCACCCATTTGACTAGTCATATCAAATTGTGGTTTGGTCTACAACAAACCATAGTTTGGTCTACAATTACTTCTTTCAATGTACTTAATACCTTAATAAACTGAAGATACATTAAGACTATTCAACTGATATAAAAAAGGTTTTTTAGGTCCATAGATCCTTGGCGTGTTTATATATATATATGACAACCATATGTCCATGTGTTTTAAAAGATCATAATTAATTATTTATACAAAAATTTGGTTTTTTTATTAAAAATGATTTGAATATGTTGATGGGTTGCTATAAGTTTGGCAAAAACATAGGTTAAACTTTATTAATTAGCTATGTTACTTTTTATAGATGTATAGAAACTAACATTATGTGGTTTTCTTTCCATACACTTAAATCAGTAGACTTTTCCATATAAGGTACAACTTCTTAGACTAAAAACTATTGTGTTTTTGAGGGGTTATGAATCATTCACCATGTACCAATCAAACATTAGTTCTAACCATGGAGTTCCATATTTAATGTTGAACTAATTAGTAATCAAACACATGACAATTCAGACAGTAGGCCCTTCCACATATATTCCATGGACGCTATGCTAATAGTAGCACATAATGTGCTCTCAAGATAGTTTTACTTGCCACATTTGGGCTTTCTTTGATGTCAAACAAACCTTATTGTAAGACCCCTGACTTAGATTTTGGGCTAACCTTGTTTTCTTTGCTTGATTAAGTGCATAAAACCTTAATCCAATCCTTTGGTATGCTTTGTTAACATGTGACAATCTTATGTTTTCAGTTTGGTCTTGTTTGAATGATGCTTGAGCTATGTATCCTTATTTTGGACCAAACTGCAATTTACCCTTATTGAGGGGTCATCTTGCAATTTGTCACATGTAGAGTGTGTCTTGTTCCTTGGCGTTATGAGAGAGAATATGGTGATGAGGGGTGCCTAGTTGGACCTTGGTTGATGGGGTAGCATCATTTGGTGAAGTTAGGGTTTTGTAGGGTTTTGACGTTGGTGATGTGTATCAACCATGAGCTGATATGGGGTGTGTGACTGCAACACTTGCTCTAGTTGATGCTTGTTTTGACCTTGGAGGTTTTGGTGTGGTTTGGTCGAGATGGTTTCCCTTCTTGTGATGTGTTTTGACCCAGTTGGTTTGGTGACCTTTTCTAGTGGTCGAAACAAGGTACCGTGATGTTTGTTTTGATCCCAAGGGTGGTGGTGACCCATGTGGTCGATACCTCAACTAGGTTTTACTAGAAGAGGTTTCATGCATGTGTTTAGTGGTTTCATGTTGGTTTCCTTGGTGGAAAAGTGTCCTTTTGATTCCTTTAGGTGTTGACACCTCATATCTACCTCACCTCTCTCCTCTCTTGAGTATATAACCTCTCACTTCTTCATGAAAGTATCATTTTTGCTCTCTTCTATTCTCCTTTCATTCTTGTCCGACCTTGGATCTTGGTGGAGCAAGAGGGTGCTGATCAAGGTGTCTTGGTGGTTGATCAATCTTGCATGTGGTGATCTTGAGCTTGATCGGCCTCCATGTGGTATTCCTTGGTCGTTTCTCTTCTTGGGAAGTGATTCTTCACCTTTGATCATGTTTTTCTTTTGAAACCCTACCTTTCTTCTTCTTCTTTTTAGGCCATAAGACTATGGTTCTACCATGGTGGTCTTTTTGAGAGAAACTTCTCCACACTGGGGTCAGAGTCTATGGTTTGACATGGTGGTACTCAAGTGAGAGAAATCTTTCTTCTCTTTCTCCTTTCTTCTTTCTTTGGTTCGTCCTAGGGTTGTTACCCTCTTTTCTTGAGCTCTATATTGATCATGGTGTTCTTCTCTTTGGAGGTGATCTTGTGGTTGAAGTGTTGATTTTTGTTGGAGATTTATCTTCTTTCTTGGAGCTTGTGATCCTCGAGCCTGGTTCTCCACCTTAGACGGGTTGTATAACTCTCTACCTTCTTCTATTATTTGCACCTTATTTGTGCTTGCATTCTATTGTTTTGATCTCTAAAACTTGATGCTAATGTTCTACATGGATTTATCATGATCTAAGGTTTAAGACTTTGTATTATTCTCATGTAGATTGCTCTCTTTCTTACACCCAAAATTCCTTGTACCCGACTTGTTATGTGATGATTGAGGTGATTTTGATGCATGCATAATGATCCTTGCTAGTATCATCATGGCATGGTTCAACTCTCCTATTTTTGTTGAGGTTTTGATTGGTTTCCTTGAGGATGAAGCTTGGTCTTCTTTTTGCTTGTTTGGTATCTTGATGGATTAAGTTGGAGATAAAGTTTCAAGGTTTTGATGTTCATCTTTGCATGGAGTTTTGTATCTTGTTTATGACGGTTTTTCCTTGATGTTAATCTTTATTTTGAACAAGTTACCTTCTATTTAGTGATGGTATAGTGATGTTGAGGTAGCTTGACGTTAATGGTTGCTACACTCACATTACTCCTATGGTTGCTACATGTTACATGTTTGTTGAGATCATGATCCAAACCCTAATGGGTTGATGGTCGTAACACTTAGGGCCGATACACACGTTTTTGTGTTGATTGTGACAATTGATTTGATGGTTCTTGTTTCGGCCATAACAAGTCTTTCGGTAATGGTTGAGACATATACTTTCATGATGGTCAAGACATATACTTTTGTAATGGTCGAGACATGTGCTTTTGTGGTGGTTGAGACATTGGTCTTGATGGTGGTCGAAAAACTTGTCTTGATGATGGTTGAGACACATGTTTTAGGGTTGGTCTATACACATACAAGGGTGCATGGTCACTACATGTGTGAGACCTTGTAAGGCTATTATATATGTACACATAAATTTTGTTTGATAACTAATGTTGTTTAGATAGTTGATTAACCAAGTTAATGATGATGTTCTAATACTAGTATACTCCAATAATGTGGCAGATGACATAACTAAGGTTTGGTGATTGATTTATGATATGAAACCCTAATGGGCTTTGAGTTTGTAACCCTAACCCTAATGCTCGGGTATGTTATACTTGTTGAGATTACATGGATTGATAGCATGTAAATTATGTTTTCTCTTTCCTACAAGTGTGATTCTAACCTTGCAGGTTAAATGAATGACATAGCTTGTGTATGCTATGGTGGTGATCATATGAAACATGGTGATGGTTATGAGCCGTAATGAGAGATGTTGGATCATATTGATGTGATGCATCCTATGATGTGGTAAAGGCTTAATTCCTATTGTGAGGTGATATCCTCTAGTGATGTGATTGAGGGATTGATATCCCATAATATTGACATTGGTGGAAGCCTTGTATGGCTATATCATGGAACCGTTTGTTACCCTTAGTCCACACTCCTATTGGCTACACAGCCAAAGGGGAGTGGACTAGGGCATCTATCCCTAGAATTGATGACATAATATATGAATGAATGAAACCACAAATAATCAAAACATAGGTGATAGCAAGATATTAAAAATGGAGAAATGAGACATGTACCCCTTTCTAGATTTAAGTATACCCATTAGTGTTTCATTTGAGGTCTTAGAGTCTTAAGAACATGTGATCTTCATTGGATAACTATAAAATCAATAAACAAAACATATTAATTCCTAAGCATTAAGTACGCTATGAAAAGGCATTTAAATAGTTTAAGAGTATAAGAAAAGTTTCTTGGCTAGAAACATCATATAAGCAAGAAGTAGAATTAGGCGTGAACATTTAACAACAATCGTTTATACAAAGCATGTTTTAAGTGTATTTTCAATTATACGCAACAACATATTATGGCCATTGACCATCTTCCCATTTGAAGGGTCCATAAGGGTGTTCAAGATTAGCCAACCATTTGATTGACATGGTACACCTTATCTTGACATCTCATGGAAGGCGCCCAACCTTGTGCCCTTACCCCGAGAATATAGGTAGGTACACAAGGTTTGTATATTGGACAAGTTCAATTATGTTCTAGGTTTGTTCAACACATTTCAAGCAAAATGAACGTACTAATTAAAGGGAACAAGTAGATCAAACAAGTAATTAACTAACCAATCATTTATATGAATATATATACAGACAAGACAATACCATAGTAGGGTCAAGAGAGTAAGTGTACCCAGTGAATAGAGTACAAGATTAACCATTTTGATTCCGAAGACCATAACTAGAAATTTGGACTATATCTTGGCAAATAGGTCATGGTAAAATCCTAACATTTCAAATAAGTAAAAATGAATTAACATCAGCAAGATTAAGTCAATCATTCACAATCATGGTGGTTGGATGTATCACCTAGAACTAGATATCATATCTACAACATAGCTTTCAACATTTCAACTAGTAATCTGAGTTCATTATCAAGCAACATAGTACATCATGGGTTCATTAGCACTTAGAGTGGCACATCACAACTAAATCAGGGATTATTATTAGAGTTCCAAGATCTTAACTAGAGCAATCATATGATTTGAGCAAGCTTAGTCAACACAAGCATCGACATTGGTATAACTAGTCATATTGAGTTAAAATCATGCAAGTTGTCATCATTATAGTATAGATGGGATCTACTTGAGTTAAGATTCATTAATATCACTAACATACTAATTTGATATTATTATATAATATGGACGATCCTTCAAGCAAGACTTTTACAAGATTAGAGATTCAGATATCACATGCACACTAGATCACATATCAAGCCATGATTAGGGTATTTAGCCACATAAGTGCAAAAAACGTTCTACAAGACATATAGGGATACAAGGGATTTAAGGTTTCTGATTTAGGAATTCACATGATCATCTTAGACATAAAAAGTCCCACATGCGAGCTAGGGTTTAGATTCAACATCCAAGTATCCATGTGAAGCATGCTTCAAGGTTCAAGGTACATCATCGAGTCAAATTAGAATGCTAGTATGAACAAGTTCAAATCTTAGTTCAATGTGCATTAAAAGTTACTGATTTTGGTTAAGCATGAAGACTACAGGCACATGCTATTAAGATTAGGCATAAAAGGAGTAACATGTAGCATAAAAGCCCTTTTTAGGTCGTTTTATCAACATAAGACCATTTTAGGGTACAAAAGCTAGCAAAGTTCCAATATTGATGAAAAAGGGTGTTCAAGTTACTTATATAAGGTTAACATCAAAGTTTGACACATAACATACCAAGGTAATGCATTCAATAGAATACAACATCATAAAAGGACGTCAAAAGCATGTACTTTGAATTATCAGTTGAGGAGTCAGCAAATCTAGTGCCTAGAAGTATTTTTAATGAAAAGATCACGTTTTTTATGATCAAAATGACATATTGGATATCCATATTTGGACCAGGCATCAAAATGATATGATTTTTCAAAGATTTTACCTTGGTTCAAGAAATGAGGACCCATGGATCGAGATCCAAGGGTCAGAATGGGTGTTCTTTCTCATGGATCTGACTCTGAGGGCCTTTAGTTTGGGGCTTCTTGGGCCTTCTCAAACTCATATGTTGCAGCCTATGCCCTAGTCTCTAGTTGGAGTCTGCGGTGAGGCGCGACCCTCCTATCAGGACCCATGATGGACCCACTCCCCATCGGACGACGTCTCTACGTCACCCCCGCGTGGGTCCAGCAATGTTCACCCTCAGGCCGCACCGACAGCTGGCAATGGGTGGAAGTGGGCGAGGGGGATGGAGCATTGCACATGACAAAGGAAGAAGCTGATTGGGGTCGCCATCATCACACGAGGCCGGGAGTGACATCATACATGTCCCATCCTGGTCGGAGGGGGGCAACACCAAGATCGTCAGAGCTTGGTGCCATGTTGTTTTTGGTGGTGGAAAAGAAGGGAGAGAAGGTAAAGGAGGGCATGAAATGAATGAGAAACAAGGGGGAAACCGAAGGAAAGAAGGAATAATTTCAAAGGGGTCATCAATTTAAGCAATGGGGGCTAGAGGCACCGGATTGGCCAAGCAAAAGGGGAGTAGGTAGGAGTGTTGTACTTGCTCTAACACAAGGTAGAAGATGACTGAGGGATGTTGGATTCAGATCCATCATGAAGCACAATTCAATCGGATGGCTGGGAGTGTGGATCTATTTCTATAAAGTGGAGCGTTCTCATTGACCGAGAGAAAATGCCATAGATTACTGAGGTGTTTAAGTTGTCTCGAAATTGTGTTTCTTTGTCCGCCTTGCAAAGCTCACATCTCTTAAAACATAACTCCGATTGACATTGAAATTTTTACCATTTGTTCACAAATTTCCTCTAGTTTTTATATCCAAAGTTTAGATCTATAATTATAACTTTGAGGGTACTCAATTTTGAAAATACACCTCCAATAGTGAAATTATGCATTTAACTATAGTCAATTAAGCATGGTGTGACATTTATTCGATTCCATTTCATCAATTGAGTATAAGGTGATCCCAAATTATATAATTGGTGTGAGGAAGTTTGTTACCCATATTAGAGTGTTGAAGGATTCAAGATGTGCATTAATTTAATGCGAGTGAAATTACAGGATATCACATCCTCCCCACCTTAAAGGGAATTTTCTCCCCAAAATTAGGTCAATCCATTGATTTTGAGATTTCATTCTACATATTACAATAATCAACATTCATCACCACTATTTTGAAATCGATCAATTGGCCTCATAGTCCAAGCATAGTCACATAGATCAACAACTTGGAGAGATCATTACATAAATCACAAATTTGGAGAGATTATCCTTTAGATCAATTTTTTTTAGTTGAAAAAATAGAGATATTTGAATAAAGAGTAAAGCATGAGTTTCGTTTCCAACATTTGGGGTTTTAGCTTATACATTAGCCTAGGTGGGGTTATACATCCATGATTCAGAATTCATATTTCAACAATTTGAGCCAAACATCATATTTCAAAATCGTGATTTCATTTTCAATATCTGATTATGTGTTCAAGATCAATGCAAGGTCCCACCCTTGTCCACATGGAGCTCACCCCTAAGTCATAAATAGAATGAGTAGACATAATCATCATTTCAAATTTTTGGAATTTGGGAACATGAAGGTCAACAGTCATATATCAAGGGTGATCTCAAGATCCTACTAGGAAGATCATAGGCTTCAAATCAAGATCATAAATCAAGAGTAAAGATTTCATTATTCAGTATTGAGAGTCAAATTTGGACATCAAAGTCACATTCCAAACATTTGAAGCTAGGGTTAGATTCCTAATTAGACCTAACAGTGATCATTCATCCATATACAACAATTGAGAAACAATCAGTCAATTTTTCAAGAATTATTTGAGCAACATATCAAGACATAAATATTGTGTTCATTATCATGGTATTCGAGGTCAGTGAATGATCTACACTTAGGTCTTTCTAGGAAGTCAACCACAATGTATATTCAACGCGATCATATTTCAAGATCTTCATTAACTCATTATTCAAGATCGAGTATCAGTATTGTTCGGGATTGACCTATTAGAGATGGAGGTCAAGAAATCACAATTGAGTGGAAAGGGTCACCTTTCTAAACTCTAAATAATCAACAAGTTTAGAGGCAGTCATAATAGGTATGTGACCTAGTTATGGGAGTCATGCATCAACCACCACCCCAATCTAGCACAAAAGTCTACATTAGTCATGAGTTGTCAAACATATCCAAGTAGGGAGAGTATAAATTATCAAATCGTTCTTCATAGAGTCACAATATCAAAGATCGAGATCATAATCGGGCAACCATATTTCAAGATTATACAAGATCATGGTCATAATAGGGCAACCATATTTTAGTATTTCACTATGTGGTGGTCGTAATCATGTTCCTTTCCTTTCATGGTCAAGGTAAGGGTATATTTTGGTAATCATGTTCCTTTCCTTTCATGTTCAACATGTTAATAAAAATTGAGATTACCAAGGGGAATGGGAATCAATAGGGAAGATGCCTCTTGTATCAAAGCATTTCATGAATATTTTGAGAGTCCAAGGGCATAGTCATTCCAAGGCATAATCATTGTACATATCAAATAGGGGAAATTTTATTAAGCATGTTTGAGTTTTGGTCAAGAATAGGCAACCATGGATTTAATCAAATGGGGACCTCATCAAAGTGGGGTATAATGTACAAATCATCCTTATGTCATCATATTGAGATCATTATTAGTCTACCTCAAAGAAAGCATGTGGTCTAGATTTGGTAAGGTGGAGTTAACATGATTTGCGAGGTCATACATGAGTACTTGACTACATGAGTATTTTCATTAGTCATAATCAAGTTTTTAGTTTAGGGTCTGGTCATGGCATCGTCATTATGTCACTTAAATTTTACCATTTTGTTAAAATTTTAATCTTTTCCCTTACATAAGCTACCCATAATTGAGAGATCATGTTATTGATAGTCGTGAGTAGCAGGATCACATTAGGAGATGAGAAGCTAATTAATCATTGAATGGGTGGCTTAGGGTTGTCCTTAATGAAGAGATGAGATGCCTCTAGGGTATGTGAAATTGGGTTATTAAACATGCATAGAGGATATGTGATTGCTCTGATACCATTTGTCATGAAACCATTTGTTACCCTAAGTCCACACTCCTAATGGCTACACATCCAAAGGCGAGTGGACCAGGGCGTTCGTCCCTAGAAAGACTCACATAACATATGCATGAATAAAACCACAAACAAGAAAAAGAAAGGAGATAACAAGATATTAAAAATGGAGAAATGAGACATGTACCCCTTTCTAGATTTAAGTATACCCATTGGTGTTTCATTTGAGGTTTTAGATTCTTGAGCACAACTGATCTTCATTAGATAACTACAAAATCGATAAACAAAACATATTAATGCTAAATCATTTACACTATGAAAAGGCATTTAAACAGTTCAAGAGTATAAGAAAAGTTACTTGGCTAGAAACATCATATAAGCAAGAATTAGAACAAGGCGTGAACATTTAACAACAATCTTCTATACAAAGCATGTTTTAAGTGTATTTTTCCATTATACTCAACAACATATTATGGCCATTGACTAGCTTCCCATTGGAAGCGTCTGTAAGAGATCTCAAGATTAGCCAACCCTTTTATCGACATGGTCCACCTTATCTTGACAGCTCAAGTAAGGCGCCCATCCTTCTGCCCTTACCCTGAGAGTATAGGTAGGTATACGAGGTTTGTATAATGGGTAAGTTCAATTATGTTCTTGGTTTGTTCAACATATTTCAAGCAAAACAAACGTACTAATCATAGGGAACAAGTAGCTCAAACAAGTAACTAATTAGCCAAGCGGTTATATGAGCATACATATAGACAAGGAAATACCATAGTAGGGTCAATAGAGTAAGCATACTTGGTGAATAGAGTACAAGATTAACCATTTTAATATAGAAAACCATAACTAGAAATTTGAACAAGATCTTGGCAAATAGGTCTGTAAGATCCTCACATTTCAAATAAGTCAATTTAATTGCCATAAGAAATATTAGGTCCATCATTCATAATCCTGGTGGTTGGATGTGTCACCTAGATCAAGATATCATATCTACAACATAGGTTTCTTAATTTTAACTAGTCATGTGAATTCATTATAGAGTAACATAGTGAATCATGCGTTCATTAGAACTTAGAGTGGAACATCACAACTAGGCCAGGGATTATTATTATTAGATTTCTAAGATTTTAAATAGAGCAATCATATGATTTGAGCAAGCTTAGTCAACACAAGCATCAAAATTGGTATAGCTAGTCATATTTAGTTACAA
The DNA here is from genome assembly GCA_963693085.1 of Alisma plantago-aquatica. Classification (NCBI taxonomy): domain Eukaryota; kingdom Viridiplantae; phylum Streptophyta; class Magnoliopsida; order Alismatales; family Alismataceae; genus Alisma; species Alisma plantago-aquatica. Next base: position 463,262,552 of record OY856409.1, read on the forward strand.
TCATGATAGTTGTCATCATTAGACTATATATGGGGTCTACTTGAATTAGGAGTCATTAGCATCATTAACATACTAACTTGAGATCATTATATAACGTGAATGATCCTTCAAGCAAGACTTGCACAAGGTTAGAGATTCAGATATCACATGCCCACTAGATCACATATCAAGCCAGGATTAGGGTATTTAGCCACAGAAGTGCACAAAAAGTTCTACAAGACATAGGAGTGCAAGGGATTTAAGATTACTAATTTAGGAGTTCACGTGATCATCTTAGACATAAAAAATCCCATGTGCGAGCTAGGGTTTAGATTCAACATCAAAGTATCCATGTAAAGCATGCTTCAAGTTTCAAGGTACATCATCGAGTCAAATTAGAATGCTAGTATGAACAAGTTCGAATCTTAGTTCAACATGCATGAAAAGATACTGATTTAGGTCAAGCATTAGGATGAGAGGCACATACTATTAAGGTTAGGCATAAAAGGAGTAACATGTAGCGTAAAAGTCCTTTTTAGGTTGTTTAATCAACATAAGATCATTTTAGGGTACAAAAGCTAGCAAAGTTCCAATATTAAGGAAGAAGGGTGTTCAAGTTATTGATATAAGGTTAACATCAAAGTTTGAGACATAAAAAATCAAGGTAATCCATTCAATAGCATACAACATCATAAACGGACCTCAAAAGCATGTATTTTTAAATATAAGTAGAGGAGTGAGAAAATCTAGTGCCTGGAAGTATTTTTAATGAAAAATACAACATTTTTCTGATCAAAATTACATATTGGATTTCCATATTTGGATCAAGCATAAAAAAGATATGATTTTTCAAAGATTTTACCTTGGTTCATGAATTGAGGACCCATGGATCAAGATCCAAGGGTCAGAATGCGTGCTCTTGTTCATAGGTCTGGCTCTATGGGACTTCAATCTAGGGCTTCTTAGGCCTTCTTGAAATCGTCTAGTGTAGCCCATGCCTAAGTCTCTGGTTGGAGTCTATGGTGAGGCACGGCCATCCGATCAGGAACCATGCTGGACCTGCTCCCCATCGGACAATGTTTGTACATCGCCCCCGCGTGAGTCCAACAACATTCACCCTCAGGTTGTGGTGGCAGCCGACTGTGGGTGAAAGTGGGTGAGGGGAATTGAGCATTGCACAACACAAAGGAAGTAGTGTATTGGGGTTTCCATCATCATGCAAAGCTAGGAGTGACATCATACACAACCCATCGTGGCCGGTGGGTGGGGGGCGACACCAAGCTCGCTGGAGCTCGATGCCATGATGTTTCTGGTGGTGGAAAAGAATGTAGAGAAGAGAAAGGAGGATATGAAATGAAGGAGAAACAAGGGGGAAACTGAAGGAAAGAAGAAAGAATTACAAAGGGGTCATCAATTTAAGCAATGGGGGCTAGAGGAGACGGATTGGCCAAGTAAAGGGGTGTAGGTAGGATTGATGTACTTGCTCTAACACAAGATAAAAGATAATTGAGGGCCATTTGATTCAGATCCATCATGAAGAACGATTCAATCGGATGGATGGGAGTGTGGATCTGTTGCTCCAAAGTGGAGCATTCTCATTGGTGGAGAGCAAATCCCACAGATTGCTAAGGTGTTTAAGTTGTCTCGAAACTGTGTGTCTTTGTCCACCTCGCACAGCTCATATCTCTTAAACCGTAAATCTGATTGACATAAAATTTCATTGTTTATTCACAAATTTCCTCTAGTTTTTATGAAGTTTGTATCTATAATTATAACTTTGAGGGTACTCAATTTTGAAAATACACTTCTAAGAGTGAAATTCTACATTCAACCATAGTCAATTAAGCATGGTGTGATATTTATTCGATTCCATTTCATCGATTGAGTATAAGGTGATTCCTATAATTGGGTATGAGGGAGGTTTTTACCCATATTAGAGTGTTGATGGATTCAAGATGTGTATTAATTTAATGAGAGAGAAATTATAGGCTATCACATCCTCCCAACTTAAAAGGAATGTTGTCTCCAAAATTAGGTCAATCAATCGAGTTTGAGATTTCATTTTACATATCACAATAATCAACATTTATCACCTCTATTTTTAAATTGACAAATTGACCACACAGTTCAAGCATAGTCACATAGATCAACAACTTGGAGAGATCATTACATAAATCACAAATTTGGAGAGATTATCCTATAGATCAATTTTTTTTAGGTCAAACAAATAGAGATCTTTGAATGAAGACTAAAGCATGACTTTCCTTTGCAACATTTGGGGTATTATATTTGACATTGTCCTAGGTGTGGTTATACATCCATGATTGAGAATTCATATTTCAACAATTTGAGCCAAACATCATATTTCAATATCATGATTTCATGTTCAATATCAGATTTTGTGTTCAAGATCAATGGGAGGTCCCACCCTAGTCCACATGGAGCTCACCCCTAAGTCATAAATTGAGTAAGTAAACATAATTATCATTTAAAATTTTTGAATTTGGGAACATGAAAGTCAGTAGTCATATATCATGGGTGATCTCAAGATCCAACTAGGACGATCATAGGCTTCGAATCAAGATCATAAATGAATAGTCAAGATTTCTTCATTAAGTATCGAGAGCCAAGTTTGGACATCAAAGTCACATTCCAAACACTTCTAAGCTAGGTTTAGATTCATATTTAGACTGAAAGGAGATCATTCATCCATATACAACAATCGAGAAACAAGCAAGCAATTTTTTAAGAATTGTTTTAGCAACATATTGGACAATAAATATCGAGTTCATTATCATGGTATTCAAGGTCGGTGAATGATCTAGACTTAGGTCTTTCTAGGAAGTCAACCACAAGGTATAGTCAATTTCATCATATTTCAAGATGTTCATTAAATCATTATTCAAGATAGAGTATCAATATCATCTTGGATTGACCTATTAGATACGGAGGTCAAGAAATCACAATTAGGTCGTAAGGTTCACCTTTCAAAACTCTAAATAATAAACAAGATGAAAGTTTAGAGGTAGTCATAATATGGATGTGACCTAGTTAGGGGAGTCATGCATCAACCCCCACCCAAGCTAGCACAAAAGTCTACATTAGTCATGAGCTGTCAAACATATCCAGGTAGTGAGAGTATCAAAATCAAATCGTTCTTTGTAGAATCACAATAACAAAGAACGAGATCGGGAAACCATATTTCAATATTTTTGCAAGATCATGGTCATAATAGGGTAACCATATTTTAGGATTTCACTATGTCATGGTCATAATCATATTCCCTTCCTTTCATGGTTAAGGTAAGGGTATATTTTGGAAATTGAGAAGTTCAATTGAGAACTCAATAGTTTGAGTATAATAGGGCAAAATTGAGATCCTTGTTCATCATGTTATTAAAAATCAAGATTACCAATGGGCATGGGAATCAATAGGGTAGATGCCTCTTGTATCAAAGTCTTTCATAAAATATTTTGAGAGTCCAAGGGAATAGTCATTCCAAGGCATAATCATAGTACATATCAAATTGGGGAAATTTGCTTAATCATGTTTGAGGTTTGGTCAAGAATAGGGCACCATAGATTTAATCAAATAGGGACCTCATCAAAGTGGAGTATAATGTACAAATCATCCTATGTCATCATATCGAGATCATTATTTTTCTACCTCGAACATAGAAATCATGTGGTCTACATTTGGTAAGGTTGAGTTAACATGATCTGAGAGGTCATACATGAGTACTTGAACACATGAGTATTTTCATTAGTCATAATCGAGTTTTTAGTTTAGGGTCTAATCATGGCATCGTCATTATGTTACTCAAATTTTATCGTTTCTTCAAATTTTAATATTTACCCTTACATAAGCTTCCCATAATTGAGAGATAATGTGATTGATAGTCACGAGTATCAAGATCACATGAGGAGATGAGAAGCTAATTAATCATCTAATGGGTGGCATAGGGTTGTCCTTAATGAAGAGATGAGACACTAGAAGACACTGTAGGGTATGTGAAATTGGGTTATTAAATATGCATTGAGGATATGTGATTGCTCTGATACCATTTTTCACATAACTTTTTGTTACCCTAAGTCCACACTCCTAATGGCTACATACCTAAAGGTGAGCGGACCAGGACGTCCATCTCTAGAATGGATCACATAACATATGCATGAATAAAACCACAAACAAGAAAAAGATAAGAGATAACAAGATATTAAAAATGTAGAAATGGGATGTGTACCCCTTTCTATATTTAAGGATACCCATTGGTGTTTCATTTGAGATCTTAGAATCTTGATCACAACATATCTTCATTGGAGAACTACAAAATTGATCAACAAAACATATTAATTCTACAACATTAAGTACACTATCAAAAGGCATTTAAACAGTTTAAGATTATAAGTAAAGTTGCTTGGCTAGAAACATCATATAAGCAATTAGTAGAATAAGGCGTTAACATTTAACAACAATCATTTATACAAAGTGTGTTTTAAGTGTATTTTCCATTATACTCAACAAAATATTATGGCCATTGACCAACTTCCCATTGGAAGGGTCTATAAGGGTGCTCAAGATTAGCCAACCCTTTTATCGACATAGTCCTCCATATCTTGGCATCTCAAGTAAGGTTCCCAACCTTGTGCCCTTACCTCGAGAATATAGGTAGGTACACAATGTTTGTATAATGGACAAGTTTGATTATGTTCTAGGTTTGTTAAACATATTTCAAGAAAAACAAACGTACTAATCATAGGGAACAAGTAGCTCAAACAAGTAACTAAGTAGCCAAGTTTTTATATGAGCATACATACAAACAAGCCAATACCATATTAGGGTCAAGAGAGTAAGCTTACCTAGTGAATAGAGTACAAGATTAACCATTTTGATTTAGAAGACAATAAGTAGAAATTTGAACCAGATCTTGGCAAATAGGTCATCGTAAGATCCTGACATTTCAAATAAATACAATTGAATTAACATCAGCAAGATTAGGTCCATCATTCATAACCATGGTCATTGGATGTGTCACCTAGATCTAGATATGTGACGTCCCCAGATTTTCTAAAACTTAATCTGATGTGTGACGTCTAAATTGAAACCCTCACCTCAGCGAGAATCCAAATTTAAACACCCCACACCAGGCTAAGAAGAAGAAAATCAAGGGAGTCAGAAGGAAACACAGTAGCACATGTACATGAACAATAATAAAACCACAACACATGTTCACCATTCAACATATAATTACAACATGAATTGTTACAACATTTGATATTACACATTGAACAGCAAACTTAATCATATACATGTAATACATCTAAACTACAGGATCTTAAGACAACAGGTCCACCTGTACATCAGCTCACTACACAAATCTCAACAAACTTGGATCTTCAAGAGCATAACCACAACCTATACAAAAGATTACATGTGGTACACGTCAACACAATATTTCATGAATATTGTACTGAGTACGCCTACGTGTCTTTTATTTACCTCTCATCATATCTTGGCAATAAGATAAAACTAATATACTTGGCAGTAACAAAAGAATATAAGAAAAGCGTATACTTGCACAAAGATATTCATTAACAAAAGAGAACACATATTTTAATCTCATTTTTCCATTATATACTCATGCATCCGCCTACCAATGGGATAGATGCTTTATGGCCTCATGATCCGCTTACCAAAGAGATAGATCATTTCATATGGTGATCCGCTTACCAAAGAGATAGACCACCTTTAAGCACTACGCTTACCAAAGAGATATAGTGCGTTCATATAATGGAACAGATATATTATGTTTCAAGTGTTCATAGCCATAAGTATGGAAAATCAAGCAAGATATCATACAAGAACAATCATTTCATCCAATATCATATGCCAAGTATTTTACTATGCATATAGAACAAGCATATTGTATAATAAGCCAAGTAAGAGGTAATGGCGTACCATCCAAAGAGACATCCTAATCACATATTCCTGATATCAGATATATCCTCATGTCAACTATATCTTGGTCAAACCCCTGATCATGACAAGATCATATACTATCATCAGGTTCTCATCATCTTTCATCTCATCTTAACCCTAATTACGTTCATTAGGGTTTCACTTAGCCCCTTAGGATATTTTCATTATCACTTTCATTCTCGTTTTAGAATTATCTCACTGTTCTCATATTCCATATTAGGATACATAATCTGAATATCAGGTTCCATATCCTTATTGATACATATTAACCCTAAGTAACATGTATTACTCAAATTAGGGTTTCATCACATGTATTATAGGTCATCTTCATCTAACATGAATTTTATGCATCTAATAGATATCAAAGTTCCAGATTAGCTTCTAGTTACTGATATAAGATTGTTCTGTAAATTTCATCATTTATTGAGCATGTATGCATTTAATACAATTTATTTAGGGTTATTAGCCCAAATTAGACATATTAATCAAATTACATGATTTCTTGTATCAACATCATGATTACTGACATCAGATGGATTATAGATATGATTAGTGACTTACTGGTATTTTCTCATAATTTTTGGTCGATGTTTGATATTTATTATCTATCAATTAAGCATTATGCATCTTACATGATATCACTGATATTTGTGCATCAAAGGCCTGCTATTATACTTTTATAATATTCCACATAAGTTTTTGAGAATTTTGGTACTTTATTTGTATTTTTCTGATGAACAGGCTAATTTCTATGCATTATCCAAGGTATACATATTTTCTGGGAATGTCTTACCTTTAAGCCAATAGGAGTCAGCCACGTGGCGTTTGAGGCATTGTTGTTGGCTCCTCAGCTAGCTTTGAGTCGACCAGATCTGGGGCGGGATCTGTTAAACCCCTGGACCCGATAACCCGGGGCGGCTTCCCCCCTTTCGCCCGATCGCGTGTCCCCGCGGGACTCTGTTTCCTCTGTGAAACAGAGCCTGCTTCCAGCCGCTCTCGGTGCCGTCGTGCGTCTCTCCTGGTCTGAGATCAGTCTCCACAAAGCCACTAGATTCCATCTTTCTCAGCACTTCTCCAGCCTGCTGACGCGTCCTATCACCTGCCTGAGGCTGGAGACGCCACCCCGCCCGGCCTGGCGGCGGTGCTGCCATCATCAGGAGACGTAGCCCTTTCTTCCCAAGGCGCCGCCACGAGGCGCTCCTCCGGCGTTTGCCATCGCTGCTCGGAGCCCGACGCCTGCTATGCCTACACCACTGCTAAAATCTGCTTCAGCAGCAGCTGCGACTCCTGAGTTGCAGTGGGGCAACTTCCTGGAAAGGGACTCTCTGTTGCGGATGGACAGGGAGAACGGTGGAGAGGTTGCTCGATTTCTCTATTTTTGCGGCACTAAAACCACCCGAGCCGAGGGTCAGAGTGGATGCGAGGGCAACTGCCCCATTTGTGTCCCACTTCCACCCATGGTGGGAGATCGTGATGCATCCAAGCACACGGCCGTTTCTGTCCCACTACCTCTATCGTGCTGGAGCAAAATCGTGGCAGGTCTCCACCTCTCAGTCTACATCCAAAGACCATAGTCGTCCAAAACAACCGTCAGACTGCTCCCAAGCTACCACTATGTGAATGGGTGACTCTCAATTTGGGAAAAAGTCAAAACCATAGGATTTGAGATGCAAGGCCAGAATTAGGCCGCACAGACCCAATCAAAGATACATGGGCGTGACAGCCCAACAATTAAACTTTCGTCTATTAATCCTCAAATGCACATATTATCACAAACTTCAAACCTTCATAACTCTCTATAGGAATATCCGATTGCCACCAAATTTTAACCATTGCTTCACCATACTTCAAGGTACAATCCATTCGATTTTGGTGCAAAAACTCAGCTATTTTACTTGTCAAATAAATTCCTCAAGAAGACATAAAATTATGGATCCAAAACATTATATTAACATCATCAACACTCAAACCTATTAAAACATTTGACATTCTCAAAACAACTCAACATGTGTGACTTCACTTGTGTCATTGGACATTAAAAGATTCCAAAAACTATTCTATCACATCCTACACACCTTAAAAGGTATTTCGTCCTCGAAATTAATCTAGAATACCCACTTTGTCACATCATATACATCTTAAAAGAACTTTAGTCCTCGAAAGTAAACCATACTCATACTTCGAGGGAAAACCTTATCTTGATCTCATCCACATGTAGACACTATTCTATGTGTAACATATCCACAAAGGTTACCTAGAACCATGTATCCCAAGCACTATTAGGGGTTTATACAACCATCTTGGTGCACGAGCACTCCATTCAAGGTTAAACTCAAGGTTTAGAAACTTAGGTGATGTCATTACCTATCTCATATATCAGGGTTGCATCCTTATCTTAACCCGTGCATTATTATTCGAAATCATATTACCATGTTTTAAAGGAGTTAACTAACGTTAATCCATTATATCAAGGTGTCATCAGCATTTTATTTAGCTCATTGTTAGGGCATGTTCGTCATTAATATATGCCTTTTAGGGGGGAGTTAATTATCATTAACTCACTTTATCCATCAAGATCATATCAGGGTGTTGTAAGCATTATGTTGTGCTAACTATCAAACTATATCTTCCATCTTTATTAATCATTAAAATTAACACATCATTTAACATGCTTCATTCATATGATCTTATTTCATTGTTCATACTAATTTCAACATTTACTAGTGATTTCATCATAAGATTAGCCAACAATATCACATTATCATCATTATTCCTGTATATGGTTAACCATTTATGCATTAATATCTATTAACCCATCTCTAGGTTTCCATCATATCATGTCTATACATCATGTCTCGAGATCATATTACATTTTTATATTTGTTATACCGTGTTTGTGCCAAACAAACTTATGTGAGTGGCTTGTCAAACATATATCAAAACTTCATCTAGTCCAACTGAGGTTCTCTTGCCCCATATCATGAGGGTATTGTCGTGCTCACAAATCTTTGAGCTAACTCAACTCTATGAGTATCTCATAAACAAAACTTATCTTCCCTCTCATAGTCTAGGGTTTCCAGATTACCTCATTGCCACTAGAGATACTTCATAAGATCTAGCCACAAAGCACAAACTGAAACATTCTATGACATTCTCTTCTCAGCTTTTACCCATGAAACATGGTTACCCAAAGCTCTCTCATATACACCACTAGATTCCTATATGGGAAACCACCAACCCGAGCACGAGGCTTCACACAAACTAACATAGCTACCTCCTCTAGGGTCTTGGGCTCTCTCCCTCACCCAGATGGTAGGCACTCATATTCATGTTCACATATGCACATAAAACCAGCCTCTCTCTCTGATTCTAGGGTTTGGTCTTCCCCAGGACATCTAGGGTTCAACAAAACTATAGGAATCATACATAAAGAAACTCAACTCATTCACTCAGGAGTATTCTACTTTAGGACATATCATAACACATATCTCATATTTCTCATATCTTGGAGTTTAGGTTCTCTAACCTTCTCCCAATGGGTCATAATCTCTCTCTCTCTCGGGAGTTAACCCCGAAATTGGTCCCAACACTAGAGGTCCTCCTTTGTAAAAGAGCTTGAGGCTCATGGTGACTCACAACTTATCTTAACTTAACATATCTTATCTCATAAAAGCCTATTTACTTGCATCATCAAAACTTATCTCAAAACCTCAAACCTAACTCATGTCCTCAACGACAAACATAAAGCATCTTAATCATCTTATATCATCTATATAAGACTTACATCATATCATCACAACTTATATCATCTATCATATATATTCCAAACAAGGCTCTAGACATCTAATCTAGAACTACTCTCTCTTCTAGACTGATGTCATTCTCTTTCACTTAGGTTGCATGATCACCTCCTACTCGTACATGTGTGGGGACACATTTTTGTAATACATATACATAATAAAATATTATATAGTTTTTCTCCGATAAAACAAGCGTCAGAGAAAACTATCGAGGTTCGATTCATTTGGAATCAAAAACCAAATCCAGAAATGAGTGTCCCACACATAGTAGAGAGTACAGTGTCATGAAAACTAGTGAAAAGGGTGAGAACAAGGGGTAGACTAGTGTAGCTACTCTAGACAATGAGTGCCATATGTCTAGGGTTTCTCTTCCCTTGATGCACATCATTTCCCAATAGTGCAACGTCCCATACCGCTGCACTACGAGGAAAGAACGACATCTAAGGACTTGCTATACAACAAGCACCAGTCTAGACCTAGTTCTCAGACATCTAGGTTCTAACCTAGAGGCTAGGTCAGATCTAGTCTCTAAAAGATGACTAATCTAACCCTAAAAGATTTCTAAGTTCAAGGTTCTTTGGTTTTGTGTTGCATAATGAGCAAATGTCAGGCTTTGCTATTGTTCATGCTCTGATACCACCTGTGACGTTCCCAGATTTTCTAAAACTTAATCTGATGTGAGACGTCCAAATTGAAACCCTCACCTCAGCGAGCATTCCATATTTAAACATCCCACACTAGGCTAAGAAAGAGAAAATCAAGGGAGTCAGAAGGAAACACAATAGCACATGTACATGAACAATAATAAAACCACAACACATGTTCACCATTCAACATATAATTACAACATGAATTGTTACAACATTTGATATTACACATTGAATAACAAACTTAATCATATACATGTACTACATCTAAACTACAGGATCTTAAGACAACAGGTCCACCTGTACATCAACTCGCTACACAACTCTCAACAAACTTGGATCTTCAAGAGCATAACCACAACCTATACAAAAGATTACATGTGGTACACGTCAGCACAATATTTCATGAATATTGTACTGAGTACGTCTACATATCTTTTATTTACCTCTCATCATATCTTGGCAATAAGATAAAACTAATATACTTGGTAGTAACAGAAGAATATAAGAAAAGCGTATACTTGCACAAAGATATTCATTAACAAAAGAGAACACATATTTTAATCTCATTTTTCCATTATATACTCATGCATCCTCCTACCAATGGGATAGATGCTTTATGGCCTCATGATCCGCTTACCAAAGAGATAGATCATTTCATATGGTGATCCGCTTACCAAAGAGATAGATCACCTTTAAGCACTACGCTTACCAAAGAGATATAGTGCTTTCATATAATGGAACAGATATATTATGTTTCAAGTGTTCATAGCCATAAGTATGGAAAATCAAGCAAGATATCATACAAGAACAATCATTTCATCCAATATCATATGCCAAGTATTTTACTATGCATATAGCACAAGCATATTGTATAATAAGCCAAGTAAGAGGTAATGGCGTACCTTCCAAAGAGACATCCTAATCACATATTCCTGATATCAGATATATCCTCATGTCAACTATATCTTGGTCAAACCCCTGATCATGACAAGATCATATACTATCATCAGGTTCTCATCATCTTTCATCTCATCTTAACCCTAATTACGTTCATTAGGGTTTCACTTAGCTCCTTAGGATATTTTCATTATCACTTTCATTCTCGTTTTAGAATTATCTCACTGTTCTCATATTCCAGATTAGGATACATAATCTAAATATCAGGTTCCATATCCTTATTGATACATATTAACCCTAAGTAACATGTATTACTCAAATTAGAGTTTCATCACATGTATTATAGGTCATCTTCGTCTAACATGAATTTTATGCATCTAATAGATATCAAAGTTCCAGATTAGCTTCTAGTTACTAATATAAGATTGTTCTGTAAATTTCATCATTTATTGAGCATGTATGCATTTAATACAATTTATTTAGGGTTATTAGCCCAAATTAGACATATTAATCAAATTACATGATTTCGTGTATCAACATCATGATTACTGGCATCATATGGATTATAGATATGATTAGTGACTTACTGGTATTTTCTCATAATTTTTGGTCGATGTTTGATATTTATTATCTATCAATTAAGCATTATGCATCTTACATGATATCACTGATATTTGTGCATCAAAGGCCTGATATTATACTTTTATAATATTCCACATAATTTTCTGAGAATTTTGGTACTTTATTTGTATTTTTCTGATGAACAGGCTAATTTCTATGCATTATCCAAGGTATACATATTTTCTGGGAATGTCTTACCTTTAAGCCAATAGGAGTCAGCCACGTGGCATTTGAGGCATTGTTGTTGGCTCCTCAGCTAGCTTTGAGTCGACCGGATCTGGGGCGGGATCTGTGAAACCCCTGGACCTGATAACCCGGGGCGGCTTCCCCCCTTTCGCCCGATCGCGAGTCCCCGCGGGACTCTGTTTCCTCTGTGAAACAGAGCCTGCTTCCAGCCGCTCTCGGTGCCGCCGTGCGTCTCTCCTGGTCTGAGATCAGTCTCCACGAAGCCACCAGATTCCATCTTTCTCAGCACTTCTCCAGCCCGCTGATGCGTCCTATCACCTGCCAGGCTGGAGACGCCACCCCGCCCGGCCTGGCGGCGGTGCTGCCATCATCAGGAGACGTAGCCCTTTCTTCCCAAGGCGCCGTCACGAGGTGCTCCTCCGGCGTTTGCCATCACTGCTCGGAGCCCAACACCTTCTATGCCTACACCACTGCTATAATCCGCTTCAGCAGCAGCTGCGACTCCTGAGTTGCAGTGGGGCAACTTCCTGGAAAGGGATTCTCTGTTGCGGATGGACAGGGAGAACGGTGGAGAGGTTGCTCGATTTCTCTGTTTTTGCGGCACTAAAAGCCACCCGATCCGAGGGTCAGAGTGGATGCGAGGGCAACTGCCCCAGTTGTGTCCCACTTCCACCCATGGTGGGAGATCGTGATGCATCCAGGCACACGGCCGTTTCTGTCCCACTACCTCTATCGTGCTGGAGCAAAATCGAGGCAAGTCTCCACCTCTTAGTCTGCATCCAAAGACCATAGTCGTCCAAAACAACCGTCAGACTACTCCCAAGCTACCACTATGTGAATGGGTGACTCTCAATTTGGGAAAAAGTCGAAACCATAGGATTTGATATGCAAGGCCAGAATTAGGCCGCACATACCCAATCAAAGATACATGGGCGTGACAGCCCAACAATTAAACTTTCGTCTATTAATCCTCAAATGCACATATTATCACACACTTCAAACCTTCATAACTCTCTATAGGAATATCCGATTGCCACCAAATTTTAACAATAGCTTCACCATACTTCAAGGTACAATCCATTCGATTTTGGTGCAAAAAATCAGCTATTTGCCTTGTCAAATAAATTCCTCAAGAAGACATAAAATTATGGATCCAAAACATTATATTAACATCATCAACACTCAAACCTATTAAAACATTTGACATTCTCAAAACAACTCAACATGTGTGACTTCACTTGTGTCATTGGACATTAAAAGATTCCAAAAACTATTCTATCACGAGATATCATATCTACAACATTATTTTCTACATTTCAACTAGTCATGTGAGTTCATTATCAAGCAACATAGTACATCATGGGTTCATTAGAACTTAGAGTGGCACATTACAAATAGGTCAAGGATTATAATTAGAGTTCCAAGATCTTAAATAGTCATATGATTTGAGCAAGATTAGTCAACCCAAGCATCAACATTGGTATAACTAGTCATATTGTGTTAAATCTTGCAAGTTTTCATCATTAAAGTATAGATGGGGTCTACTTGAGTTATTAGTCATTAACATCACTAACATACTAATTTGATATCATTATAGAACATGGATGATCCTTCAAGCAAGACCTATACAAGATTAGAGATTCAGATATCACATGCACACTAGATCACATGTCAAGCCAAGATTAGGGTATTTAGGCACATAAGTGCACAAAAATTTCTAGAAGACATATAGGGATACAAGGGATTTAAGGTTACTAGTTTAGGAGTTCACATGGTCATCGTAGACATAAAAAGTCCCTCATTTGAGTTAGGGTTTAGATTCAACAACAAAGTAACCATGTTAAGCATGCGTCAAGGTTCAAGGTACATCTTCAAGTCAAATTAGAATGCTAGTATGAACAAGTTTGAATATTAGTTGAACATGCATAAAATGTTATTAGTTTAGGTCAAGCATGAGGACTAGAGGCACATACTATTAAGGTTAGGCATAAAACAAGTAACATGTAGCATAAAAGACATTTTTAGGTCGTTTTGTCAACATAAGATCATTTTAGGGTACAAAAGGTAGAAAAGTTCCAATATTGATGAAAAATGGTGTTCACGTTACTGATATAAGGTTAACATCAAAGTTTGAGACATATCATATCAAGGTAATGCATTCAATAGCATGCAACATCAAAAACGGACCTCAAAAGCATGTATTTTGAAATATCAATAGAGGAATGTGAAAATCTAGTACATGGAAGTATTTTTAATGGAGCGATCACATTTTTTTGATCAAAATGACATATTGGATGTCCATATTTGGATTAAGCATAAAAAAGAAATGATTTTTCAAAGATTTTACCTTGGTTAAGGAAATGAGGACCCATTGATTGAGATCCAAGGGTCAGAATGGGTGCTCTTGCTCATGGATCTGGCTCTATGGGCCTTCGGTCCGGGGCTTCTTCGGCCTTCACAAACTCATCTAGTGCACCCCATGCCCAAGTCTCTGGTTGGAGTCTGCGGCGAGGCACGACTTTCCGACCAGGACCCATGTTGAACACGCTCCCCATCGGATGACATATGTACGTCACCCCCGTGCGAGTCCAGCAACGTTCACCCTCAGGCCACGGCGGTGACTGGTGGTGGGTGAAAGTGGGTGAGGGGTTTGGAGTGTTGCACAAGACAAAGGAAGTATCTGATTGGGGTCTCCATCATCACATGAAGTCGGGAGCGTCATCATACACGGCCCATCGTGGTCGGTTGGGGGGCAACACCAAGCTCGTCAGAGCTCAGTGCCATGGAGTTTTCGGTGGTGGAAAAGAAGGGAGATAAGGGAAAGGAGGGAAAAAAATAAGGAGAAACAAGGGGAAAACCAAATTAAAGAAAAAAGAATTGCAAAGGGATCATCAATTTAAGAAATGGGGGCTAGAGGAGTCGGATTGGACAAACAAAAGGGTAGTAAGGTAGGACTGATGTACTTGCTCTGACACAAGGTAGAAGATGACCGAGGGTCATTGGATTCAGATCCATCATGAATCACGAGTTAATCGAATGGCTGGGAGTGTTGATATGTTTCTCTACGTGGAGCATTCTCATTGGCTGAGAGCAAATGCCATAGATTGTTGAGGTGCTTAAGTTGTCTCGAAATTGTGTTTCTTTTTCCACCTTGCAAAGCTCATATCTCTTAAATCGTAACTTTGATTGACATGAAATTTTAACAATTGGTTCAAAAATTTCCTCTAGTTTTTATATCCAAAGTTTGGATCTATAATTATAAATTTGAGGGTACTCAATTTCAAAAATACACTTACAATAGTGAAATTATGCATTCAACTATAGTGAATTAGAGTGCAGAGGAGGTTGTTATCCATATTAGAGTGTTGAAGTATTCAAGATGCACATTAATTTAATGAGAGTGAAATAACATGCTTTCCTAGGTTGTGTGATAGTAGTAATGGCCTTGTGAATGGCAGTGCTACAAGTATCATGTGATGTTGTGATAAGTTCATACCTTATGCATTTTATATCCTCTTGAGTTGTATTGTGCCGTTATCTTATAGAGTTTGTTTTGGGTTTGTATGTTGTAACTTGATTGATGCTAAAAGATACCCACATGTCTTAATTAATCAAGTAAAACCCTAATTATGTAGGTTCCCTATGTCGTAGTTACATTTCTATGTCAAAGTTTGCTAGCTTATGAAATAATTCATTCCTACATGAAACTCGAAGTGCATATTTTTGAACATGTGGGGGTGCAAGTCGAGTATCTCCTTGCATCCACAATTATAGTTTGTGTGAGATGTACATGCATGAGTTGTTCTCCTTGTGATATGTGATAGGTAGTTGCTTATATGCATGTGATGCCTCTTCTTAAGAATGGCCATGTGCGAGCCTATTCTTCTAGTGGTGTGACCTGCACCCGGGCTGGCTAGGTGTTTTATATGGATGGTCGTGTGTGAGCCAATCCTTCATCTTGACTATATATCATTGTTTGCAGTTGAATGATATGTCTTTGCAATGTTTCTTTCATACTGAATGAAAGGTGTTGGAGAGGTTGTAGATTCTAGCTCTTCCATAGACCTTGTAAGCCATTGATTTTGACTTAGCAGTGGTCAGTTGGATTTGGGTGGTACGACTCAAATCCTTAGGGCATAATAAATGATATAATACATTTGTGTAGTGTAAGTGCTTAGGGTTAAATACACTTGACATTGGATGAACCTTTTCCCTATCCTTGTACTTATTTCTTGAATTATAATGTGATAAGATAAATCGATTGTTATACATGTTCATCATATTCCCACTTAATATAATAATTATTCTACTACTCAGTGGTAATTGCCTTAATTTCTTAATTTGTTTATCAGTGTAATACATATCATTTAGCTGAATTTGCTCCACCTGTTAATAATGTTGTTTATTTTCTTTGAGATAACTATGCTTTTAATAGATTTTGGCAAAAAGTTATATCTCTCACTAGAACATTTGGTCTCACCCCGTGGGTTTCCACATCTTTTAGGTGGTCAAGAAGGAAGACGTAGAGATCATGTTGTTGAGGCTGAGTAGCAAGAGGAGAAACAAATGAGCAAATGTTGGATAAGCTTCTCGTGTTTTGTAGTAGATTCCTAGGTGTCGTCCCTATACACTCGAGTCTTTGGGGGAGTTTTGTAGATGTTGTATATCGAGATGACATTTTGGCTATATGCCTTTGTTGTACAGATATGACAAGTATGTATATGAACATGTTACCTCGTATAAGTTATGACCAGTGAGCCAGTGAACAAGGTTATGTGATGATCTTTCGATATGTGATGTATGATACAGTTGGATTTTTTGTACTCATATATGATAAGTTCTGACTTTTGGGCATATGTGCAAATAGTTTTAGATTCCTATGTTTTCTGGTAACCTAGTTGTTTGGTGTTAATTCTATGCATTGTTTTGAGTGATATCACTTTCATGTGGCATGGGGTGTCACATTAATAGTATCTTAGAAGTATATAAGTTTACTTGCTTTATTCCATTTAAAGAAAATGTCATGCCTTAGACCAAGATCTAGAGGTGAATTATGTGTCACCATTTCTATTGGGTCAGGTGGGTGGACATCATTTTCCACCCCAACTTCCCTACGCATGTGTGACTGGTTCAATGACACAACTTGCTTCTTGTTGTTCTCCCTCTACACAACCATTTCACAATATTTCTTTGCCAATGGACTCCACTTTCCCCTCTGACTCCAATGAATTGTAACTCACAACGAGTGATACCCTACACCCAAAACACCTCTTATATTCTAAGGGGTGTTGTTGTTACTACCTTGAACAACTTCTCTACACTATCACTCACCATAGATCAATTGACAAAAAACCTATCTTGTATTCTCTACAAGATTTCCCCTCTCTCAATTGTGGATGGTTTATTGCAGAGTGTCTGGATGGAATCGGGTTTCTTCTCCGGCAAGAAACTTAGGTTGGAATTGTTTGGGACCTCCCCTGGAAAATTTTCCATGAGGTAAGCATATAGGATCTTTCCCTTTCATTCTATATGCATGACTAACCTTAGTTTTCCCTATTTCTTTGGGTCGACAAACTCGGTGGTCATCATCTTCATGGGTGTTCATCAATAATGAAAATTGATGATCATCGAACTTGAAACCTATGTCAAACCACTCCCGGGTACTTGGAGTAAACGTGTGGGACCACAGAGCCTGAAAAGTCTTGCTGGATTGCCCACCCCTAACCTGGAGGAAAGGCCTATGCTTGCTGCTTACTCAGTGTTTCCCTAGAGCATGGGAAGGGTAGAAAACATGGCCTATTCCAGATAATTTAAAGAACTTCTCTCTTTACAATTTCCTTTCCTCATTCATTCACGCTCTTGGATTCATTTAGTTGTTGGGACATAAGCGTTAAAGGAGGGGAGATGGGGTTCAGGTAGGGACAAGGTATATTTCTTGAAGTCGAAGCGACATCCCCTTGATTGACTTTAAAGAAGAAGATGGAAAGGAAGAAGATACACAATGTCACATTAAATGTATGACAGTCCCACTCATCTCAAATGTGGGATTATCGGTCTTGTCTCTTTTCTATGTGATTTTTGTTTTATCTCTCTCTTCACTCTAATCCAGCCTCTTATGGGTGTTTTTAGTATGGGTTATTCTTTCACATGCTCTTAGGCTTGCCTTGATCTGCATTCAGAGACACATATTCATTCTCTTTGGTAAATATGGCTGGGATGGCTCTCTTCTTGCATCTCGGGGCTCGGTAGGTAGAGGAAGTACTTCCGTTGGTGGGGCTTAAGGGGTCACTACTATTAATTTTTGTATATGTAGCATCTCCCAATTTGATTTGTCATACCACACATTGTCACTCATGTGAATAGTGAAATGACAAATTATGGTCCCTACTTTAACCTTGTGAGTTATGGGTTATCCTCAATTAATGGTCCTGTAAGGACCCTGGCCTAGGTTTTGGGATAACCCTATTTTTTTTGCCCAAGTAAGTTGCTTATAACTTTAATATAATCCTTTGAGGTGTTTTGTGATCATGTGACACACTTATGTTTCAGGTTTGGTCCTATTTGAATATTTTATGAGCAATGTTTGCTTGTTTTGGACCAAAGTACAATTTACCAAAGATGAGGGTATTTAGAAATATGTCACATGATGAATGTGCCCTTAGTGCTTTAGCATCATAAGTGAGATAATGATGCTATGGGGCACCTTTTAGAGAGTTCAAGTATCAAGTTGAGCCTGTGTGGATGACGCTTTTGTTTTATGTGCTAGTTTTGGTGTAAATTGAAAACTACCCACAGTTGGGGTTAACATGAAATTTACCATCTCTAGAGTGTTCCTTCTCTTATTTGACATCATCTAGAGGACAGATAGAGATGGGATCCTTATTTGGATTTTGGATGTGTGGTAGCATTCTTGGTGATGCTTAGATCACATGAGGGAGATGTGTTTTTCTATTAGTTGTGATATCTCAAGTTAGAGGGCCTTGGAGAGGCTACCTATCGATTTTTGAGTGTGTAGGCTTGTGGCCTATTGGTTTGTAAGTGTGAGGGTTGTGGCTTATCAGTTTTTGGGTGTGTAGGTTTATGACCTATCAGTTTATGAGTGTGTGGGGTTATGCCCTATCAGTTTGTGAGTGTGTGGGGTTATGCCCTATTGGACTGTGAAGTGTGTAGGGTTTTGGCATATCCAGCATGACCTTAGTAGGAGACCAAGAGGGCTAGATCTAGCCTACATCTTATCACCATGTCTTGCATGTTGTTATATGTGGCCCCTTTCTCGTGGACAAGTGTCACCTAAGCTCCTAAGGTGATGACACCTCTCCTTTGATCTCTCTTCCTTCCCTCAAGTATATAACCCCCTCCTTCTTCACACATGTAAACCCTTTCATCCATTCTTGTTCCTCTCCTCTTGGTGGACGAGCTTGGGAGCCTATGGAGCTGTAGGAAGTCCCCATGGAGCTTGGGAGGTCGAGTTCCTTAATCATTGTGATTCCTTATCCAACTTCCATCTGGGTGAGTTATGTTTCTTTGATGGCCATTTCATTGATCTCTATTCTTCATCTTCTTCTTCCTCTCTCAGACATAAATCATACCTTGGATGAAGGATGATTAGGACGTGGTACTCTCATCCTTTCCTTTCTTCTTGATCTATCATAACCTTGGCACCTTCTTCTTTCTTGAGGTGATTATTAAGCTGAGTTGGGACTCTTGATGGGCTATCTTCCACCTCGAGAATGTGTTCTTTTGAGCTTTGATCATGGAGATTGATCCCTTAAAGAAGACCTTCTTGAGGAGGGTTAAATAACTCTTATCCTTCTTTGTTATTTTCACTCTATCATGTGTTATTGTTGTTTCTCATCTCTAGATCATGTATCTCATATATGTTAGTAGTTGATGATGATCTTTAGAACTATTTTTATAAAGGAATTTTGTTTAGTTGCTCCCCATGTCTTATACCTTCTTCCCATGACAATAGATGGACTGGTGAATGATCTTCCTAAGGTTTAAGATGACAAAGTCGACACATATACTATGTTGTGAGTGGTTGTCGTGACTTGTGGCATCCAAACCGATACATCATGTGACAAGTGGTCATGACTTGGGGGTGCCAACCAATATGCTTTTATGGGTGCTTACCCATCATGCTCTAGAAATTTCTAAACCGATATGATGGATAAAATGTATGATTTGAGGAGCTAACCCATCATGATATAGTGGTGCTTAGACTGATATGTTGCTAAACCAATATGCCTTGTGTATGTTAACCCATCATGACCATGAGGGTACCTTTTGGGTTGATATGCTTTGAGTGCCAAGCCGTGATTACCGTGGTTGAGTGAGAGGTTGTCACATCTTCAAGTGGAGTTTCCCGTCACACTTTCAAGAAGGTCTAAAATCAATACACACCATGAGTGCTAAACCGATACACCACTAGATAGTCTAAACTGATACTCTTGGATGAGCTCACCCAACACACCTAGATGTCTTAACCTGAAACACCATAATGCAGTCAGGCCGACACATGTGGATGAGGTGAAATAAATATCGCATGATGAGGGTTGAAGGGTATGCTCAGATACCCAATGATGTACACATGTGAGCAATGCATAACATAGAAGAGTGTTGTTTTGTATAATGTATTATAAATCTTAGCCTAAACCTAGTGCACCATAAGATGATGTTACTATAGTAGTCCATCCTTAACTAAAGATCTTATCCCTAGACTCTCCAAAAATGTGGGAAGTAATGGATGTAAGGTTCAATGGTCTGATATACATATGATGTCCTTAATCATGGGATAGTATGACCCATGTGCTCATCTTAATGAAAGTTTATAATCCATGACAAGTGTCAACTATATTTCCTTTTTATACAATCTTAGCTTGTAAAGTGAGGTTAATCACACAACTATGTGAATATATATGATGGTGAAGATAAGCCTCTTTGGAATAAAAGGTGACAACATTTGCATAGAAATCATATTAAAAGTCTAATGATCTAATAAGTACCTTGTGGATACTTTGAAGTGAAACCCTCTAGTTATGTACTCTAATTTTTACTTCCCCTAGTTTGATATGTGGTTAATGGTTTGTAATAAGTAATAATGTATCAGTCAAAAAATGATGAGACATTATGAATGGAGATTGGTCAACATGTTTACATAATGAATTGTTGTAATACATATGCACATGTATGATATGGTGATTCCTAGTTCTGATGACACAACAATCTATGCATATCTAACTAATGTTGTTCAACCTAAATCAATTTCAAGAAAGTGGGTATTGGTGTGATTAGGGTTTGATGCAACCATGAGGTAAAACTCTAATCGGTTACATATAAAGAGTATCGACCTAATTCTTAGGAAGGTAAAATTATTGAATGTGTGTGAATTGAGAGCATGATGTTGTACTACCTCTCTCTCTTAGTTACATAAATTTAGCCTTCTAAGTTAATGGGGTGTTATAATTAGTGAATAGTATGAAGGTGGTTAAATAATATCAAGCATTGTTGATAAGTCTCGGTAAGGGAACACAAAAATTGTGGATATGTGAATGTGCAAACTTGGTTACATTGTCTAATTCTTAGCCTTATACACTCCAACTTATGGGAGGTAGTGAATGTTAAAGATTTGAGATAGATGCTTGAGAACCCAATGTGGAATAAGCATGAAGCCTAATCCCACAATCAGAGAACTTATGAAGCATTGCTTGCCTTATTTAAAGGTGTTTAATGTGTTGAAACGTATTCTCTCTCTAATTATGTATTATTAACGTTGTCACAAAGATGAATGTAATATCTAATGGTTTCTATGTCATGTATATGTGATATGGCACAAATGATGATTGGAATAAGTAATGTTTATATTCCATTGAAACATGATGCGATAACAATGAATCACAAGTATGATGTGACGGGTCTAAGAACCTTGTAAGGGCTTCGAGCCTGGTTGAGAATGAGGGATTGATGTCCCATGATAATGTCTTAATGGTTACAACCTTGATACAACATTATGATATGATGAGAATCAATTTATGGTTTAAATGACTATATCTTCTATTGCATTAATATCCCCGTTCTTTTGAAGAGTTTGCCCTTGGTTGTACATTGGAACTTGATTGATGTCAAAACACACTTTAATTGGTCTAATTAATCAAGTGGAATCTAATCATGTAGCTTTCCATGAGCCATAGATCCATTCAGCGTTACAATTTTCTGGATGGTGAAATGAGTTAAACTTCGAGTGCATATTTGTTTAATATGCGGGGGTGAGGACGAATACCCCCCTACATCCAGGATATGTGATACATGATTTGTTGCGGGACATACCCTGATAAGAGTGCAGCTTCAGGTCGTAGCTCACTAATATGTGATATAGGATTGGCTGCGGGCCATACCTTGATAAGAGTGTTGCTTCAGGCCGTAGCGCAATGATATGTAATACAGGATTGGCTACGGGCCATACCCTGATAAGAGTGTGGCTTTGGGCCTTAGCTCAGTAATATGTGATACAAGATTTGTTACAGGCCATACCCTGATAAGAGTGTGGCTTCAGGCCATACCTCAGTAATATGTGATACATGATTGGATACAGGCCATACTCTGATAAGAGTGTGGTTGTGGTCCGTAGATCAATTTGCTAGCGTCGTGACCTATTCCAAGGTGGTCTAGACTTATACATGTAGACTATATGTCACTGGTAGCAGTGGAATCATGATGTCACTACATGTTCTTATACTGACTGAGGGGATGAGGTCGTGGATTCTGACTCTTCAACTAGACCTTGTATGGCACCGATTTTGAATCAATAGTGGTCAGTTGGATTTTGGTGGTACAACTCAAATCATCAGGGCATAATAAACTCATAAACAACCATAGAGCATAATTGTTTAGGATTAAATACAAAAACATTGGTTGAAGCCTGATAACCTCCTATTTTAGTAGTTTATCTTAGTCTTTTTCTTTAGTTTTTCATACCCTTTTTACGTTTACACTGTATATAAACCTAATTTTATCCCTTTTTATAAATACATCATCAAACTAACTTTTTCCTTTTATACTTGCAGAAAAAGCACAAAAAAATCATAAAAGAATAAACCAGCCTCAAGGCCGAGTGAAGCCAAACGGTCCCAAGACCGCATGGAGTTCAAACGGTCCCGAGACCGCATGAAGCCAAACGGTCCCAAGACCGCATGGAGTTCAAACGGTCCCGAGACCGCATGAAGCCAAACGGTCCCAAGACCGCATGGAGTTCAAACGGTCCCGAGACCGCATGAAGCCAAACGGTCCCAAGACCGCATGGAGTTCAAACGGTCCCGAGACCGCATGAAGCCAAACGGTCCCTAGACCGCATGGAGTTCAAACGGTCCCGAGACCGCATGAAGCCAAATGGTCCCAAGACCGCATGGAGTTCAAACGGTCCCGAGACCGCATGAAGCCAAACGGTCCCAAGACCGCATGGAGTTCAAATGGTCCCGAGACCGCGTGGAGCCAAACGGTCCCAAGACCGCATGGAGTTCAAACGGTCCCGAGACCGCATGAAGCCAAACGGTCCCAAGACCGCATGGAGTTCAAACGGTCCCGAGACCGCATGAAGCCAAACGGTCCCAAGACCGCATGGAGTTCAAACGGTCCCGAGACCGCATGAAGCCAAACGGTCCCAAGACCGCATGGAGTTCAAACGGTCCCAAGACCGTTTGATGCCAAACGATCTCAAGACCGTTTGACGCCAAACGGTCTCAAGACCATTTGACGCCAAACGGTCTCAAGACCGTTTGATGCCAAACGGTCTCAAGACCGTTTGAACCCAAACGGTATCCAGACCGTTTGGATCTCACTCAAAGCCTATAAATAAGACCTCAAGGGCCATCCCTGAGGAGAGTCCAGACGTCCAGAGGTTGTCTCTCTACTACCAGAACAACTCCATTCACCACTCGAGGCTGCCGGTCTGAGACTCACGTTCCATTGCAAGCTACCTTCTCTCTCATCAACAAAGAAGGTGAGAGGAGAAGATCCGTCGTCAAGCAAGCCACGAAGGGTGGAGATCGTTGCTCTCTCCACCAAGGGTTCAACCTTCTCTCCTCAGTGGAGATGATGTTCTTTCTATCTCTTCTTGCCTCTTCCTTTGTTGCTCCCTCTATGAGGAGCGAGTAGTTCCATCCACTGGGGCGCGGGGGCTAGCCCCGCTGCGCATGTTTTGTATTTTGTACTAAAAAGATGTTATCCTTTCGTTTTAATACTAAATCGTTTCATACATGCTCGAATGATGGCCACGTTCTTGTATGCATCTATTGTCTTTTGTTGTGGTTTGTCTACGACCGCTCTCGAGACTCGAATACCGATTTAGTGTTGGTTTGTGGTGTGTGTATCCACCACGCATCCGTTTCGGTGTCTGGGAGTGTATCTCAAAGAGTGGAGTAAACTCACTATCATCCGTTACACTTCCATCTGTATGGAAGTGACTCTTGGTAAGTCGAGGAACACACTTTGCGAGGGGAATGATGTAAAGCATGTGACCATTTGTTCGGGAATGGCTGGCGTTGCAACATTCCCGCACTTCTCGTAGCTAGGTTATCTGAATAGGAGACTAGGCCTACAAGGACGCTATTCGATTTGATAATTATCGCTCGCTTGTTAGTTTTAGATGCACGTTTCATGAGGTTGAGTATGATTCTCTCTTTGGGGACTACATTCTTCATTGACACGTAGAAATGTACCAAATGAGAGCTACTTAATCCTTGAAGGATGCGATGCATTGCTCTTGTCTTGTATGGGCATTGGTCTTGTGAAACATCGAAGGATGCAATGCATCGCTCTTGTCTTATAAGGCATCGGTCTTGTGGAACATCCATGCATCTAGCTTATAAGTCTTGCTTGCTTAGTACATATACAATGCATGTGTAGCGGTGGTAAATACCTGCTTAACCCCAGTGATTCATCATCATCTGATTAAATCTTAGTTTTACTTGCTTTTCTTACTTTTCATGCTTTAGTCTAAAAACCAATCAAATCCAATTCTTGATATAAGTACCAATTAGTAAAAATAACTAAGTGAAGTGCTATACGTTTTCCATCTTGTTGCTTGCAACAAGACCGTTGTCTTTTGGGTTCGATCCTAAATCTGTACTATGATAAGGCTTCCATACTCTTATGGGGTTGGAGTTGTTATCTAAGCACCAGTTCTAGGTAAACCTAGGGAGAACATCAACTCTCTAGGGTTTTTGGTGCATATTTGGGACTACCATTGGAAGAGTAAAATCTTTTGGTGTAAGTCCCAGCTCCATCAAAGCCTTGCCTTGATTTTATATTATTTAATTTATAACAGTTATACATGTTCTTCATATTCCTTTTAAATTTATTAGTTGTTCTACTACTCAGTGGCAAGTGCATATTACTGAATCTATTTACTTTATCCATGTGATATATGTCATGTAGTTAATCCTATTCAACCTTCTCAGTATGTTAGTCTATCTATTTAGTTATCTATGATAATAATAGTGTTGGCAGAGAGTTGTATCGTTCGTTGGGACTTTTGTCTCACCCCATTGATCAAAAATCTTTTAGGTGGGCGTGCATGCCAAGCTAAAGATCAGATAGCTGAGGATATATATATATATATATATATATGAAGAGGAACTACACCTGGTGGATTATGATATATGGATATTGTCTAGAAATAGAGTCCTATGTGTCATCGATGTATACTCAGGTCCTTGGGGGTGTTCTCGAAGTGTTTTGATGATATGGTTATTGACATATGGTTTTAGGTTGTGTGCCTTTTGTGGTATGTGCATACATGCGGTAACGAGATGATTGGAAAATACTGATGTAGCACTTTGAATCGATGTTATGAAATTCAATTATTGACTATTGTGTAATAAATCTCAACTCATGGTGCTTGTTGCAGATCAATTTTAATTTCCTATGATTTTTGGTAATCTGCTATTAATGGTTGATGGTGGTTTAAGTTTTGAGTAATCTTGCTTTATGTGAAAAAGGATGTCACATTTGGTTGGTATCAGAGCTCTAGGTTTGGTGAGTCTACAAGGACCCTAGGACTAGGATTATGATGGTGTTTAAGATAATAACATGATATAAAATATGGTGCATACTGCCCAATCTCAGTACTTGAGTGCCCTGGCTAGGTATTCAAATGTTGAAGGAAACGTAAGTATGGAACTATTAAATTCATTTCTCTTTGATTACTCTCATCAAGTAGTCATTTTTGAACAATCTAAAGAGCATAACAATCAGCAATAATGAAGCTAATACCTCCATCATATTATAAAAAGAGACACGAACGACACTACAATTCACCAAAACTTGAATGTTTGGTGATTAAAAGAGAAAAATGCATCTCCATGACACCTAAATCTAAGTGTGAATATGATAAGAGACATTGTTGAAGCTATAATTTTAAGAAAATGTATGAAGCAAAAGACAAATGAATATGTGCTAATAAAGTAAGTCAAGGTATAAATTCCACCTAAGATGAAGAGAATTCCTAAAACGAGGATGAAGTGAGAAGACAAGTAAGAACAAATGATAAATAAATAAGATGGAACCTGAGTTAATCTCAGACCAACCCATGAGAATAAGAAAGTATAAAGTGCAATTCTCATGATATGTAAAAGAGAACAGGGAAGACGATCCCTCCTCAATAAACAATATGTAAAGAATAATAATTATTTCATGATGTAAAGATGAAAAATATGGTAAAGAAAGGAAATATTCATGAACATGAAGAGAAAAAATAAAATAAACAGTAATGGCATGTAATCATCTTTATAGTTCCTATGTTGAAGACAAGGAAACCAAGGTGAAAACAAGTTAAAGGATACACAAACAGTTGGAAACTCGTGTAATAACCAAAGAAGTTGATAATCCCTTCACCTTGATAAGAAAACCTTGGGTAATGTTGTGGTCATAAGAGAAGTATGTTCCCTTGAGTTCTTTCCTTTCAAGGATGTGGTAGTCAAGTGGGTCTTGTGTCACTTTATGTGCATGGATTAGAGGTGATCTTAAGATGGATACTCTCATATGTATTAGTTGGTCTTGGACTTTAGTTCTGAGATGGTGACATCTGAGAATAGAGATGTTTTATTAACCTTATAAGATGTTGGATGGACCCTTCTGATTTGTTTGGGTTTGGAAGTAGTAGTAGAGGGTGGATGTGAAGAGGATGTGGTGTGTTTTTGGCACATGTGATTGATACCAAGGTAGGGAACCCTAGTATCCGAGTAGTGTTAGTTGTATGGGAGAGTGAGAACATGTTTCTTGATAGGATGATTAGGTGTTTGTCTACCTAGAAGGGTTGACTTTGGATCAATATGGTTACAAGTACCTAATACATACGTATGTATATCAGATGTTAGGGGTTTATGCTCTTCATAAATGTCACATCGATAGGGATGGATAAGTGATGTAGCCCTATCTTAGGGCTCCATCATGTGCCATTTTGTACTTAAGTTGCATCTAAATGTTAGATTACAAGTCTTTTTCCCTAATATGGTTATCATTGTAAATATGCTTATGGATGTTCTTTGCACTATTTTTCAGGTACTTGAACCATGCTTATATGGAAGAGAGAGAAAGAAGGAGTTCTAGGGTTCCCCCACTCATGGAGAGTCCCAAAGAAGGCCCCAACGTCTCCCTCAACCTACCTCCAATGGTCAAGAATCGTCCCCAAGCAAAGCAATTCGAGAATGATGAATATTGAAGTGTAATAAAGTGATGCAAGCCTCGCCACGTTCGTGGCCACAACGCCACAGTCGTGCATTTTTTAGAAATGGTGTGCCCTTTTCAAAAGGTTTTTCCACATAATCCCACGGCCATGGCCACCTACCACAACTGTGGCCATTGAAGACACCACAGTCATGGCCATCAGCACGGGTGTGGTACGAAGAAGAGAAAATGACCGTGGGAAACCACCACGGTCGTGGGAATTATTGCACCAATTTGGCCAGAGTTACAGGTTGTCACCCCCCGAATTCCACGACCATGGCCACCTGCCATGACCATGGCCAAAGAAGCTCAAGACGACCGTGGTGATTCCCCACGGTCACCTCCTCCTCCTCCAAAACGGCCGTGTTACCCAGCATGGCCGTGGTGCCCCTAACACACCATGATCGTGGCATCCCGCCACGGTCGTGGCTACCACCATACTTGACCTTTTTCCAAATTCCTTCACACCACAACCATTTCACCACTCCACGACCGTTCTCCATCACCCTCACCATAGTCGTGGCACACCACCACGGACGTGGTGGTCCACCAACCCTACCCTACTTTTCACTACTTTTCTTAAACTGGCCCTACTTACCCTAGTGCTTCCACCACCACCTATATATACCTGGGTGGCGGCCATAACACTAGGTCAGACGCCCCCTAGCTGTTCTTAGCCTCCACTCTCCACCCTTGATCTCTTTGTGCAATCTCCTTGCATTTTGGTCTCATCATCCACCATTTCCACCCTCATTCCACCATGGAAACCTAGTTCCCTAGGTTTTCATCCAAAATCCCCTACCATTTCATGCATCCCTGCACCCATGGAGGAGGGAGGACGTCTACAGCAAGCTTGGAGGTGAAGAAGGAGGCTTCTACATCAAGCTTCATGGAGTCTCTACTTCTTCTACCCCTTTCTTTTCTTGTTTCCTTGATCATGTGTAGCTAAGCCCCTAGTGGTGGGCTGTTTGGGGTTAAAATGTAACTTTGATACCATGTTGGGGGAAACTTGCTTGTAATGAACTCAATTTCTATCTATGATGATTGCCTCTTGCTTCAATCTCATTTCCTATTTTATTGCATGTGGTTTTTGCTTATAACATAGATTGCTTGCTTTGACATGTTTGATGACACTTAGCTTCTAGGAGGAATTGGAGTGTATGTGGAAATCTTAGGATTGGCTCCTAGGTCCAATTAGTGGATCCCTAGCTAGCCCCCTTTGTTCCTACATACACATCCCTCCATCTACAAGTGAGTGTGAGATTTAAGTAGCTAGTGTAAGTGAGAGTGATACAATTTCCTAGGGCCTTCTAAAGACTAGAGTGGCTAGTGGCATGAGGTCAAATACCCTCATCTCTACTCCAATATCTACCCTCAACCCTCAATTTCTCACTATCACTTACCCTACAAACCTAGATTTGGCTAATCCCATTAGAATTACACCTAGCCCTAGTCTTCTACTAGTAGTATAGGGTATATTCTAATGACATTGTCCTTGTTGTTTGGTTTGGTAATCTAGATATGAAATGAGAACCTTGCATATTTAATGATCTCCCCCAAGTAATGTCAAAGTTACATCCCCCAAACGGCCCACCTACCCTAATCAACTGCTTAAAACCCATCTTGCTTAGTTTGCTTGTTCATGCTAGTCTAGTTTAGTCGCTATTGCTTAATATAGTTAATTGCTTAGTTTTGCTCTTTAATGTTAACTTAGGGTCTTACTCTTGCTAGTGGTTAGTTTTGTTCTTAATTACTTCTTGCCTTGCTAGAGTAGCGTAGCTCTTCTTGCTCTTGCTTAGTTAGTTTGTTAACTTAGTTTACTACTTTGCTTGCTCTTCCATAACTTAGTTTCCATCTTGCATTTCTTACTCTCTCATTAGCATAATCAAACAACCAAACTTTTTAAAACCCTAAAACCCTAAGTTCCGCAAAAGGAACATAGCCCACTTTGTCTAACTCTAGTGCCCCCTCTATCTCCGTCGACCCCTTATCTTGCCAATCACCTATACTACAATAGTACCGCGCACGCTTGCGGGTGACCTATTTTAGTCTTAGCGATTGACTCGATTAGGGATAACATAAATTTCAAAAGCATAAGATCCCACATACCGTGCGCTCTGACCTCGTGGGGTGTAAAAGCACCACTAGCAGGGACGCACCAATAAGTAAAGAGACAATGATAAGATTGTTTTGGGAAATGTTCATTAGGTTGAGTATAATCCCTTGGAGTGCTCCTATCGTGCTTGCAAGTAAGAAAGGTTCCAAGAAGATTGTACATTGGCTAGATATGGGTAAGTAGGGTTTCCACTCCCTATCTAGACCAGTTAAGGTGACATATAATATCTTGAGTTACCTTTGAGATAGTTTTCTTGGATAAGTGTCCTCTTCTTATGAAAGAGAATGTACAGTTGAGAATGTGTATGTTGGAAGGATAGTTGGTAAAAGTAAGACTAGCGTTGAGTCAACATATTAGAGTAGAGCAACAGAAGCATGATAGGGTTTTGTAGTTCCCACTGGATGATAGAACGTATTTCTAGTCTTTCTTTGGAAGAGACATGTTGAGGTTTGAGAAGGTTATGGTAAACTTTCAGGGTTGAGAATCTTATCATATGATCTTATAAGTTGAGGAGGTTATTGATGTGGATATTTGAATGCACTAACAAATTCACTCGGGGTTGAAATCCCCGAGCTTTTACCCAAACCAAAGTGCAATAATACCACCCACAAGCAGACGAGTCTTATCACAGTATAGTTAAGGATCGAACCAAAAAGAAAACATTTTTAAGAATCCTTGTCAGTTGAATCTAGCTCAAGTAAAACTAATATTTAGAACGATTGGTTGATTTGAGGTTATTTAAACTAATTGCAAGAAAGTAAAAGCTGAGTTAAAGTTGGATTGAAATCAGTGATATGGGATCGTTGGGATGGTACCAAATTTCACCACCACTACACATGAAATCATATTCCATCGTGAACAATCCAGGCAAGATCTAACACTCCAAGTAGAGATGCTGCAAAACCCCCCATACGGGCGTCAGGTTTTGCGTAAGCATCACCTTAGGCATCAAATGTATCGTCACCATCCAGATCACTTTACTTAAAACTCTGAAGATACAGAAATCCATGGAGGTTGCGGGCCCCCCATATGGGCATCATGCACATAGAAGCGTCACCGAAGGATAGATGGCTCATCCCCTCACTGATCATACACTTACGACCTCAGAGGAATCCCATCCTATTTCTAGTTTGGGAGTCAGCTGCGCTAACCGATAAGCAAGCATGCGATAAACATACTAGCTAACATCAATGATTAACAAGAAGATACAAAATCCAACTAAGGCTGTAAACCCCCCATACGGGCGTCAGGCGCACAGAAGCGTCACCGAAGGCTAGATGGCTCGTCCCCTCGTGGATCATACACTTACGACCTCAAGGAATCCTTTCAGAAGTTCTCGTCAAGAAGTCAAACTTGTTAAATGACGTTTGAACCTATATATAGATGTGATCGCAATATAGGGAGCACAAAGATGAAAACAAGCACAAAACCAAACTACTAGTATAACGATTAAAAACAAAATGAAGAGTTATATACATTGCCATGGAAAGTTTTAACAAAAGAGCATGGTTTACATGGGAAGCGGGGCTAGTCCCCGCACCCCAGCGAAAAGGGTACTACTCACTCATGATGCGATAAACAAGAAAGATGAGAGAGAAAGAGAGATCCGCCATGAGCTCGATGCAGAAGGTAGTCGTAGCTTGGTGAAGAAGATACGCCCCTTGCTCCGTCTTCCTTCTCTTCTCAGCCTCCTTGGTTGCAACACGGGAAGTAGGTGTAGTGGAACTTGATTGGAGTTGAGTTCTGGCAGCCTGGCAGCGTCTGGATCCGATCCCCCCAAATGAGGACCCTTGGGGTCCTATTTATAGGCTCAGATCTGTCTCCAAACGGTTTGGATAGGTTGCTAGAAATATCTCCTCCAAACAGTCTGGAGACCGTTTGGTGCCAAACGGTTTGGAGACCGTTTGGTGCCAAATGGTTTGGAGATCGGTAGTTGCGTCAATCGATCTTGAGGACGATCTCGGTCTCGGCATGAATGCGTGGCATTTGATCTTCAATCGGTCTTCACACTCACGACAAACAGTCTTAGAAATCGCATGGATCCAAACGGTCTTGGGACCGCATGGACCCAAACGGTCTTGAGACTGGATGGACCAAAACGGTCTTGGGACCGCATGGACCCAAACGATCTTGGGACCGCATGGACCGAAACGGTCTTGGGACTGTATGGACCCAAACGGTCTTGGGATTGCATGGAATCAAACGGTCTTGAGACCACATGGACCCAAACGGTCTTGAGACCGCTATCGGTCATGCGATTTGCAGCTCGCACGGTCAACCTTAGCAATCGGTTTCAGCATTCGATCTTCGTGTATTCCAGCAAGCGGTCATGAGACTGTAAGGACCTAAATGATCTTGGGACCGCAAAGGCTCAAACGGTCTTGGGACCGCATGCATGGAATTGCTTGGTTACATGCATTAAATGAACAATATAGCTAAAACCTTGATAATTGAATCAGCTTAGTAGTTTTACACATTATGATTCTGTTGAGTGAAAAAGGAGTGAATAGAGTTGAATTTTTTTCAAGAAGATAACTGAATTCCATGATAAATATGCACTCGTCAATATACTTCGAACTTAAACGTTGCTCGTCCTCGAGTAACACAGAATCTGAAACAGTTGCCAAATGAATACTTTCAATTCGTGTGATTGCTTCATCTTCACATCACAATTGTTATCTTTCTGCTCAATATGAATCAGTATCTCAACCTCCTGGGACCACCAAACACATCTTACCATATCTTCATTCTTGAGTTCATTTTCCAACATCACTTCCTCCTCACTTTTTATCAACAACAAGCATGTCAAAGAGTTTTGTAAGAGTCCAGAGATACCCACAGAATCAACAAGTGTGCATCCGATCTGACACTGGTGTTTTTCAGGATAGTGGGGGCATGCGTTGTGCCCTTAGGTGGAAAAAGGAGTGAAGGGTGGTACGGAAATAAGAAGTAAATCTCTCCTCTATTCGACTTGAGATTTTTATTTGTTTTGCAATTTCATTTATTTCATATTTTTGTTGTGCAGATCTCTCCTCTATTCGACTTGAGATTGCATTTCTTTTTGTGTGCACTTGGGCATCTTTTGTTTGCAAATCTCTCCTCTATTCGACTCGAGATTGAATTCTTAGTGGTACGCCCCTATTTATTTGTGAGGGGTATGGAAGAAGCGGATAAGGGGGGAAGAGGCGTGCCACCCCGAACTTAGGGTTTGGCACAAATTCAGTTATTTTTGTTTCTTTTGATGAATGGAGGGGTACGAAGATGATGGAAGAAGTGTAGAAGAGAGTTCCGATTATAATGCAACTTGATTTACAATTCAATTCACTGGGTTGCTCTCTTTGTCGTACTCTGCTCAAATAATGACTTGATGAGGATCCAGTGGGGATTCCATGCTAGTGTTCCGTTAGTCAGTTAGGAAGCGCGACATGTTTGATCCCTATTGGTTTGACAGACACTTATCATATTTACAAAAAGTGTCATGAGGTTAGGAATCATAAGCTTCACAAGGTGATTTCAAGCAAAAGGCTTGTTTCAAAAATTGGTTCTTTTGAGGATTTACTTTGAATAAGGGGGTATAATGATTGAAAATGCATAGAAAGGTAGTTCATGACTATTGATGATACCAGGGAATGTCAAAAATTCATCCAGTATCTGTTCAAAAATAAAAAATTTGAAGGTTTTGAAAATTTTGTCAAAAGGATGGGTGTAGGTGGAATGTGAGGTATGTACCACCCACCCTCCACCCCAAACTTAGTGATTTGTTCGTCCTGAGCAAACCCTAAATCCAAGATGGAGGGGAATGATCATGCCAGAATGACACCCGGGTGTGGTTGCGTTCGGATCGGCGCACATCCTCTTATCTGAAAATTTCAAGGGTAAATGGCAGTTAGATCTGAAAAATAGTGTCTCGTATGGCAAATTTTATTTAAGGAAAAGTTAACTAGAAGGTAAAATCAAAATATTGAAGAGATAAATAAAATAGATTTATTGATCGGGTTGCCTCCCGACAAGTGCCTTTGTTTTACGTTGATGGCTCAACTAAATGCTTCAACTTCACAGTGGGTCGTTTGGATTGGCGAGTTCTAGCATTTTTTCTGGGTCTATGTCAATCGAGGTGAAATATCTCTTTAAACGATGGCCATTTCTTACAAATTCACCTGACTTGTCACTCCATAATGAGAAGGCACCATGTGGGGAGATGCTTTTGACAATGTAAGGAACAGACCAGCGGGAACGGAGTTTTCCAAGGAATAGCTTCAATCTTGAGTTAAAAACAAGAACTTGATCTCCCACTTGTATGTCTTTTTTCTCAGATGTCCATCGTGCCAAAGTTTCGTGCGTTCTTTGTATATTCATGCATTCTCATAGGCTGTCATCCGGAGTTCATCCAGCTCTTGGAGTTGCAGAATCTTGGCTTGGCCTACTTCTTTCATATCAAAGTTCAATTGTTTAATTGCCCACCCTGCCTTGTATTCCAGTTCGACTGGCAGGTGGCAGGCCTTTCCATATATTAATCGAAAGGGTGTAGTCCCAAGGGGTGTTTTGTAAGTAGTACAATAAGCCCATAAGGTGTCGTTGATTTTTGCTGACGAGTCCTTTTGATTACGTCCAAAAGTCTTCTCTAGAATATCCTTTAGTTAACAGTTAGAGACCTCAACCTGTCCACATGTCTGTGGATGGTAGGGTGAGGCTACCTTATGTGTTACATGTTATTTTCTCAGTAAAGCTTCAAAGCTTCTTTCAAGGAAGTGCTACCCTCCGTTAGATATCACGGTTCGTGGAACTCCAAAACGGGGGAAAATAATATCTTTGAATAATTTGTTGATGGGTTTGGATTCACTAGTGATGGTAAGTATAGCTTCAACCCATTTTGAGACGTAGTCCACCGCCACTAGGATGTATGAAAATCCATGAGAAGATGGGAATGGACCCATGTAGTCCACCCCCCAAACATCGAATATCTCAACTTCTTGCCATAGATTTAGAGGCATTTCATCTCTCTTTGTTATGTTACATGTTCGTTGACATTTTTCACATGATAGGACAAAATCGTACGAGTCTTTGGATATGGTTGGCTAGAAGAATCCGCATTGCAAAACCTTTAAAGCAGACTTTTTAGAGCTCATATGTCCTCCCACTGGTCCTGAGTGACATTGTTCCAAAATAGCTTGAGCTTCTTCTTCGACGATACAACGTCTATATAATCCATCAGCACAAAGTTTAAAAAGATATGGTTCATCCCAGTGATATTTCTTCATATCATGCATGAACTTCCTCAGTTCATTCCCGGTGCATTGAGGATGGATGACCCCAGCATCCAGGTAGTTTACAAAATCTGAATACCATGGTATGACTTCTGAGACCCTCATTAGCTGATCATCTAGTAGGGAATCATTGATCGGAATCTTCTCAATATCCAAAGTGTGTATACGACTGAGGTGATCTGCTACAACATTTTCCATTCCTTTTTTATCTCTTATCTCTAAATCGAATTCTTGTAGTAAGAGGATCCATCTAATCAGCCTTTATTTTGCATCTTTCTTTGTCAGAAGGTAACGAATAGCAGCATGGTCTGTGTAGACAATGACTTTCGAACCGATAAGGTATGACTTAAACTTGTCGAAGGCATATATGACTGCTAGAAGTTCTTTCTTGGTAGTTGCATAATTCCTCTGGGCTTCGTCGAGGGTTTTTGATGCATAATAGATCTCGTAATGTTTCTTTTCTATATATTTCCCTAAAACAACACCCACAACGTAATCACTGGCATCACACATAATTTCAAAAAGATGGTCCCAGTCAGGAGCTCTAATGATCGGAGTGGTTGTAAGGGCTTGTTTCGGTGTGTTGAAGCTATGACACAATCTCCATTAATATTGGAATCAATATCCTTTAGTAGCAGGTTCGTCATTGGCTTAGTTATCTTGGAAAAATCCTATATGAAACTTCTATAGAATCTGGCATGACCAAGGAAGGCACGAACTTCTTTTACATTCGTGGGAATAGCCAATTTAGAGATTACTTCAATCTTGGCTTTATCTACTTCAATTCCTCTATTGCTAACCCTATCGCCTAGGACAATGCCTTCTGTTACCATGAAGTGACATTTTTCCCAATTTAGCACGAGATGCGCTTCTTCGCAGTGTTTGAGGACCAGGGAGAGGTGCTTTAGACATGAATCTAATGAGTCTACGTATACAGAAAAATCATCCATGAAGACCTCCATAATAGTTTCAGTAAGCCCCGCAAAAATTGCATCCATGCAACGTTGAAAAGTTGCGGGTGCATTACAAAGACCAAACAACATTCTTTTAAATGCGTATGTTACGAATGGATAGGTGAAATTCATTTTTTCTTGATCATCTGGATGTATGGGAATCTGATAGAATCCAGAGTAACCATCAAGATAATAGAAATATTCGTGGCGAGCCAAACTTTCTAAGACTTGATCAAGGAAGGGCATAGGAAAATGATCTTTTCGTTGCCTTGTTTAATTTTCTATAATCTATGCACATCCTCCACCCTGTGACTGTTCGAGTGGGGATGAGCTTGTTATTTTCATATGGTATAACAGTTGTTCCACCTTTCTTCGGGACGACATGCACTGGGCTCACCCATGGTGAATTGGATATCAGATAGATTATTCTAGCTATGAGCAGTTTAATGACTTCACAACTGACCATTTCCTTCATATTAGGATTCAACTTCCATTGTTGCTCAATAGTTGGCTTTTGATCTTCCATCATAGGGATCTTATGCATACATAGTGCTTGACTGACCCCCGTGAGGTCACTCATTTTATATCTGATGGCTTTCTTTCTTTCCCTTAATTCCTCCAGAAGCTTCTCTTCTTGTTCAGTTGTTAAATTGGAATTTATAATAACTGGACAAACCTTGAGATTGTCTAGAAACATGTACTTGAGTCCTTTGGGTAGGGGATTCATTTCGGGGGCCTCTGGTTTTTCACTTGCTTCTTCTGTAGTTTCCATAGCTTTGAATTCTTCACTAGTGGCTTCAACATCTTCTTTAGCAAAGTCGAGGGAGTCAGTGTAATCATTTGCTCGTTTGTCGATTGGATCATCGATTGATAGGTCTGATAGAGCAGTTTCTAAGGGATCGTATGATTCATGATACTCTTAGGTTAGATGTGACATTTGCTCAATGCAATCAACCAGATAGACTTCTTCCTGTATACTGGGTCTTCTCATACTTTCAAAAACTTTGAATTCTAGAGTCTCTTTGCCTAATCTGAGTAGTAAGGTACTGGATTCAACATCAATTAGGGCTCTTGCAGTGGTGAGGAATGGACGACCAAAGATGAGATGATATATGGTGTCCTCTTTTATATCCATAATGACGAAGTCGCATGGAACATATGTATCCTTTCCTACCTTGACCGGGATATCTTCGAGGATTCCTAATGGACATTTTATCGAATTTTCTGCAAGATGAATACTCATACCAGTAGGAAGCAATTCTGCAAAACCTAATCTTTTGCATAGGATGAGTGGCATAATAGAGATGCTTGTGTCGAGATCGACTGATCCTTTCTTGCATGATGAGTCACCAATGTTCCATGAAATTACAAAGGATCTTGGGTCTTTTTGTTTCTTTGGCATCTTGCTCAATATGATATCTGATGTAGTTGTAACCAGTTTTACTGTCTCATATTACTCAGTTATATACTTCCTGGTGAGGAGTGACTTTAGATATTTAGTCCAGGCTGGTATCTCAGCCAGAGCGTCCAAGAAGGGTATATCAACATGAAGTTTCTTCATAGCCTCTTTAAGCTTATTGAATCTAGTATCGAGCTTGGTTTGCTTCAGGCGGTATGGGAAGGGTATACAAGGTTTATATACAGGAATATCTAGTTCTGGTGTTTCAGTTTCTTCATCAATAGATTTCTCAGGACTTCCCTTATCTGTCTTATCTTCCTTTGATTGAGACTCTGGTGATGTTGAGTTTTGGACAATTATAGGTTCATCTTCATCTGTAATAACCAGATGTGTCTTAACTGGGGGTCCGAATAGTCTTTTCCTGACCTGGTGGTGACTGCCTTCAACTGTTCATGATGCTTGGGATTGTTCTTGGGTTGACCAGAAAAGACTCCAGCTGGTGGCTTTATGCTAGCAACAAGTTGGGCTAGTTGGGTTTCAATTGCTTTCTGCTGGGCTTGTTGGTTGGCTATCATCGTTTGCTGAGTTTGCAACATTTTTCAATGGCTGATAGCTTGTCATCAGAAGGTATGGGTCATGTTTGTCCTTGCTGCTGATTCAGGTTCTGATACTGAGAGTTGTTTTGATAGTTATTGTAGTTCCTATTCAGAAAGCTTCCTTTGAAGTTTCGTTGATTCCCAAAACTTTGTTGTTGATTATACTGGAATCCTGGTGGGCCTCTTGATTGATTGTTGGAACCGAATTGATGTGAGTTTACTGCTCCTGAGGGGTTTCCATATTGAAAACCTAGGTGATTCCTATTATGATTCGGATTGTAATAGCTTTGCCTAGGAATAGTGTTGATAGCATTAAGATTTTCCATCTGACCATTATCTCCTTGTCCACATACATTGCTCATAACAACGTCATAGAGAACATTGCATGATAGAGTGGAGTGATCCGTGATTTTGCATGCTTCACAAAATAGAGAAGTGACTTAACCTATTCTGGTTGCCGAGTGGGTGAATGTCCTCTCCCAATAGCAGCTAGAGATGATTCAATATGATCTTGCTCGGCAACTAAGACCTTCAAAGTTTCAGTGATAGACTTGTATTCAGGAATAGCTTCAGCCATGGCTACTTTCAAGACTCCTTTACCTACAGATCTACCCCAATTGGCTTGATTTTCTGCTCCCAGGGTGACTACCATTGTGACGTCCCCGGATTCTAATTTCTCCAAACCCTATTGGGAATGAGATGTCAGAATCCGAAAACATCATCCTATCATATCAGAAAGTGATGCGGAAGCATAATACGCATACATGAACATACAACCATAACATACTCAACATTCAACATGTATATGTATACATCATGAATTATTACACAATGATTTACAATTACATATTGAATGAAAATTCTACAATCTATAAACATGTATGCTATCTAGGATCTTAGACAATAAGTACAACCTGTTCAACTTGCTCACATCCTATTCTTTTATCCCATGCTAGCTGTGAACCTAAAACATACGTGAAACAGTGAATCAACATAAAGTTGGTACGTGGTTGAATGATACTATACTATGCTGGCATATTTAAAATACTTGAAAAAGAAGAAAGAAAAATGAAAGCATTATTTAAGGCAGAAAATTAGGTAAACCCAAGTTATTAACCATATTTCAATGGATATGTATTACTATGGTGGACTTATCACAAACATAAATATTGGGCCCTATCCTTGCGTACCGTGTACCATTAGGGATCTCCCTGCATACCTTGTACAATTAGGGAGGTGCTAGTCAACATTAATGATTTCCCTCTCTAATAGGGAGATTAATGAACCATCAGTAACTACATTCCATTTTATTTCCTTAGTGTTCTTATTGTTTAAGGAGGAAATGACAATACATATAGAGGTACATCCAACAAGATATTCAAGTACAAGCAAGCAAGTAAATATAGTTACATCCAACAAATCTAGTCATATAATTATATCCATGTACCTTGATTTCAGAGGCTCTTATCACATCCATGATCATCTAGAACTTTGTCCATGACCTGATTAATAACAATTAATCATCATTAATACATGTTTCATCATATTACTGATAGTTTAGGTCTGAATTAGTGTTTAGGTAGAACCTAGATTCAAACTGACCTTAATTTAGTCTCTGGTATTTTTCTACTGACTTATATGTCATATAGGTCTGGTTCGATTTTCACCATGTTCTGATGCTTTATCTATTTTCTAGAATAATTATGAGACAAAAATCATCTTATAAGTCACTAATAGAGAAGGACCTAATATTTTGGCAATGTAGTTCTGATCAGATTCAACCTATTATTTCTACATGATATTAGGGTCTGGAATTAAAGTTCCTCAAAATTTATGTCAATAATATTATTTATTACATTTAATATATCCTAACAGAGGCATCACCTTGTAAATTAAAAACTAGCAATAATACTGCCTCAAAGGTCTGTTCTAAGGGTTTCATCATAAATAGGGCATTTTTCTGAATCCAGCGGTATTTTTGGGGTAATTATTGGCCATGGGAACTATTTACTAAGCATTTTCTAAGAAAATGACATTTTTTTGGAAATTATAAGTATTTACCTTGAGTGGTTTACATCCTTGGTTTGATTAGGCCGGCCGGTTTAGTGGATGGTCTGTCTGAACCGATCTCACCCTAGTTTTCTTTCCCGATCACGATCACGCTCTCGAAGCATTGCCTATGCTCCAATCCTCCTCCGCGAGTGCGGCCGCGTAGAGGCTCGGTTTCCAGTGGGGAACCATGCAAGCTTCCAACACCCACCTTGAATCCTGATAGCTAGCACGACCTCACTTGCCATCCACGAAGGTCGCGGGTGCCATGGTTCCTCTTCCCATCTCAACCGGAAGTTCCAAAACTCCGACATGATGTGAAGGAACCCGACGATGCCTCCTCGTCAAAGGCAGCACTTTGCTCACAGAGCTCCAGTAGGTGCATCAAGGTTCCAGTTTGAGTCTAGAGCCATCACATGCCGATTTTGCCCTGGGATATGCTTCGGAGAGCTCCTTCCTCTCGAGTTCCGTCGTTCACCCCTACTTCGCGAGAACCCAGTTCTCGTGAGTGTGCCGCCGACGTGAAGGATCAGTCGATGCGATGGTGATGTATCATGATATACCTCGAAACAGATTTGATCCTTGCTCCTCCTTAGTTATCAACTCTCTCGACCCGCTCTCTTTCTCTCCCGCTAGCCTTCCTAGTCGTCATAGAATAGGGCGTCGTCGTGGAACAGACTCCTGACAAGCGACACCTTTGCATCTTGATGTTCTCGTCATCAGATGATGGTCCTGCGACGCCTTCTAGTTTCTAGGCTATAAGAAGCAATGGAAGTAATGGTTACGAGGAAGAGGAGAGTTGTAGGCTGGTTTCCGTCCTCTGGCTGGGGCCACAGCAGAGTAGGTGGTCGGGTTGTATGGCGGGCTGGTAGAGGAGCAGTGCCACTGACTGCTGCAGGTTGTTGCTGGTGAGGTGAGGACCCAAAGGTAGGCGGTGACGCTTGTTATTTGGATGTGTCGCTGCCGCCAATCCAAACTGGGTTCAAGGGATCATTGTTGTGATCTCTGTGGGTGCTGATGTCGGTGGTTAAAGTGGTCATCGACATCAGGGAAGAAGTAGTGGTGGTAGGGATCGGAGATGATGGTGGGGGTCTTGCCTCTACTGTAAAAAGTGACAGAGAAGGGAGGGTGTAGAACACATCTAAACTCCCTCATCTATTATCCACGTCCTATGATAGAGGGGTTGTTGGAAGGATCTGAGCTTGGCGAGGCTAGTGGTTTGCTCTAGGTCTAGATCTTTTTTCCTTTACTTCAGATGCGTGCATAGGGGACCAAGTCTCCCGAGTACCATCTCATCCGTAAGAAACGAAGGTGGGTGACGATTGAAATATGGGTGTAACCTATCCCATATGCTAACATGTGCCCCAAAATCCTTACTAATAGACCATTGTTCCTTGCGCATCAGATAAAAAGCCCAAGAAAATTGTTGATTACTTATAATATCTGTAAAAGATATCCCCTATGTATCCAAATTTTCCAAGGATAATAATTCTCACATAGTAAGTCAAGATGGCATGAAATCCTAGCATAACCTTAGAAA
The DNA here is from genome assembly GCA_963693085.1 of Alisma plantago-aquatica. NCBI lineage: Eukaryota > Viridiplantae > Streptophyta > Magnoliopsida > Alismatales > Alismataceae > Alisma > Alisma plantago-aquatica. The sequence goes on from OY856409.1 coordinate 463,304,301, forward strand.
CACTTAATCTAACTCATGACCACAAGGAATTCCATATATATATATATATATATATATATATATATATATATATATATATATATATATATATATATATATATATATATATATAGCCACCTAAATGAGCTACTCGAAGAGGTCACTTTCATGATTGCACAAATCAACCTTAAATGCCCACTGATTTTTAATGAATCATCATAAACCTAATATGATCATGATTTCAGGAATTGATCATTACTTAGACATTAGAATACATATATTTTTTCCAAGGGATGTCTTACCATATTTTCCCAATTATATCGACAAATGATATTTATCATAATTGAGCTTTAACTAGGTGCCATATCCTAATTTTTAGCTTTATACAGTTATTTTAGGTGAATTTAACACATAATTGGAAAACCAGTTCCTCAATTTGGGTTTAGTCACCTACACAACATCCATGGTCCTCAATTAATGTATTGGGAAGAAAATTCCTAAAATTTAGGGTCATCACATTCACCCCACCTTATAAGGAATTTCGTCCTCAAAATTCAACTAATATCATACTCAAGGTGGCATCAAGGAGTTCAACTTCATATATGTGACCCATTCTTAGGTTCTAAGACCACCATAATTGCATGCACTCTAAGTTGTCCGCTTAGGGTCTAGAGATTCTTGGGTGTGTCCACCCCACCTTATATATATGTGGAAGCATCACTTAATGTCTTAGACGTAACATGAAATTATGATATCTTATGATTACATCACCCCTATGGATACGAGTTTTGTACATAATTTTAAAGTTCAAGAGGAATTCGTTTATATGCCATGATATTCAGATTGTTGAAATCTAACATCATTAACATCTTACAGTGATTTTAGCATTAGAGGAGATTTATCTTCCCCCTTGATATTAATTTTTTTTTTAAGAAGGGCTTATGTAACATGTTGACCATTAGGGTTTCACCCTATGGTGTGATATTCATACTCAACATAGAAGCATACATTGAGAAGGATCAAAGTTACGAACTATATTTTCTGATCATATATCCTATGATCCAAAAATATCTTTATGTCAAGTTCATAAGTTCAACCTTTTACGTCTTGCATGTATTATGTGAAGGGAAAAAGAGAATATACGAAGTTTATCCCATGATCTCATCATCATATCTTTCATGTTTCATATGAAGGGAAAGGGAATATTTTTATTGTCAAACTTATAATGATTTCAATCTTGGGTGCTACATGTATGATATAGGGGGGGAAAATATAGAATAGGTCAAGCTTATACGAGTGACTCCTCATATATAAATCATCTATATAGCTCAAGTGAGGTTTCTATCATCATATAATAAGAAAGGGAAGAAGAAGGGAGAACATGTATGTTGAGTATCTTTTGCACAAAGCATCATACTCTCATAACTAGAGTTCATATATTACCTCACTTGCAACTAATGATGAGATTCACAAAATATGTCACACCAACTAGGACCTAACTCAGCCAAAGGATTAATTTTATCATATGGGTCATCTACCCATCCTTTTCTTTTACCCAATTCTCACATATAGATTTGAATCATGCATAAGGACTCAACTCAACACTCAAGAGTAATCTAGTGTAGGACTTTTATTTTTTTAACACATATCGCATATACTGGAGGCTAGGTCCTATGACCTTCTCCCTGTGGGTCTTACTCTCTCTTGAGTTCACCACATAGCTCATCCTACAACTAGATATCCTCCTTGTATAAGAGCTTGAGGCTCATGCACACTCATCTCTATCTTAACTTAGCTTATCTTAAGTAGGAAAAGGGAATGTACTTTCCTCATCAAGATTTTTCTTAAAATCTCCAAAATTGGATTCAACTAATATACAATTTAAACCTTTATAAGGAAACTTATACTATCATAGATCAACTTAGGTAAGATTCTATATACTTATTTCCTTCATCTTTGTTTTGTCTATCTATCTATCACATAACCTTATGTGGCTCTAGACATCTAATCTAGATCCATTCTCTCTTCTAGATTGATGTCATTCCCTTCACTTAGATTGCATGAACACTAACTACTCTCTAGTGTGAGGGACACATTTATATTTACATATATTTCATAAAATATTATATAGCTTTCCTCCGAGAAAAAAATACATCAGAGAAAACTGTCGAGGCTCGAGCCGATTGGAAAACAAAACCAAATCAGCAAAACCGAGTGTCCCACACACAGTAGATAGTCTAGTGTCATGTCACCTAGTGAAATGGTGAGAACAGGGTGTAGATTAGTGTAGCTACACAATACATATGAGCTCCATATGTAAAGGGTTTCACACACTTATCTAAACCTAGTTCTCGAACATCTAGGTTCTAACTTAGAGGCTAAGTCAAACCTTATTCCTATAGAACAACTTACTAAGTTTATAGGGTTTAATGTGGAAGGTGAAATTCAGTTTTTAAGTTTCATGGTGAGCAATTGCTAAGTGTAGCTATTGTTCATGCTCTGATACCAACTGTGACGTCCCCGGATTCTGATTTCTCCAAACCCTATTGGGAATGAGATTTCAGAATCCGAAAACATCATCCAATCATATCAGAAAGCGATGCGGAAGCATAATACGCATACATGAACATACAACCATAACTTACTTAACATTCAACATGTATATTTATACAGCATGAATTATTACACAATGATTTACAATTACATCTTGAATGAAAATTCTACAATCTATAAACATGTATGCTATCTAGGTTCTTAGACAATAGGTACAACCTGTTCAACTTGCTCACATCCTATTCTTTTATCCCATGCTAGATGTGAACCTAAAACATACATGAAACAGCGAATCAACATAAAGTTGGTACGTTGTTGAAAGATACTATACTATGCTGGCATATTTAAAATACTTGAAAAAGAAGAAATAAAAATGAAAGCATTATTTAAGGTAGAAAATCAGGTAAACCCAAGTTATTAACCATATTTCAATGGACATGTATTACTATGGTAGACTTAGCACAAACATAAATATTGTACCATATCCCTGCGTACCGTGTACCATTAGGGATCTCCCTGCGTACCGTATACCATTAGGGAGGTGCTAGTCAACATTAATGCTTTCTCTCTCTAATAGGGAGATTACTGAACCATCAGTAACTACATTCCATTTTCTTTCCTTAGTGTAATTATTGTTTAAGGCGGAAATGACAATACATATAGAGGTACATCCAACAAGATATTCAAGTACAACCAAGCAAGTACATATAGTTACATCCAGCAAATCTAGTCATATAATTATATCCACGTACCTTGATTTCAGAGGCTCTTATCACATCCATGATCATCTAGAACTTTGTCCATGACCTGATTAAAAACAATTAATCGTCATTAATACATGTTTCATCATATTATTGATAGTTTAGGTCCGAATTAGTGTTTAGGTAGAACCTAGATTCAAACTGACCTTAATTTAGTCTCTGGTATTTTTCTACTGACTTATATGTCATATAGGTCTGGTTCGATTTTCACCATGTTCTGATGCTTTATCTATTTTCTAGAATTATTATAAAGCCACTTTTCAAGGTGTCGGTTGTACACGAAAACCGACACCTAATTTCTACAGTGTCGGTGGAAAACATAAACTGACATCCAATCTGCGAAGGTCGACCAGACATGGGTACCGCTTTTAATAAGTGTCGGTTAATTAATAAACAACTGACACCTAAACTCAACCGCCAAACCCAAAATTCCAGCGAAAAAATTTGCTCCAAAATTTTACATATGGCGTCGGTTCATAATTAAATAGCCGACACTATAGGTTTAGTTTTCAATTTTTTTTAAATAACCGACACTTAGTATAGGTATCGGTTCATAACTAAATAACCGACACTATAGGTTTATTTGTCGGTTTTTTTAAATAACTGACACTTATTGTGAACTTAATAGCTCACCAGCGACTGATTTTCCCCTTTCCCTATTTCATTCCCGATCGATTTTCCTAACCTCCTAACCTCCAGTGATTTCTTACTGCTTCCTGCCGCCGCCCCTCCCTGCCCGTCGCCGCCGCTCCTTCCTCCTGCTCGCCCGTCGTCGCCGTCGCTGCGAGAAGCTGTCGCCGCCCTTTCCACCGTCGCCGGTAGCAGCTAGGACCGGTCGCCCCGCCACCCTCTCCGCTGCTCCTCTCCTCACCGCCGGCAGCTGCTAGGACCGGCTGCTGCTCCTCTTTCTTCAAGGTGCCTTCCCTAGCCTGCCTTCTTCTTCTTCCTCTGCTCCTCTTCTCTCAAGCTGCCTGTCCTGCTACTGGGCGTTTTTCTTTTTTTTTAATTTATTTACTTCTCTCAAGGTTCCTGCCTGCTCATACACATATTGATGTACATAAAATAAATGCTAAAAAGGTGTGATTTTAGGGTTTAGGTACTGATTTTGTGCTTCTACTGAGCTGAATCCTCTATTGTCTATACAATATATACATGTTTTATGATAAGCCTTAGTTAATTTAATATGCATACTTTGCATGTAAAACATAGTAATCGGGTACTGCTGTATATCCAAGTAAATTACATGTAAGTAATCATGACATAGATTTTAGAATGCATACTTTGGTTAAATGTACTGCTGTAATTTTTTATCAAGTGATGATATGTAAATGTAGCAATAAGTTAGTAAGGTATCAATGATAAGTCTGTTGTAATGTGATGCAAAATAGTTATTGTATCATGCATATATACTTGATACTTTTTTAAGACATCAATAATCACCCTAACTTGAAGAACTAGGATTTTAGAATGCCAATCATGCTTTTAAAGACATCAATAATCACCCTAACTTGAAGAACTAGGATTTTAGGTATAAGAATGACAACACATTATTTGTTGGCCTAGAAACCCATCCAAGATTTACTCATTATGAGTAAATCTTGGATAGTCCCCGGTTTGGGATTGTTCTTGAACACCTAATCTCGCTTAGGATGTAAGTGTATATAATGTGTGTTGGGTTTTCAAGAAAATTTCTGCAGCATTTCCCCGTTTGTTCTCTAAGTACATTTGTACTTGAAGAACAGCGGGGAAATGCTGCCAAAATTTTCTTGAAAACCCAATACACATTATACACTTACTAGTGAGATTAGGTATTCAAGATTGGGACAGGTGGTACACATTTATTATATATAAGAATGACATCACATGTATAACCCTATACCCTAATCTTGTCCTAATATATACTTGTTTTTACTTTGATCATAGAATGGATAGATCATGGATGTCCATTCGCAATCGCTGCACCCCAGATTTTATTTCTGGTCTTGACCAGTTTATTAGATTTGCCGAGGAACATAGGAAACAACCTGGAGATAGGTTCTACTGTCCATCTAGGCATTGCGGTAACCACTTGAAAGTCAACACTGGTGATGAAATCAAAACTCATGTCATGTGCAACGGGATTATACAAGGCTATACAGAATGGCACTGGCATGGAGAAATTTCAAACCCGAAACCAGTGGATGTCGATAGCAGTTCTTGTGTGGAAGAAGAAATTGCCTACGATGACATAGATGTGAATGAACCATTTCCAGTAGACATCGTTGATGCGATGTTGGATAGTTGTGGGGTAGAGAACACCGATCCACCTCCCATTTTTAGAAACATTGTGCATGAGGTTGAGATGCCGTTATACACAGGTTGTACTAAGTTTACGAAGCTTAGCGTTGTGTTGAGATTGTATAAGTTGAAAACTAACAATAGATGGAGCGACAAAAGCTTCACGTCATTGTTGTCTTTGTTGAAAGAAATGCTTCCTGAAGGAAACGAGCTTCCAATCTCAACATACCAGGTAATGAAATTGTTGTGCCCAATGGGAATGGATGCCAAGAAGATACATGCATGCCCGAATGATTGTGTATTATTTCAAAAGGACTATGCAGATTTGAAAGATTGTCCAAAATGTGGTGCGTCACGGTATAAATTGACGACTACGGGGGAGTCCAAAACTGGTTCTCCTGCCTAGGTGATGTGGTATCTACCTATAATATCACAGTTTCAACGCTTGTTTGCCAATCCGATAGATGCGAAGAATTTGAGGTGGCATGCAGATGTTAAGAAAAATAATGATGGGATCCTACGACATGCGTCTGATTCCCCACAGTGGAAGAAGATTCATCTATTGTACCCTGAATTTGGTGAAGAAGTCAGGAATCAAAGACTTTGGCTTTGTACAGACGGGATGAATCTGTACGGGACATTGAGCAGCCAACTTAGCACTTGGCCAGTCATGCTTGTTATATACAATCTTCCTCCCTGGTTGTGTATGAAAAATAATTATGTAATGTTGTTGTTGTTGATATCGGGCCCTAAACAACCTGGAAATGACATCGATGTTTATCTTGAACCTTTGATTGATGACTTAAAGAATCTCTGGGGTGATGGTGTGATGACCTATGATGCTTCACGAAGAGAGACACTTCGTTTGCATGCTATGTTGTTTTGCACTATTAGTGACTTTCCAGCATATGGGAATTTGTCTGGATATAGTGTCAAAGGAGCTAAAGCATGTCCTATATGTGAAGAGAACACTGATTCAACAAGACTAAAACATGGCAGTAAGAATGTATATCTCGGTCATCGAAGGTTTCTTCCAAAATTCCATCTGTATCGTAGGAAGCGCAAAGCATTCAATGGATTGAATGAGGAACGGAGTGCACCTGAACCTATACCAGGGGAGGTTGTTTATGAAAGAGTAAAAGACATTGTTAATGAATTTGGTAAGAGATCACAATGTACTACACGGAGTGACAATTCTTCATTCAAGAAGAAGTCAATATTTTGGGATCTTCCTTATTGGAGTTCTTTGACAGTCAGACATTGTATCGATGTAATGCACGTTGAGAAAAATGTCTGTGATAGCATCATTGGTACTCTGTTAAATATACCAGGTAAGACTAAAGATGGGATAAAATCCAGACTGGACCTACGTGAAATGGGAATAAGGTCATAATTAATAGAATTACGTGAAATGGGTAATAAAAGAACATACTTACCTCCCGCTTGTTACACGTTGTCTAGAAAGGAGAAGAAAGCTTTTTGTGAATGCTTGGTAAAGCCAAAAGGTGCCACATGGTTACTCATCCAACATCCGTAGTTTGGTATCAATGAAAGATTTGAAGTTGATAGGTCTTAAATCTCATGATTGTCACACTCTAATGCAACAAGTATTGCCCGTGGCAATTCGATCTATATTGCCGAAGCATGTAAGGTTAGCAATCACCAGACTTTGTTTCTTTTTCAACAGTCTCTGCAGCAAAGTTATTGACCCTGAGACTCTCGATAATTTACAAAGAGAAGTGGTTGTTACCCTATGTCACCTTGAGATGTATTTCCCTCCTTCGTTCTTTGATATCATGGTACATCTTGTTGTCCACTTGACTAGGTAAGTGAAAATCTTGGGACCGGTTTTCTTGCATTGGATGTATCCCTTTGAACGATACATGAGCATTTTTAAAGGTGATGTTCAAAACCGCTATCGGCCTGAAGGGAGTATAATTGAAGGTTATGTGGCGAGAGAGGTTATGGATTTCTGCAATGACTTTCTCAGTGGTAATGACACTCCTGATAATGACAAGAATATTGACGAGCTATTTGGAAAAGGAATTTTGGGTTCACGTGTGAAAGTAATCAGCCGTGAGCAGTTGGAACAAGGTCATTTGTATATTTTACACCACATGGATGAAGTGAACGTTTATATCGAGGAACATACCAATTTCATCAAAAGATAATATCCTCCAGCCAATACAATGTGGCTTTCTAGAGAGCATAACAAGACTTTTATTAAGTGGTTTGAAGATAAAGTCTTACATCAACTATCTCAAACACCAGATGATATTACTAAAACTATCAAATGCCTCGCCTTTAAACCAAAGTTGACTGTTATGTCTTATGAAGGGTATGACATTAATGGATTCACATATTACACAAAGTGCCAAGATGATAAGAGTGTAGTCCAAAATAGTGGGGTCACCCTTCAAGCATCGACTATGTTTTTTGCAAGTGCAACGGATAAGAGTCCACGTGAAGCTAAAATGTCATATTACGGTGTCATTGAAGACATATGGGAATTTGACTACATAGATTTCAGAATTCCTCTCTTCAAATGTAATTGGGTTGATAATACCAAAGGAGTTATAGTGGATGAATTGGGTTTCACTTTAGTGAACTTTGAAAAGATTGGTGAGAAGGCTGAACCATTCATATTGGCATCACAGGAGAAATAAGTATTTTATATCGATGATCCTGCAAATGATAAATGGTTGGTTGTTCTTCATGGTAAAAGATAGTTCGTTGAAGATCCTATAGATGAAGAACAGTACTATGATAAGTATGATGACTCCAGTCCATTCTCAGTTGGGTTGCCAACACCAACAAATATTGAAGCTAATGATGACTTGTATGTGCGTGGAGATCACAATGAAGGATTGTTAATTGATAAAAAATCACAATATTAGAGGTATATATGTTTTGTTTTATACGTTTTTATTTTTTCTGAATATGTGAACTTTACAATGTGAGCTTAATTTATAATGTGAATTACTTTACAATGTGAATGTGAACTTTACAACGTGAGCTTTAGAATGTGAATTACTTTACAATGTGAACTTTACAATTTGAATTACTTTGCAATGTGACCTTTACAATTTGAATTACTTGACAATGTGAGCTTTACACTTTGAATTTCTACTTTACAATTTGAATGTGAATTTGCAGATGGCTGACCATTCTCTTGATCACCATGCTGATGACTACCGTGAGGGTGAGGACATCAATGCGCCGCCTCACAATGTAAGTTTTAAAAATATATCATATATTTATATCTATATGTCCATTTATAGTAATATCTTGTAAATGTGAATTATTTTGTCAAATTTTAGGTTTCTGATGCACAGGTACCATCTGCAGCACTTGAGGAACTTGATCAACAACACCAAAAAGTTGACAAGAGAAGGGGCATCACTATGATGAAGAAGTTAATTGCGCAAAAGGGCAATGGACCCAAACTTGTTGTGGATTTCGATAATGCAGGAAATGCATGTGGTGTGAATCACAATTCATTTATTTCATATCTTGGGTTTGTTATTCGTAGCCATTACGGTTGTCGCTTAGATTCTTGGCATAACGTTTCTAAGGAGAAGAAAGATTTAATATGGAGGGATTTATGCGTGAGTTATTATTAATTTGCAATTCTATTTTGTAGATTACTAAATTTTTGGATACTAGTTAATAGCAATTCTATTTTGCAGAGTATATTTGAATTGGATGAAAAGCTGCATCGTAAATGCGTGATGCAACGTTGTGGGAGAGTCCTAAGGAACTATAGGACAAATCTCACCAGAGAATACATAAAAGAAGCCGACAAGAGGAAGAAGACCGCCACTGAACAGTGGAACTTCCTGGACAAAGAAGAATGGGACGCGTTTGTCGCTTCAAGACAAACTGATGAATTCAAGGTATTAGGCATCAATCTCAATCTCATTAATTAATATATGTTGTATTCACTTATTCAAGATTAACATTTAGTGTTACTAACCAAATCATTAATTTGCATACTAACTAGGCCCTCAGTGAGGCACAAAGATCAAGGCGTGCTATGAATGTGCATGACCACACAATGGGTCCGAAGGGGTATGCAGGCGTTCGCCAAAGACTACAGGCTGAGGCTACTGCTGCTCAGTATGCTACTACTCAGGAGTCCTCTACCATAGGTAGCACACCTCTGCCTCGCCATGATGTCTGGATAGCTGGGAGGCAAAATAAGAAGGGAGAATTAACTAAGGCCACAACTGCTGAGGCGGCTGCACAAATAGTAAAATACAACTCTTACAGCAATCATTCGAATATTGATTATTTGTGTTGTTTACTTAAGTACAATTTTTTTTTGGCGATTAGCCGGAGCTGCACGAGCAGAGGAAACAAGAAAAGTTCATCCCTGAGGGCACAAGGGATGAATTGACAGTTGCTCTGGGTAACCCAGAGCATCCTGGACGTGTTAGGGCTGCAGGCGCTGGTGTGGGCATCAAAGCTTTTTTTGGGCCATCCCAGCTCAAACATGTCCCAAAAGCGGGACTTTCACAATAAGAGGTAACATATTTTTTCCTTGTAGATGTTACTGTAAAAGAGAATTCAAAAATTAGAATTTGACGTTTCTTTTATCCATGTATAGGTGGATAAGCTATTTGACAGGAAACTCGAAGAAAAACTCGAAGAAGCAATGAAAAAGTGACAGGCATCTCAAACTGCCACTTACCAGACAATACCTACTGCAAGCTCTACTCCTACTCCTACTGCAGAGGTTGGCAGTAATCCTGTAGAACCACCACCTAGCACATCCACTTTAGGTATTTTTATGACATAGTAACTAGTTTTTTAATTCAAGATGATACGTATATATGAAATTGTAGTCGTTTTAAAAAAAGATGATATGTATATATGTATATAACATTCTTTACACAAAACTTTATAGGGGTTAAAGCCATGTCGTCTAAAAAGTAAAGAATATGTCGTGGAAGAGGTGTCGGCTTACCCATCCCTACCAGGGGAAACGTGTCACGGGTCTCCAGTACCAGCTGGTTGGATTCGGGTGAGCTTGATACATATATTCCCCTAGTGGATGGATCTTCCACTGCCATATGCCCACCCAGATTGTGAAACGCTTGGTGAGGCAGTAGGCGGAGTAATATTGTGGGAAAAAGCGTATGTCTTCTTTATTGAAAAGGTGTGGTAAATTTACATTACGTTCAATTGTTAGTGTGTATATGCTAGCAGTTGATCTGAAATTATTATATATATACAGGTTAAAAAGAAGACACCCACATCATCTAGGCCTCCACTTCCACCTCCTGCGTTACCTAGTTGGGTTCCACAGGACCTACCTGTCCCGTTAGGTCCTAACTGTAGGGGTATGGCAGTATGGTTAGGGGAACATGATATAAACTCCCCTATAACTGTTTCTTCTTATTCAGATTCTACAGGTCAGTCATACGAAACAAAACTATTTATACAAGATATTTTGGAGTTGTTTCGATATGATTGGCTAAATACATCTGTGATAGAGCTATGGATAAGGTGAGATATTCTTTATACATCCATATACCTTGTGTATGATCTGGTGATCTGGTTTCTTATTTATTAATTCATGCGTAATTAATACATATTTTGTAGCTACTTAGACAACATATGTGCAGATTTTGGATTCAAACATGTAGGGTTTTTGATTCCATCCTTGATTAGTCTAGTAGCTAAAGACTCTACATCAGTTCAACAATACTGTTGTGAGGCTTTTTCAAATTTTGCTGTAAAAAAGAAGACGGTGATAATGGCTCCATTCAATGTAGAGTAAGTTTACTTTGCTTATTATAATTTGGACTTAAGAAAATTACATTTTATTGTGGATTTTGAGTTATTAATTTTTAACTTTTTTTCCTCTAGGGGTAAGCATTGGGAGTTATTGTTTATTGCCCCCGAGAAGTTCACTTTGTATTATCTTGATCCTAAGGGGGGTAAATTGAATACAAGATTTGGACACATAATGAAAATGGCAATATTTCGGTGAGAAATATTTTATTTTTCATATCCGTTAACATATGTTATTACATTACTATTTAATTGCAATGTTGTATGTTACATTAACATGTAGGGGTTTTGAGGAGTACAAAAAGGCTGGAGGAAAGGTCCCCACGAAAAAGAACCAACCAATAATTTGGAAGAACGTGAAAGTAAGTTCCCGACTGCAATATATGTATATATTATTTATGTGAACAATGCTTAATTAGTTGTATTTTTTAATATTTTGTATGTTTGAATTTGTAGTGTGCTACACAAGACAACGGATGGGCATGTGGATACTATGTCATGCGATATATGCACATGATTATCAAACATGCCGTACTGGATATCGAATGTATTGCTCAGGTATTATATAGTCTCATTAGATAATATGATCGAAATATATCAATCTTATTTATAGCTCATTAATTATATATATACATCATTCTCTTTACATGTGTTTAAAGCTGACCCCATTACAGGAAAGGACTTACCAAATGTTAATGCTCCCTATACGATGGGAGAATTAAATGAAGTAGTAGAAGAATGGGCAACAACCATACAATTAGTGGGGGCTTTAAAATATAATTGGGATCCTAATAGCAAATAATGACTAAACAATGATACTTTGTAAATGAATTTCTGAATTATAATATATGTGTGAATGTTTCTACATGTCTGGATGTTTCTACATGTGTCTGAGTGAAAATGAATGAAAGTACTGGTTTCTATATGAATGTTTCTACATGTGTGAATGTGAATGAATGGAACTACAGATTTCTAGCATGTGTGAATGTTTATAAATGTGTGAAAATAAAATGGAACTGCAGGCTGCATTGCTAAATGCATGTGCTACTTTTTTATTGTTAATTTTGCAGGTTTGCGGCCTGTTGTTGGCTGATATCAATGGATGTCGTAAAACCTACAGTTCATAACTGAAGTGAACAGGTTTCTCATCCTGCGACCAGCCACAGCAGGTCTGCAGACTGACAAAAAAAAACAATAAGCGTCGGTTATTTGTAAATAACCAACACATAATGCTATAGTGTCGGTTATTTACAAATAACCGGCGTCTATTTCGTGTGGCGCGAAGATATATGGTGTCGGTTATTTGTAAACCGACACATAATGTTATAGTGTCGGTTATTTACAAATAACCGACGTCTATTTCATGTGGCGCGAAGATATATGGTGTCAGTTATTTGTAAATAACCGAAACTGATAGTGCCCAAGATGGCGCCCTTTCTGTGGCGCGAGGGTTTGGGCGTCGGGTTCTTACCTAATAACCGACGCCTATAGTCCCATGATGGCGCGTTTTCAGTGGCGCGCGAAGATTTTGGGCGTCGGTTTTGGAACCGACGCCTAATGGGTGGACTTTTAGTGTCGCCCACATAGGTGTCGCTAAGAAACCGACACTAAAGGCTTTAAATAACTGACACTAAATGTAGGTTCTGTAGTAGTGATACATGTTTCATCATATTACTGATAGTTTAGGTCCAAATTAGTGTTTAGGTAGAACCTAGGTTCAAACTGACCTTAATTTAGTCTCTGGTATTTTTCTACTGACTTATATGTCATAAACTAGGTCTGGTTCGATTTTCACCATGTTTTGATGCTTTATGTATTTTCTGGAATTATTATGAGACAAAAATCATCTTATAAGTCACTAACAGAGACGGACCTAATATTTTGGCAATGTAGTTCTGATCAGATTCAACCTATTATTTCTACATGATATTAGGGTCTGGAATTAAAGTTCCTCAGAATTTATGTCAATAATATTATTTATTACATTTAATATATCCTAACAGAGGCATCATCTTGTAAATTAAAAATTAGCAATAATACAGCCTCAAAGGTATGTTCTAAGGGTTTCATCATAAATAGGGCATTTTTCTGAATCCAGTAGTATTTTTGGAGTAATTATTGGCCATGGGAACTATTTACTTAGCATTTTCTAAGAAAATGACATTTTCTGGAAATTATAAGTATTTACCTTGAGCGGTTTACATCCTTGGTTTGATTAGGCCGACCGGTTTAGTGGATAGTCTAGCTGAACCGATCTCACCCTAGTTTTCTTTCCCGATCACGATCACGCTCTCGAAGCATTGCCTACGCTCCAATCCTCCTCCGCGAGTGCGGCCGCGCAGAGGCTCGATTTCCTGTGGGGAACCATGCAAGCTGCCAACACCCACCTTGAATCCTGATAGCTAGCACGACCTCACTTGCCATCCACGAAGGTCGCGGGTGCCATGGTTCCTCTGCCCATCTCAACCGGAAGTTCCAAAACTCCGACATGATGTGAAGGAACCTAACGATGCCTCCTCGTCAAAGGCAGCACTTTGCTCGTAGAGCTCCAGCAGGTGCATCAAGGATCCGGTTTGAGTCTAGAGCCATCACCTGCCGATTTGGCCCTGGGATATGCTTCGGAGAGCTCCTTCCTCCCGAGTTCCATCGTCTGCACCCACTGTGCGAGAACCCAGTTCTCGTGAGTGTGCCACCGGCGTGAAGGACCGGTCCATGTGATAGTGATGGATCATCAGATACCTCGACATAGTTTTGATCCTCGCTTCTCCTCAGTTATCAGCTCTCTCGACCCGCTCTCTTTCTCTCCCTTTAGACTTCCTAGTCGTCATAGAATAGGGCGCCGTCGTGGAACAGACTCTTGACGAGCGACACCTTTGCATCTCGACGTTCTCGTCATCAGATGATGGTCCTGCGACGCCTTCTAGTTTCTAGGCTATAAGAAGCAATGGAAGTAATGGCGACGAGGAAGAGGAGAGTTGTAGGCTGATTTCCGTCCTCTGGCTGGGGCCACGGCAGAGCAGGTGGTCGGGTTGTACGGCGGGCTGGTAGAGGAGCAGTGCCATTGACTACTGCTGGTTTTTGCGGGTGAGGTGAGGATCCAAAGGTAGGCGGTGATGCTTGTTACTTGGATGTGTCGCTGCCGCCAATCCAAACTGGGTGCAAGGGATCATTACTGTGATCTCTGTGGGCGTTGATGTCGGTGGTTAAAGTGGTTGTCGACAGCAGGGAAGAAGTAGTGGTGGTAGGGATCGGAGATGATGGTGGGGGTCTTGCCTCTACTGTAAAAAGTGACGGAGAAGGGAGGGTGTAGAACACATCTAAACTCCCTCATCTATTATCCACGTCCTATGATAGAGGGGTTGTTGGAAGGATCCGAGCCTGGAGGGGCTAGTGGTTTGCTCCAGGTCTAGATCTTTTTCCCTTTACTTCAGATGTGTGCATAGGGGACCAAGTCTCTCGAGTACCAGCTCATCCGTAAGAAACGGAGGTGGGTGACGACCGAAATCTGGGTGTAACCTATCCCATCTTCTAACATGTGCCCCAAAATCCTTACTAATAGACCGTTGTTCCTTGCACATCTATACTACTATAAAAAGAGTGAGTTTGATGTTGCACTCTCCTTGATTCACTCTCTTCTCTCCTTTTTTCAAGGAATTTTGCTCCTACAAATATTTATTCTCCTGTTAACTTTTATTATCTTTAATTTTATATTTCTCTCTCCGTCCCACGGAAACGGTTCATTGATTCTCTCCTTTCAAACAACCAACACAAATATCTTTTACCGTATGGACCCTTTCACGGACGAGCCATCTCTCACACATTTCCAACAAATTTTATATGTCGCGTGTATGTGCACGTGTGCGTTCGCTAGTTAGATAAAAAGCCCAAGAAAATTGTTGATTTCTTATAATATTTGTAAAAGATATCCCCTATGTATCCAAATTTTCCAAGGATAATAATTCTCACATAGTAAGTCAAGATGGCATGAGATCCTAGCATAACCTTAGAAACACTTAATCTAACTCATGACCACATGGAATTCCATACACACACACACACACACACACACACACACACACACACACACATATATATATATATATATATATATATATATATATATATATATTGCCACCTAAATGAGCTACTCGAAGAGGTCACTTTCATGATTACACAAATCAACCTTAAATGCCCACTGATTTTTAATGATCATGATTTCAGGCATTGATCATTACTTAGACATTAGAATACATATATTTTTTTCAAGGGATGTCTTACCATATTATCCCAATTATATCGACAAATGATATTTGTCATAATTGAGCTTTAACTAGGTTCCATATCCTCATTCGTAGCTTTATACAGTTATTGTAGGTGAATTTAACACATAATTGGATAACTAGTTCCTCAATTTGGGTTTAGTCACCTACACAACATCCATGGTCCTCAATTAATGTATTGGGAAGAAAATTCCTAAAATTTAGGGTCATCACAACCCTCCATGCGCTGTCATAACTTTGACGCATGAAGTTCCCTCTGGATGAGGAATCTAGAAACGGCTTGACATCATCCTCCACACCCCTATAGAAGATTTCTATGAGTTGATTCTTAGGAATTCCGTGGTGTGGACATTTGCGTAGGAGCTCTTTGTACCTATCCCACACTTCAGCGAGAGTTTCTCCAGGGACTTTAGTGAAATTTGTTATTCGGCCCCTAATTTCATATGTAAGAGATGGAGGATAGAACTTTTCCAGAAACACATTTTGGAGTTGCTCCCAGGTGTTGGTGGGTACCTCACTTTGTAATGAATTGTACCAACTTATGGCTCTATCAGCAAGGGAATACTTGAAGAGACATAGTCGAATGGCATCATCGGAGACTCCATTTTGCTTTGTCATAGCACATAGGTCGATGAATCTCAGAAGATGTCCTTGGCTGTCCTCTGCTTGTTTTCCATAGAAAGGGTTGTTTTGGAGCAATGTTATCCAATGTTCCCTAATCTCAAAATTGGCAGCATCGATGGGAGGAGGCTGTACTGGATGATAAACATTCGCAGCTTTCGGGATTGACAACTCTCTAAGATCCTTTTGTAGTTCGGATGCTTGTGCTGCTAGGATTTCCTGTTGAACCTCAACTTTGGCTTCTTGCATGAGCCTCTCTCTTTATGCATTGATGGCTTGAGCCACCCTTCGGGCTACCTCTTCTTCTTGTACCATCCTTGTTTGATTTTCTCTGATCTGACGATGGAAAGTTCTGTCTATTTCGGGATCAAAGCTCGTTGTGAGTCTGGGGCTGTCCGAATGGTGCATGCACTATGCGTTGGGTTGTACCTGAAAATTAGAAAGATTTTGAAAATGAGATCCACAAAGTAGGGTCAAATTCAAGTAGATGATCGATTGTTTCAAAAGAAAAGGCAAAATCCTAGATTAGTCTTAAAAGAACTAGATTTGACTGACTGATTATATTGTCCCCTGCAACGGTGCAAGAGTTTGACGTGGATATTTGAATGCACTAACAAATTCACTCGGGGTTGAAATCCCCGAGCTTTTACCCAAACCAAAGTGCAATAATACCACCCGCAAGAAGACAATTCTTATCGCAGTATAGTTGAGGATCGAACCCAAAGGACAATGTTTTTAAGAATCCTTGTCAGTTGAATCTAGCTCAAGTAAAACTAATATTTAGAACGATTGGTTGATTTGAGGTTATTTAAACTAATTGAAAGAAAGTAAAATCTGAATTAAAGTTGGGTTGAAATCAGTGATATGGGATCGCTTGGATGGTACCGAGTTTTACCACCACTACACATGCAATCATATTTAATCGTGAACAATCCAGGCAAGATATAACACTCCAAGTAGAGCTGCTGCAAAACCCCCCATACGGGGGTCAGGTTTTGAGTAAGCATCACCTTAGGCACCATCCGGATCACTTTACTTACGGCTCTGAAGATACAAAAATCCACGGAGGTTGTGGGCCCCCCATATGGGCGTCAGGCACACAGAAGCTTCACCGAAGGCTAGATGGTTCGTCCCCTCGTAGATTATACACTTACGACCTCAGAGGAATCCCATCCAATTTCTAGTTTGGGAGTCAGCCGCGCTAACCGATAAGCAAGCAGGCGTTAAGCATACTAGCTAACATCGACGATTAACAACAAGATACAAAATCCAACTAAGACTCTGAACCCCTCATACGGGCGTCAGGCGCACAGAAGCGTCATTGAAGGCTAGATGGCTCGTCCCCTCACGGATCATACACTTACTACCTCAAGGAATCCTTTCAGAAGTTCTCGTCAAGGAGTCAAACTTGTTAAACGACGTTTGAACCTATATATAGATGTTATCGCAATATAGGGAGCACAAAGATGAAAGCAAGCACGAAACCAAACTACTAGCATAATGGTTAACAACGAAATGAAGAGTTATATACATTGCCATGGAAAGTTTTAACAAAAGAACATGGTTTTCATGGGTAGCGAGGCTAGTCCCCGCACCCCAGCTAAAAGGGTACTACTCGCTCATGATGCGAGAAACAAGACCTCCATGAGCTCGATGCAGAAGGTATTCACAGCTTGGTGAAGAAGATACGCCCCTTGCTCCGTCTTCCTTCTCTTCTCAGCCTCCTTGGTTGCAACACGGGCAGTAGGTGGAGTGGAACTTGATCGAAGTTGAGCTCTGGCATCCTGGCGGCGTCTGAATCTGATCCCCCCAAATGAGGACCCTTGGCGTCCTATTTATAGGCTCAAATCTGTCTCCAAACGGTTTGGATAAGTTGCTGGAAATATCTCCTCCAAACGGTCTGGAGAACGTTTGGTGCCAAACGGTTTGGACAGCGTTTGGTGCCAAATGGTTTGGAGATCGGTAGTTGTGTCAATCGATCTTGAGGACGGTCTCGGTCTCGGCGCGAATGCACAACATTTGATCTTCGATCGGCCTTCACGCTCGCGGCAAACGGTCTTGGAAACCACATGGATCCAAACGGTTTTGAGACCGCATGGACCCAAATGGTCTAGGGACCGCATGGACCCAAACGGTCTTGGGACCGCATGGACCCAAAAGGTCTTGGGACCGCATGGACCCAAACGGTCTTGGGACCGCTATTGGTCATGCGGTTTGCAGCTCGAGCGGTCGACCTTAGCAATCGGTTTCGGCATTCGATCTTCATGTATTCCAGCAAGCGGTCTTGAGACCGTATGGACCCAAACGATCTTGGAACCGCAAAGGCTCAAATAGTCTTGGGACCGCATGGGCTCAAACGGTCTTGAGACCGCTATCGGTCATGAGGTTTGCAGATCACACGGTTGACCTTAGCAATCGGTTTCGACATTCAATCTTCGTGTATTCCAGCAAGCGGTCTTGAGACCGTATGGACCCAAATGGTCTTGGAACCGCAAAGGCTCAAACGGTCTTGGGACCACATGGGCTCAAACGGTCTTGGGACCGCATGCGTGGAATTGCTTGGTTACCTGCATTAAATGAACAATATTAGTTAAAACCTTGATAATTGAATCATCTTAGTAGTTTTACACATTATGATTCATATTGAGTGAAAAAGGAGTGAATAGAGTTGAATTTGTTTCAAGAAGATAACTGAATTCCATGATAAATATGCACTCATCAGTTATACTTGAGTTGGACAAGTATGTATTGTGCTTTCATGGCTAAGAAAGTATCACCTGGCATAGGTTTGACTCTACAACCGATAATGGAAAGGATAAGTTGAGTATGGGTCTTGTGCAACTGATCCTATGTTGAACTTGGATGCAAGTACAGTATGTTGGTCAAATCTTGTGACATCACCCTGACATTAAGGAACTACGTGGAAGTTTGAAAGTGCTATGTATGAGTATTATCCATCTCCTTTCACCTGGGATTTTGGGGGTGAAATCCTTGTTAGGGATTAATGACTTGTAAGGACCCTGACCTGGGTTTTGGGATAAACCTATTTGTTTTGCCTAAGTAAGTTTCTTATAACTTAAATCAAATCCTTTGAGGTTTTTTTTAATCATGTGACATACTTATGTTCAAGTATGATTTGTTTAAATGCTATTTGAGCAATGTTTGCTTATTTTGGACCAAAGTACAATATACCCAAGATGAGGGGTTATCTTGCAATATGTTACATGATGAATGTTCCCTCATTGATTTAGCATCATAAGAGATAGAATAATGCTATGTGGCACCTTGTGGAGAGTTCAAGTATCAAGTTGAGCCTGTGCAGATGATGCGCGTGTTTTATGTGCCAGTTTTGGTGTAAATTGCAAATTGCCCACAGTTGGGGGTTAACATGAAATTTACCATCTCTAGAGTGTTACTTCTCTTTTTTGACATCATCTAGAGTAGATACATATACGGTCTCCATTCTTGGATCTTAGTTGTGAGGTAGCATCCTTGGTGATGTTTAGAACACATGAGAGAGATGTGTTTTGCTCTTAGATGTGATATCTCAGGTTAGAGGGCCTTGAAGAGGTTGTCTATCAGTTTGTGAGTATGTAGGGTTGAGGCCTATTGGTTTGTGAGTGTGTAGGGTTGTGTCCTATCAGTTTGTGTGTGTAGGGTGATCGACATCAAAAGTGAGTCAGAACTTTGAATTTATAACCCGAAACCTTCAAGGACCCCCACAACTTTTATTACGTGTTCAAAGTAGATATACGGGGTCAAACACATGGATGTGGTGACGTTTAAGACTCCACATATTTCATTCTTTAGTCAGATAAGCCAAAATGATAGTCGATGAAAATACGTGCTAGAACTCGTCTAGCAGGTTGTCACAAAATAAAACAAAACAAAGAAAAGAAAGGAATACAAAATAGAGTCTGTGAGATTCTACTAAACAGAGAGAAGGATTTCCTGGCTATGTAACCACAAGCTGGGAAGTCTATGCACCCATTCTTGGGAATAGACAACCCTCGAACGCTTGATCAAGCATCTTAAAACCAAACATAGTATGTACTGTCATGTTTGTTCCTATGGGTCGTCCCTCTCGCTCTTGCATAGCTTGACTAAACCCATCTATGGTTGTGCCATCAAACCTCTCTCAAGGATGACACATCAAAATCTCAACATATTCTAGAGGTCGTCTCGGGTCTAGAATGTGCTGAGATATTAGGAACAGACAATCGTTAGACCGTCCTCCTCTCAGACTTTGGTCCAAACCATCTTCTAGCGTCTATTCCAACACGGGTCTCACGATACAGGTAGAGACATGAGTTCAAACTAGGAAGAGATCAACCAAACTAGCAATCACAACTAGAGAGAGAAGATAGAACAAGAAAACATACTAGATCTGAAATAAATCTACTTGCTTAAGGCAAAAGTACATAAACATGCCCAAAACGGGCTACATAGCCAAGAAGGATCTCAACTAGACATGGACAAGCATGGTTGGCACCAAAAAAAGATGGAAGAACATAATTGTACAAGAAACCAAGGAACACAATAGATGAAAGGGGAAGAAGATAAGATTTAGCCCGTGGATGAGAGGTGGCTCTCACTCATTTGCCTCCGTATAGACTGGATCACATCTTTTGGCCCTCCTCCTTGATCAGATCTAGACTCCTTGGTCCTCTCTCCCTCGCTAGATCTACCCCAAACATCAGCTCAGTGGATGAACGGAGGTGGAGGATGATCCAGATCTAGGTTTCCACCATAGATCTGGGTGGAAATAGGCAGATGGATGGAGAGGGAATGGAAGAATGTTATAGAGGACAGTATGGAGTGAGCACTTGAGTCTTCTCAGACCTCCGTGCTCTCCCACGAGACTCCAGGTTGAGGTCCTCCTTGGGCTGGACACAAGTGGGCAACCTTTCAGTCTGGACTTGTTCCCCCTCCTTTTCTTAGATCTGGAGTGGGATATTTATAGGGGGGTCAGCTGGGTGATTTGAACCTCATTCGATGTGTAAATAGACTGTGGGTGTTGTTGAGTAGTAGAGTCGTAGTATGTGGTGAAGGAATCACGGTCATGGGGGGTGGAACTGCGGTTGCGGTTTTAGGAGGAGGGCAAGTTGATGTCGTGAGGCGTTGAGATGCAGCAAAGAGAGCAGGTGGAGAAGAGGTCGTGGTGCCTCCGGTCGTGGGTCACAGTCATGAAGAGAAGAACTACGGGCAGATGGGTGAAGGTCACGGATAGGGAAGGAGACATTGTGGATAGGTGGCGAGAAAACTGTGACTGTGGTATTGGAAAGAAGAGGGGTAGTGGTTGCTGATGATGCATGGAGGTCGTGGTTATGTGGAGGAGGAGAATTGTAGGCATGGTTTTGAGCAGGTATTGTAGGTGGTCGTGGTGTGTATGAGGCAAGTCACAGATGTGTAGTGGAGAGTTTGTGATCATGGAAGTAGTCATGGCATGTATGTGGGTCGTCAAGCAGCAGACGATGGAAGGAGGTGTAGGTGGAGGAGAGATTGGATCACAACCTCTTATTGGAGGGTAGATGATGTAGCAGAGTCGTGGTGGGTTGTTGGTGATTGCACTGTGGGTGGAGGAGATAGCGGGTAGGTGTTGATGATGTAGGAGGGCCGACTGCTGGAAGGGGTGCCCACAGTCGTTGTTGATGTTGGATAGGCGCTTTGTGGTCGTGACATGCCTGGATTGGGAGGTCGCGGTGTTGGAAGGCAAAATCGCAACCTGGTGAGAAATCCTGACCACAGTTATTGAGAGGGGAAGGTGTGTCACTGTGTAGTAGAAAAGAAAGGGAAGGGAAGGAAGGAGAGGGAGATTGACCCCAGTTGCAAGATGAATTGAGGAAATTGGGCCTTTGTGCCCACTTTGACCTGCACATAGGTGTACAAATCTCAATTAAATGAAGATAAATCAATTATGCTAGGTAAATTAGCAAATTAGAAGATAACCCAATACAAGCAATTAATCAGAGCAAAATTGGGCCCCTGAAGTGACTCAGACAATGATGAATATGTGTTCATCATTAGAAGATATAGCAGATAATAGAGTTTTACTGGGCCTTAGTTGGATAGAAAATATGGAGAAAGTTGTCATCAAAAGTTCGGTTCCTGCTTGTCCCAAAACTGGCTAGATTGGCTACTTTATTGGCTAGCTAGTTACTTTATCTATGTAAAGATAAAAATACTAAAAGATAAGCTTTTGAGGGCATATTAAGGCCAAAGTAACACAAAACCATAGATAAATAGCATAGAGAATATGTGCTAATTTGGGTGTTATCAACTACCCCAAGCTTAAAACTTGCTTGTCCTCAAGAAAGATTGTGCTCAGAGAACAAAAAGATAACATCCAAATTAAGCTTGGCAATAGATGATAAGGCTAAGAAAAATAATTTAAAGCAACAATTCTCCTGATCCATTCATTTTAGAACAAACCCCCACCGATCAACCATAGTAATGCCAAAGCAAGATCAAATAGTTTCCAGGCAAGATTAAGAAAATTCACTACAGCCTGTCGATACTCCTGAGGGTTTGAATCATAGTTATTAAACATGAAAGAATTGTCACATAGGTGGTCACACGAGTGATGAGCAATGAGCCATTACCATGAATCCATGCATACCATTCGGGAACAATCCACCTCCCACTTAATCGTGTCCTAAGAAACAAAGAAAAAAGACTCTAATGACTTCTGAGGATCCTGATCTACGTCAGGTTCGTCCATGTAACAAGCAACAGTCCCTGCAGTCTGAGCCAGTTGGCCCAAAGTAGTGAGATGAACTCCTCGTACTGTGCCCGAACCAACCCTGCTACTGAGATGATCTCATAGGTCTTAAAAGGGTTCCTAATGACTCTCTAATGAGCTTTTAGAGTGATACTACCAGGAACGACATACATGTGTACATGAGCACAATCATACACCGGCTGGGCACCATCATCAACTCTCCTAAAGGAGAAAACAAGCGCTCATTTATTCACACTTAGGCTTTTATTCCCTGCATTCTAATTTTGTAGGCTTGGGTGAGAACTATTTAGATATTTTTGGGATTTTGTGATTGGCCAAGCCTCTTTTACACATTTTTATTTTTTTCATATTTTTGACTCAATCTAAGGTAACAGGGTGTGTAGTCCTTCAAGGAAAACGTTTCATCTTAATTATAGCTCAAAGCCTGTCATGATTCGCTTGACACCTATGTGAAAAGTAGCAATTATGATTCAAGGATCCTTAGAATAGAGGCAAGCGTGTGAAATCACAACTACGAGTCTTTGATCATGCTTTAGCTCTTTCCAACGATCCTTTACATTCGATTGTCATTCACAACATAGATCAAGGGAATAAAGTTTTAAGCTATGCAAAAGTCACATAACCTTAGATTTTATCACCAACATAACCTTAGATTTTATCACCAAACTTAAGGAAAGAGTCAATGAGCAAGTCAAAAAAAAGATCAAGAAGTTTAAGATGAAAAAGTGCATTCATGCATAAAGATAAGCATTTATCTATTAGATTCGCACCTGACGTGTATTTTACTACGCGCTAAAAATGAAAGTATACGCGTCGAGTAGTACAGGCCTTTATGAGGCCCGAGTCGAACATAGGGATACTCAGAATTATTGGAGACTCCTACTAACTATTTGTGATCAGCTAAGCCGAATAACAAATTGGGGTTTGTTGTCAAAATTAAAAGAAAAATAAAAATAAAATAAAGCAACAATCGATTAAAGGTTAATTTAATCAATTCAAAAGGGTATCTTTAGGATTGCGGTTTCACCGCAGGTTTTCATTGTGTTAGATTTTATATAATGCCTCAATCTTCTCTCTCTATCCGGGTAGTGGCCTGAAAACAAAATTGCCCACTGTCGTGGTGCAATTCACTACTTAGGTTTAGGTCGGTTCCACCGTCGTAGTAACCTATTCCCTAAACTAAGTGCATTATGAACGATCTCTCAGTTTCCACCATTAATTTTACACCACCTTTGTCAAGGGATTTATCGATTAATGTAGGTTTCGTTTATTTTCAACTGTTAATCCCTCTGTCGAAGTGATTAAGGGCATTAGGTTATTATTATGGTGATCAAGCATAACAATATGTGGAGAAAACAAAACTATACCACGGATTTAAGAGAGAAAATATGAATTATTAATATAAAACTATCATACAATGAATTCTCGGGCTACTCCCGGTCCTAAAGATGGAGGGGATTAGCCCCGCATGTTCATCTCACACAAGTACATGGTAGAAATAAAGGAAATCATATGAAAAACGTGAATTGAATGGGAAAACCCCTGAACGGAGAAGAATCGATTGATCCTTTGCATAGAACACGAGCTTTCCCGCCTCTCGGTGGTGAAATCTGTCTTCGGCAGCGTCCGGTTCGACAGTTATGAACTTCTGGCCTCCGTTCTCCTTTCTCTCGCTCCTCTGCACTAGTGACATGGCAAATGAGATGATGATCTCGTCTGGGCGGCCGTCATTAGGTATAAGTCCCTAATTAGGTTGTTAATTAACTCCAGCCGTCCGATTGAGATCAATCTGAATCTAACGCATATCTGACGGTGTTGATACCATCGACGCGGGTCGATGGTATCGACCCAGTGTAGTAGCGACAGCCTTTCTTTCTTTTCGTCTGCGTGCCTGAAGCCATCTCGATACCATCGACTTGGGTCGATGGTATCGACTACCCTGTAGCGACGGTTTTGTCGTTTTGTGTCGTTGTAGCCTCCATGCGTCGATGGTATCGAATTGGGGTCGATACTATCAACAGCTTCCTCGCCAGCAACCTGAACGGGTCTCGATACCATCGACTTGGGTGTCGATGGTATCGACTCTTTGCTGCTCCTTTCGGCTGGCAACCTGTGGCCTTGTCGATGGTATCGACTTCCGTCGATGGTATCGACGGAAGCAAATACTTGTTTTTCCTGAAATTCAAAGACAAGATCAAATAAATCCACACAAATAATAATAATGTGATAATGAATGCTCAAAATGATGAAACTAAGGGGATTTGACATAAAATTATGGCAAAGACCAAAATGGGTGAATTATGCAATATTAACCATAAAATGACTAATAAAAGCACAAAACACATATCAAACAGGTCTATAAATGCGACTCAAAATCATCACATCAAACTCCCCTAAGCTTGAACATTGCTCGCCCTCGAGCAACTAATCCTTAGAATAGAATTACAAATGTCAACTGAAAAACAACACCCCAACCCAACATCCCATATGACTCCCACTGAACATTCTCAAACCGGACTTCTCTAACCACAGAACGGTAATTGCCGTAAAGGCGACAGTAATCATCAATAAAAGAAATTAACCTCCAAACCAATGAACACTATCACATAAGGCAGTTAACATAATAAAATTCGCCGATTCAGCATTGGTGCATCTTGTGATCGCCTATACTAAGTTGCTCGCCCTAACTACCATCTCCATGGAACCAGTTCTCCTGATATTCATTAGTGAGGAGAAATTCACGGTGGCCTACCAATCCGAGAAACGGGTGGATGAAAATGGGTGGCTCATGGAAGAAAGTGGAAGTATTGTACAGTTTCAACTTGCATAAAACAAAAATGTCCTATATGATGCAAATTCACATTAGAAATGCCCTAATGCCTAAAATTGGGTGGAATGATGCATGCACTAACCTTCCACATCAAAATGAGATGGATATCTAGTCAAACTACATCATGTACTCAATTATCCTGAAATGCGAGTGATATCATGTTCCTTTCTCCTTCTCATTTCACTTTCTTCTAAATTCTTTTTCTTTTCTTTTTTTTTCTATTTCAAATTTTCAGATTTTTTTTTCTTTCATCCCGCATATCCATAATTGCTTAGAGATAAGTTTATTGGGCTTTTTCTTCATACTCAGAAATTTTTGCACTATTTAGAAGGTATGGAACAATTAATTCACCATTAGGGAAAAATTGAGATACATGATATACTTGATGCATGAAAATCATGAATGCAACTACATGGCATGCACCTAAAGGTAATGTGCATGAATCACTATATTTTTTCTTCTTTTTATGCGGAAGTATGGAGAATGCCAATGCAAGTCCTATCTAAATGCTATGCACACAAAAAGGAATTAAAACTGCACTTTACTTCCAATTCTTAGGTGGATTATGGAAAAATTGAAGTGGAACGATCACAAGACTAGATGACTGAACCTTAGAAAGATAGTATGTGTCCCTCCTTACTGACCTGTGTAGTAGTTTAGAAGGTTCTATCTCTTACATCCAATTAAGGTCTCCTTACCATTTGGTTAGGTTAGGCTCAAACAACCATTACTGTCCACTTTCATGAATCATTAGGAGTACAGGTATGAAATGTTGTTTTAAAGTTGACATAATCAATCGTTTTCGTAGGATGTGTTCCCCAAGGTCAAACAAAACAAGATATCCAAACAAACAAAAAAAATTTAAATTTCCCTTAAATTTCCCATGAACTACCAACAAGATGACACACTTTTACGACATCCACAATTACACTAGATAGCACGTGGATCCTACAAAAACTAAAGATGCAAGAAACAAAAACAATGCTAAAAACTAAAAACAATAAAAGATAGAGCTGTTCCAACTACCCCCCTAAGCTTGAATTCGACTATGGCATCATAGTCAAACTTAAAGATTGGAACAGAGATACCCGATCACTCTTGTGTAGGTGGAGGTGGCTGCGAAGAAGTGAAGTCCCAAGACGGGAACTGCCCTTGGAAGTTCGGCTCATACTGGGGCATTGGTGGAGGCTGTGGATACCCACCAAAATAGCCCTGACTCCAGTAGTGGTTGTAGAATGGCTGTTGCTGCTGCTCCATCCTATGCAGCCGATCATGGATGCTCTCTTGATTGGCGAAAAGCAGGCGCTCATTCTCCAAGATCGCCTGCTGGTTGACAAAAAGTCGGTTGGTGGTCTCTTGAATACCGGCATATGCAGCGGTGTGGCTGTGCTGCGTCTGCTGAATGTCTTGGAGCATGTTGTACATGCCCTGCATAGAATAAACATCCTCGCTCTGCTGCGAGGGCTGCGGTGGTGGAGGCAAAGGCTGTGATGATGAAGACGCACCGGATGCATCCGAGAACGCTTCCGGGGTGCTACTCGTGCTCGAAGAGGTGTAAAGGCCTCTTCTTCCTCCTCAGCCTCGTCGTCCTGTCTGTCGTCGCCGCCGTCATTTCCGCCTTCTTCATCATCGGAGTCGATGGCTATGATCGGCCATCTGAAATGTTGTGCGCCCTCGATGTTGAAGACGGGATCCGGCAGCACGCACTCCTGGTACGCTTGATTTACGTGGCAATGCGCAAATGCCACGCCATCCCGGAGAAGAATTAGGTTGGCCCGATGAAAATGTTGCAAGTTGACCTTTCTTCTCGTAGAAAGAGGAGTGAGGGATTGGAAATTTAGTCCCAAGTATGATGCCAGTTTGGTGATGAGCCCACTGAAGTGAATCGGCACTTTCCTCGTACTCCTCTTCACATCCAACACACGCTGTAAAAAGAATGCACCCCAATTGCATTCTTGTCTCTTCAGGAGTTTGTATAGAAAGAAAAGATCGGAACCCTAAAATTTGCTAAGGGCCAGATCACCCCGCGCAAAAACTGTGGAACTCAGCATCCGATGCAAGACCCGGACGAAGGGGTGCTCAAAGTCAGCTACCGCAGCGTTGTGGTAGCTAACCGACCTCCCTTGTGGCACTGTCACCAACTCAGAGAAGATTACGTCATAATCGGTGCGGTGGTCCGGCCTTCGGTGGTTGTACTGGGAATGGTTCCAGTTGAAAATTATGTTGAACTGCTTTAGTGTGAGGACTAGTCGTGGTTGTACAGCCGGAAAGACACCCGACCCTGGATCCACTCGCGATCGGTAGCATTGATGTCGTTGGGAACGATGCAGACGTCCAACGACGCCATGAACTTGGCTACCAACTCTTTATATGTCGGCCAGTCACCGAAGAACGGGTGGCCATCTTGGTGATACTCCAGTTCGCCAGGCCTTATTGAAGTGTGACAGGCATGCCCGTTAAGAACATAGGCCAAGTTGGCCTCGAACCCCAGATCTCGGACCATCTCCTAGTCCACATACCGGGTAGGCTCGATCTTCCTCCGCATTATCTCCTTGTAGATCTTTTGAACCTCTGGGGAAGGATGGACGAGTCGTGGACGTGCGACCGATCCTGGTGGTGGTGGTACGAATTCCGGCGGAGTTGCGCGTGAGGACGATGCTCCGGCTGTATGCACCATGTTGGCGACGAGAAAAGGGGTTGAAGAAGAAGAGCTCGGTGAAGATCTTCGCTCGGTGTTGCTGCTCTTCGATCTTGGATGGCTCGAGGGAGTGCTCGGCGCAAAGGAGAAGGATAACTCTGAAGGTGTGACGTCAAATGACATAATGACTCTCCTTATATAGACTTGGCCGGCGCCACTGTTGACCCGTCGATACCATCGACGCGGGTCGATGCTATCGACACGTCTCGATGCTATCCACCCCCCCTCGCAAGTATCGATGGTTGACGATTGCTTGATCTTGAAACTCGGATTGCTGACGTGTCGATACCATCGACATAGGTTGATAGTACCGACGCAGCACCCGGATCGATGATGTGGACGGTCGATCGCCGTCAATTTCTTTACGCGGATCGGTGACATGGATGGTCGATACCATCGACATATGTCGATAGTATTGACTTGGCTTCATTGCGACACCGCCACTTTGCACTTCAACCTGTAACCATGTTGATACCATCGACGAGGCCGTCGATGGTATCGAGTTGACTGAGACAAATCGGTCTGAACTTCTCCAGAGATCTCGATGGTATCGATGCATGTGTCGATACTATCGACTATTGTTGGGCGACCTGCCTGTAGGTGTGTCGATACCATCGACTTGGCCGTCGATAATATTGACTCAGAACGAAATCTGCAGTTGTCAACCTGAACCCTTGTCGATACCATCGACCTGTGTGTCGATGGTATCGACTCTGCCTCAGCCTGCACAATGAACAAACGGATCAAGGTATCTTCTTTACACTAAAAATTGAACGAAATTAAAGCAACCTATGATTGTAAATAACCAATCCTAGTGTACCGATGGTTGGGTTGCCTCCGAACAAGCACCCTTATTTAACGTCTTAGGCTAGACGGCTTCCGGGCATCTCATTCATCCGAAAGTGTAATGAGTTTAACCTCATTCACTTTTCTCTTGTAATTCTCACCAAAATAAAGCTTGAACCTCTGTCCATTCACCAAGAATGTGGCATCACCATCACGCACTAGAATCGCATCGTGTGGTTTGACCTCTTCCACCACGAACGGTCCACTCCACCGGGATTTTAGCTTCCCGGGATGCAACTTGAGTCGGGAGTTGAACAACTAAACACTATCTTCCTTCTTGATTGTGCGCAACTCGATGTGGCGATCGTGGATCAGTTTTGTGCGCTCCTTGTATATCCGGGCATTCTCATATTCCGTCATCTGTAACTCATCCAGCTCATTCAACTTAAACATTCACTTTCTCCCAGCTTCATCATAACTCAAATTTAGCCTTCTAAGCGCCCAATGGGCCTTGTGCTCCAACTCCACCGGTAAGTGACAAGCCCGGACATACGCCAACCTAAAAGGCGTAGTGCCTATAGGTGTTTTGTAAGCCGTTCTGTATGCCCACAGTGCATCCGGTAGGAGGGCACTCCAATTCTTCCTTGTGGATGCCACCGTTCGCTCTAGAATCTTCTTGATTTCACGGTTTGAGACCTCCACTTGGCCTTGAGTCTATGGATGATATGGGGTGCCAATGTTGTGCTTGACCCCATATTTCTTCAATAATGTTGAGAACTTCTGATTCCAGAAGTGTGTACCCCCATCGCTTATTATCATTCGGGGTATCCCAAACCTGCAGAAAATATTTTCCTTTACGAACATGCACACTACAGTAGAATCATTAGTCCTTGTGGGGATTGCTTCCACCCACTTCGACACATAGTCAACGGCTAACAAGATATATAAATTGGAGTTCGAGGACACAAAGGGTCCCATGAAGTCTATGCCCCACAAATCAAATACTTCAACTACCTAAAATACATTCAGGGGCATCTCTTGTCACTTTGAGATGTTAGATGCTCGCTGACACGGATCGCATTGCCTTTCAAAATCGTAGGCATCTCGAAATAAAGTTGGCCAATAAAGGCCGCTTTCCAACACCTTAGTTGTTGTTCGCAAACTGGCATGGTGTCCTCCAATAGGTGATGCATGGAAATGGTGGAGAACACTCCCGTACTCCACCTCAGGCACACACCTGCGTAAGATACCGTTCCTGCATTGCTTCAAAAGAATTGGATCATCCCAAAAATAGTATCTTAAAGAATGAAAGAATCTTTTCTTTTCCTGATATGACCAATCTTCCGGGATGATCCCACAAGCCAAATAATTAACAATTTCAGTGAACCACGGCTCTTTAGAATTAATTTTAAAAAGTTGTTCAACGGGAAACGTCTCGGTTATGGGTATATGCAAATCTTTTCCGTCCACCCTATCTAACCTAGACAAATGATCAGCCACTACATTCTCAATTCCAGACTTATCCTTGATCTCAATGTCAAATTCCTATAAGAGCAAAATCCACCTAATGAGTCTAGGCTTTGCGTCTTTTTTCTCCATCAAGTATTTTATTTCCGCGTGGTCAGTCAATACAACTACTTTAGATCCAACTAAATACTGCCGAAATTTTTCGAAAGCAAACACAATGGCAAGTAGTTCTTTTTCAGTAGTTGTATAATTAAATTGAGCATCATTCAGAGTTTTTGAAGCATAGAAAATCACAGCGGGCTTATTATCTACCCGTTGCCCCAATACGACTCCTACTACAAAATCCGAAGCGTCACCCATCAATTCAAAAGGTTTTGTCCAATCTGACGTTTGAACAACTGGGGCAGAAATCAATTTTTCTTTCAAAACATCGAATGCATGAAGATACTTATCGTTGAAATCGAAAACCGCATCTTTCTCCAAAAGTTCGGATAAAGGTTTTGCAATTTTAGAAAAATCCTTTATGAATCGCCGATTGAACTCGGCGTGTCCCAGAAAGCTTCTCACCCCTTTTACAGAATTTGGTGGGGGCAGCTTGGAAATCACCTCAATTTTCACCGGGTCTACCTCAAGACCTTTGCTAGACACCTTGTGTCCTAGCACTATTCCCTCTGTCACCATCATGTGACATTTCTCCCAGTTAAGGACCAAGTGTGTGTCCTCACAACGCTGCAACACTTTGTCTAGGTTATAGAGACATTCATCAAACGATGCACCATAAACCGAGAAGTCATCCATAAAAACCTCAAGACAACGTTCTACCATGTCAGAAAATATGGCGAGCATACAACGTTGAAACGTCGCCGGTGCATTACATAAAGTAAACGGCATTCGAAGGTAAGCAAAAGTCCCATAGGGACAGGTGAACGTAGATTTCTCTTGATCCAAAGGATCAATCGAGATCTGGTTGTACCTCGAATACCCGTCTAGAAAACAAAAATGCGACCGACCGGCAAGACGTTCTAAAATTTCATCAATAAATGGTAAAGGAAAATGATCCTTAAGTGTGGCAGCATTCAGACGACGGTAGTCAATACAAACTCGCCACCCGGTTACCCATCGGGTGGTGACAGGTTCATTCAACAAATCTTTAGTGACAGTAATTCCCCCCTTCTTAGGGACTACCTGTGTGGGACTCACCCACGTCGAGTCTGATATGGCATAGATAATCCCTGCAGCAAGAAGTTTGATGACCTCCTTCTTCACAACCTCCATCATGCTCAGATTTAAACGTCTTTGAGGCTGAATAACAGGCTTGGCTCCCTCCTCGAGCCGAATCTTGTGCTGACATAGA
Organism: Alisma plantago-aquatica; assembly: GCA_963693085.1. NCBI lineage: Eukaryota > Viridiplantae > Streptophyta > Magnoliopsida > Alismatales > Alismataceae > Alisma > Alisma plantago-aquatica. The sequence goes on from OY856409.1 coordinate 463,336,448, forward strand.
GTAGGGGAAATCCCCTTGATGTCTGCAACAGACCACCCAAAAGCTCCACGGTGGTTCTTCAGCACTATCAGTAATTGCTCCTCCTCATCCGCACTCAAATAAGAAGATACGATCACTGGTAACTTGTCTTTCTCAGCTAGCAAGACATACTTGAGATGCGGGGGCAGCGGCTTCAATTCCAACTCTAGCGGGCTGATAAGAGATGATTGCAGCGGTGGGGGAAGTGCACCTAAATCTTCATAGTGCCTCGCATAGAAGCATGGAAGCATCTGAAGCATTTTAGCGCACTCCTTGAGTGATTTACTCTACATCCAATCATAGGTAACATTCAACAAACCAGCCTCCAGCGGAAATTCCAGATATGCATCAACAACAGAAATAGCAATCGCATCATCCTCCCAGGAAGGCGGAATGTCGTCATTCTCATCGTTCGGAAATCCCATAGCTTTACACAAAGAAACAACCTTAGTTTTCTCCATGATATCCACAGCTAAGGTTCCATTATCCATCTTGCTCATCACATGAGCCATGTCCAGAAATGGTTTTCTAAGGAAGAGTGAGATGTTGTGATCCATATGTTTCACCATATTACATTGTTCTTTTTCTTTAGAAGACGTAGTGCTAGAGGGCATGACCATCTCAAAGCGATCGTCTGCTATGGCCAAGGTCAAGCGACCTCTCTCCGTCTCTAAAATCATGTCGGATGTAGCTTGGAATGGACGTCCAAGTAACAGCTCATTGCCATGCTCATCCTGCATCTCCATAACCACAAAATCAGCCAGAAAGACAAATCGATCCACCTTTACCAATACATCTTCACAGATTCCATAAGGCTTCACCACAGAGTTGTCGTCCAATTGGATAGTCATATTTCTCAGTCGTGACTCCTTCAGTCCCAACTTTTTGAATGTCGAAAGGGGCATTAAGTTGATGCTTGCCCCTGAATCACACAATGCTTCTCCAAATTTACACTTCCTGATATAGCAAGAAATGTTGAAACACCCTGGATCCTGTCTCTTTGGCGGCAAGGTGCCCATAATGAAGGCACTCAGTTGCTCCTTTAGCACAACGACCTCAGTATCTGGTATTTTCCTCTTCTTGGTAATGACATCTTTTAGAAACTTCCCGTATGAAGGGATTTGCTCAATGGCTTCCAGGAATGGGATATTGACTGAAAGCTTCCTAAAGCTGTCCAAGAATTTCTTGAACTGTGCATCTACCTTCCTTGCCTTCACACTATTCAGATAAGGGACCGAAACAGCTTGTGCCCTTTGATGAGGTGGCACATAAGGCGTCTTTTTCTGCGGTTCCTCCTCAGCAACCTGTTCTTCAGTACCATCCACGGTTATGTCTTCAACTTGTCCTGTGACTGGTGTGGGCTGCTCCGTAGTGGTTTCACCTTCAACTTTATCTTGCGGTGTGCTTGTTTCGTCCGTTCTTGGATTCAACACTTTCTTGCCGCTTCTCAGTAGAATAGACTTAGCTTTCTGGTTTCCCCTGGGAACATTGGAGTTCCCCGGAAAACCTGGATGTGCTGGGTTCTTCAAACTAGCTATTTCAGCTGCCATCTGCGCCATGGATGTCTCTATGGTCCTCATTTGAGCCCCATGGCTCTGCAATGTCTGCCCAAATTGATTCATGTATTCTCCTTGTTGCTTGATTTGCTACCCGAATGTGTTCACTAACTCTTGATTTTGCTTGATGACCTGATTGAGCAAATCCGTGCTCTTGTCCTCTGTAGCTGACGCGGGCTTGGCTTCCGGATCCTGCAGAAAATTGTTTGGATCCTTCCATGAGAACTTTTTGTCCTTTCTCCATGAGTAGTCATTGTTCCTGTACCCTTGTTGTTGTCTCATGCACTTGACTTGAGCCTCATCCTCTTACTCATTATCTTCCTTTTGCAGTGACTTCTTTGCGAGAAGATCCATCTTATCATTCAGCTCTCTCATTGCCTTTGATTCACTGGCGACTCGTGCTTGCTCAACTGGGCCTTTCTCCCCAGGACTGCTTTCTAGCCATGTTCTTGAGTATTTCCCAGCATCTAGTGTCAGTATTATTCAGAACAAATCTCAACCCGGCTGAATCCAGATTACTCCTATCATGCTCGGAGAGAGCAAAATAGAAGATTTTCACCTGCGTCTCTTTGTCCAACCCGTGATGCGGACATCTCCTCAACATAACCTAAAATCGCTCCTAGGTCTCAGAATATGTTTCACCAGCCTATTCGGTGAAATTGTGAATCTTCCAGATCATGTCGTTAGTCTTCTCAGGAGGGAAGAACCTCTCAAAGAAGACTTCCACCATATGGTTCCAAAACTCAACGAACTCATCGTCTAGATTATGTAGCCACTCTCTTGCTGCTCCCGCCAAGGAACTTGGGAACAGCTTGAGGTACAATGCATCTTGTGGAAACCTGTCTATTTTTACCATGTCGCAGTTTTCAACGAACTGGCTGATGTGTGCAACAGGATCCCCATTCTTCAGCCCATGAAACGCATTTGATTTTACCAAATTAATATACGCTGGATCGATCTTATATGTCGGTATGTTGATCGCCTGCTTCTTTATAGGCCCCTTTGAAGCTGATGAGGAAGAAGCTTTGATCTTCTCCCATATGGTCTGTGGCTCGGCCATGTCTTCTGGTTCAGATTCAGAATCTATCTCTTCTTGGTGCTCTTGCTCGTAGTACTCCTCGTCCTCAGGTCCCGGAGGTGGAACCTCGGGTGTGCGATTGGCGTAGTCCGTACTACGTGTCTGCACCATGCAAAGTACCTGAAATGAGAAAATCCGAGTTCAGTACTAAGCTTAGACGAGTATAACAATTATAGAGAAATTTAGAAATATTTGAAGTTGTTTCAAAATAAAAAAAATGTGGCCTAGAGTGGCCGCTCGTAGCACTCGAAGTGCCAACAATTCGCCGTATCCCCGGCAACGGCGCCAAAAACTTGACGTGTATTTTACAACACGCTAAAAATGCAAGTATACGTGTCGAGTAGTACAGGCCTTTATGAGGCCCGAGCCGAACACAGGGTTACTCAGAATTATTGGAGACTCCTACTAACTATTTGCGATCAGCTAAGCCGAATAACAAATTGGGGTTTGTTGTCAAAATCAAAAGAAAAATAAAAATAAAATAAAGCAACAATCGATTAAAGGTTAATTTAATCAATTCCAAAGGGTATCTTTAGGATTGCGGTTTCACCGCGGGTTTTCATTGTATTAGATTTTATATAATGCCTCAATCTTCTCTCTCTATCCGGGTAGTGGCCTGAAAACAAAATTGCCCACTATCGTGGTGCAATTCACTACTTAGGTTTAGGTCGGTTCCACCGTCGTAGTAACCTATTCCCTAAACTAAGTGCATTACGAACGATCTCTCAGTTTTCACCATTAATTTTACACCACCTTTGTCAAGGGATTTATCGATTAATGTAGGTTTTGTCTCTTTTCAACCGTTAATCCTTCTATCGAAGTGATTAAGGGCATTAGGTTATTATTATGGTGATCAAACATTACAATATGTGGAGAAAACGAAACTATACCACAGATTTAAGAGAGAAAATATGAATAATTAATATAAAACTCATACAATGAATTCCCGGGCTACTCCCGGTCCTAAAGATGGAGGGGATTAGCCCTGCATGTTCATCTCACACAAGTACATGGTAGAAATAGGGGAAATCATATGAAAAACGTGAATTGAATGGGAAAACCCCTGAACGGAGAAGAATCGATTGATCCTTTGCGTAGAACACAAGCTTTCCCGCCTCTCAGTGGTGAAATCCGTCTTCGGCAGCGTCCGGATCGACAGGTATGAACTTCTGGCCTCCGTTCTCCTTTCTCTCGCTCCTTGGAACTTGTGCAATGGCAAATGAGATGATGATCTCGTCTGGGCGGCCGTCATTAGGTATAAGTCCCTAATTAGGTCGTTAATTAACTCCAGCCGTCCGATTGAGATCTATCTGAATCTAATGCGTATCTGACAGTGTCGATACCATCGACACGGGTCGATGGTATCCACCCAGTGTAGTAGCGACAGCCTTTCTTTCTTTTCGTCTGCGTGCCTGAAGCCATCTCGATACCATCGACTTGGGTCGATGGTATCGACTACCCTGTAGCGACGGTTTTGTCATTTTGTGTCGTTGTAGCCTCCATGTGTCGATGGTATCAACTTGGGGTCGATACTATCGACAGCTTTCTCGCCAGCAACCTGAACGGGTCTCGATACCATCGACTTGGGTGTCGATGGTATCGAATCTTTGCTGGTCCTTTCGGCTGGCAACATGTGGCCTTGTGGATGGTATCGACTTCCGTCGATGGTATCGACGGAAGCAAATATTTGTTTTTCCTGAAATTCGAAGACAAGATCAAATAAATCCACACAAATAATAATAATGTGATAATGAATGCTCAAAATGATGAAACTAAGGGGATTTGACATAAAATGATGGCAGAGACCAAAATGGGTGAATTATGCAATATTAACCAAAAAAATGACTAATAAAAGCACAAAACACATATCAAACAGGTCTATAAATGCGACTCAAAATCATCGCATCAGCACCATATGGCCATAATTGCAAAGCTAAAAAGCTGAAATTTTTTGAAACTTTAAAACTAAATGCAGGAAGTAAACATGCATGTTAGAAGGATGAAGAGGTAGAAGTGTGAATAGCCCTACCACCCCAATCTTAAAATTTTGCTCGTCCTCGAGCAAGATCTAAGCTTTGGATAATAGGGTGGGAATGCATGGAAGTTAGGGTGGGAATCTTATTAAAGTCTTTAAGTGATGCATGTATGCAAGGAAAAATAATGTAGTTAGAGGAAAGAAACTATCTAAGCTAGAACATGAAAAACAAAAATTATTTATTATAACAAAAAGAGAAAAGAATGAGGTAAAAGAAAAGGGGTGGCTGCCCCACGATACCAACATTGGGGTCCCAAATCCTATGTTTTGGGACCAGTACCACCTGTGTCTTGCCACTTGGATCCACCTCACGATAGGAGCAAAATAGGTGGAGGTGAGGGCCCTTCTGAGTCTGAAGTAGAGGAATAGAATATGATCACTTAGTGAACTCATCCGTGTGATGGAATCGTCTTGAACTGCACTAAGATGACTTCTTCAGAAAAGCATCCTCAAGGCACCTTTCAATGTATGGATATGAATGGGAAGGCCCTAGGATGTCGACACAGGATGATACGGAGGAGATAGGCTGAATATCTTCTAGATAATTCATCTCGTCTCTCTCCATCTCTGAAATTGAGGTTGGATGCTTAGGTAAACTTTCATGTACAGTCTGAGTCATCCAATCATTTTCTGAGCAAAAAGTGTCCCCAACAGAATCTATTTGTTGTTCTTCCACCCCATTCTTATTGCCTTTTGTGGGGTCCTACATGTCTTCAAGAACAGCTGCCATGTTGTGGTGGATTGTCCATCTAGTTCCCTTGAGTTCCTTCAATCTTTGTAAAGGGATGGTGAAAAATGTCGACTCATGTTGTACCAACTCGTCGTCGTCAGTATATTCGCTCCACTGAGAGGAATAGTCATCATCGTCCTCATCGAACAAATTGTTCCAACCCATGATTGGTGTACTACTTGAAGCTAAGTGACATGTCTCAATATGAGAGACATCACCTTAGTTTGGGTCAATGTCAGACTCAGGTTCCTCAAACCAACCTTATGGGTGTGAGGTTGTTTGGCCATCATTGTGAGGATAAGAGTCTTTTTCATCATCATCATAGAACCATTCATGTCTATGACTCATATCTTCCATTGGTTCATTAGCTAGGTCATCTAGATAGAATGAAGGGCTTCCCCAAGTGGGTTGGTCTTCATAGAAAAATCCTAGTGAATCCAGTTGATGGTCTAAATAGGATGGTGAGACATACTCCACTTCAGATCCTATGGAATGGTCTTGATGACTAGAGTCTTCATTATCTTGTGATGGCACTTGTAACCAGATTGTAACCAAATTGATGAGATCTTGGATCCTCCTACCTTGTTCAACATATTTATCATTAAGTTGTTGTCCTTGAGCAACAATGCTTTCGAGACATGTCGATTCTTCCAAACACATCTGATGGGAATCCACTGTATCAAACTGATTTTTTTAGACAAATCCTTGTTCAACAATTTGAAGCATACTTCTACTGCGGTCTGCAATCTCTATTGCTATTTGGAGTTGATGCTCCTTCTTATCTAATAGTTCTTGGAGCGGATCGACATGTTCTTGGAGATGAGAGGCTAAGGAGGTGAGTGCGTGAATACTTTCCCCAACTAACTCCATTGCCTTAATCAGTTCTTGATCCGATGATAGCATAGAAGTCGAGGGTGAGCCAGAAGTCTCTATTGTGGGAATTTCATTATATGATGATGGTGGAGGCGAGTTGTGATAACCTATATTTTTGAGTTTTAATAACTAATACAATAATTGAGAGACAATCATTCTATGTAAGATGTCAAATACCAACTTGAGGAATTGGTTATACAATCATGGATTCCTTCACCCAAATTAGGTGATTGGAAATATGATGGAGGACTATGATGCTTAATTGAATTCAATTATGAATGAATATCCTTTCTGATTAATTAAGTCCTCATAAGAACAATCATTCATTTAGTGATCCAGTGAGTAAGTGAACTAAATACTTTTGAGGAGTCATATACATATGAACCAATGTTGAGGTTCTGGAGCCAACTTTGACTAAATGGCATATCATTTTCACATAAGGTAATACCCTAAGTGTCACATGAAGGTGAACTTTAGGTTTTAATGTGATTAGTCAATAACCATGCCTAACCTTCGAATTTCCTCCCCAAACTTATGCCACATCTACATCATGACATTATAAAGCTACACCTAAAATTTCATTGCATTTTGACCACCCAATTAGGAGATATTAGAAATTGAAATAATGTATTGTATTGCTTTTAGAACTTGATGGACCCTGGCCCGGATCCGGATCCGGATCCGTGGAAGAGACGACTGAGTCATCCTCCTCGCCCGTTTCTCACGGAGCTCGGCCTACTCAGTAGCGCCATCCTTCAAACCCTCGTCTCTCTCTCACCTCTAGATCATATCTCGCCAAAGCTAGCTCCTCAGATCCGGTTTCTCCTGGTCGTTCGAACGAGCCCAAGAAATATCGCTAACAACCAGGGATTAGAAAACGCCCATGTCGGCGCCATGGACCCGTCGGCCACAATAGGGGAGGCAATGCTAGGCCTCGTGGTGCCTATTTAAGGATCCCATTAGCTCTGCCAGACCCCCCTTAGACTCCCACTCAACCCTATTTGAAGCAACTAACCTCCGAGCACCCCCCCCAAGTCGATCTTCCATCCATAGCTGCACCACCTCGGCAGCACCCCCACCGGCCTTGCCCCACCAAATACAACCCGCCATCACCACCACCTCGATCCGGCGGTGTTTCTCGGCTAGGAAGAATTAACCCAGAACACCCCTCCAACCCTGACCTCCACCTCGCCGGCGACCTCGCCCTCTCTACGGCAGCGTTGGGTTCTGAAGGGAGCCGCAGACTGGAAACCCCGCCCATTCGATCGAGGCGGTCTCGCGAGGGTGAGGGCACTCTCATCCAGACTCCAGCACGACCCAAGAGCAACCAGCGCCTCGCCGGAGTAATCGGCTTGCTGCTCGAGCAAGCAGCAGAAGAGACATAGATGCCAGGTGATCGTGAAGAAAAGGAAAGAGGACCAGGTCAGACCAAGATGAACCGGTTTGAATCCCTTGAACCGGACCGACGTGGCTGAACCAAGGAAAACCAACAGAACCCGGATCAGCGCAGACTCTCATATGCCACGTGGCGACACGTGATTGGCCAGAAAAAGGTAATAATTCAGTAAATGCTCAGATCTTCATTAAATCACAGTAATTAGCTCGATTATCAGAAAAATGCAAACAAGGTATCGTTATTCTCAGAAAAATATGTAGAACAATATGAAAGCTTAATATCAGACTTTTTATGCTTTAATATTAGCAATATCATATAAGACATATAATACTTGTTTAATGGAAAATAAATATCAACGGATGATATAAAATCATGGAAAAATATTAGTAAGTCCACAATTATGTATATAATGCATTTGATGTCAGGTATGACCATGTTGATGTACTAAATTACGTAATTTAATTAATATGTCCAATTAGGGCTAATAATACTAAAGATGATGCAATTAATGCACACATGCTCAATAAATGATGAAATTCACAGAGTAGGCTTATACCAGTATATGGAACCTCAGTTTTAATTATGAGATCATCATGATGAACAGAATCTATATTATATGAAGATGAATATTAATACATGGTTTAAAACCCTAATCTAGGTTAATGATGTAACCTAGGGTTAATATGTGCACAAAAATAGAATATGGAACCTAATATTCAGATAATGGATCATAATCTGGAAAATGACATCATTAAGATAATTCTAAGACAAGAATGCAAGTAATGATGAGAATATTCTAATGATTTAAGAAAACCCTAAAATGGATACGATTAGGGTTAAGATGAGATATGATGATGATAAGAACCTGGTGATAGTATATGATCTTGTCTTGATCAGGTTATGACCAGATTATCTAGACAACCATGGATGTCTAAGAAATCTCTGAACTCAGGTACGTGGATATAATTATATGACTAGATTTGCTGGATGTTAAATATATGTACTTGCTTGCTTGTACTTGAAATACATTGTTGGATGTAGATCTATATGTATTGTCATTTCCGCCTTGAACAATAAGAACACTAAAGAAGGAAAATGGGATGTAGTTACTGATGGTTCATTAATCTCCCTATTAGAGAGGGAAAGTATTAATGTTGACTAGCACCTCCCTAATGGTACAAGGTACGCGGGGAGATCCCTAATGGTACAAGGTACGCAGGGATAGGGCCCAATATTTATGTTTGTGCTAAGTCCACCATAGTAATACATGTCCATTGAAATATGACTAATAACTTGGGATTACCTGATTTTCTACCTTTAAATAATGTTTTCTTTCTCTTTCTTCAATTTCGAGTATTTTATATGCCAGCATAGTATAGCTCTTTAATTCCACGTACCAACTTTTGTTGATGTTTTTGTTTCTCGTATTTTCTAGGTCCAGAGCTAGCATGATATAAAAGAATAGGATGTGAGCAAGTTGTACAGGTTGTACCTATTGTCTAAGATCATGTTAGCATACATGTTCAGACTTGTAGATTTTCATTCAATATGTAAATGTAAAGCATTTTGTAATAATTCATTTTGTATAAAAATACATGTTGAATGTTGAGTATGTTATGGTTGTATGTTCATGTATGCGTGTTATGCTTCCGCATCGCTTTCTGATATGATTGTTTGATGTCTTCGGATTATGGGCTCTCATTCCCAATAGGGTTTGGAGAAGTCGAAATCCGGGGACGTAACAGTTGGTATCAGAGCATGAACAATAGCTACACCTGACATTTGCTCACCATAAAACATAAAATCTTAGTCTCACCTTTCACTTTAAACCCTAGAAACTTAGTAAGTTGTTTTATAGGAATAAGTTCTGACTTAGCCTCTAGGTTAGAACCTAGATGTTCGAGAACTAGGTTTAGACAAGTGTCTGAGACCCTTTCCATATAGAGCTCATATGTATTGGGTAGCTACACTAGTCTACACCTTGTTCTCATCGTTTCACTAGGTTACACGACACTAGACTATCTACTGTGTGTGGGACACTCAATTTTGTTGATTTGGTTTTTGTTCTCCAATCGGCTCAAGCCTCGACAGTTTTCTCTGACGTCTTCTTTCTCGGAGAAAAACTATATAATATTTTATTAAATATATATGTAATTATAAAATGTGTCCCTCACGCTGGAGATTAGTTAGTGTTCATGCAATCTAAGTGAAAGGGAGTGACATCAGTCTAGAAGAGAGAATAGATCTAGATTAGATGTCTAGAGCCTCATAAGGTTATGTGATAGATAGACAAAAGAAAGACAAAGGAAATAAGCATATTGAATCTTATCTAACTTTGATCTATGATAGTATAAGTTTCCTTATAAAGGTTTAAGTTGTATACTTGTTGAATCCAATTTTGTAGAATTTATGCAAAATCTCGATGATGAAGGTAGATTCCCTTTTCCTACTTAAGATAAGCTAAGTTAAGATAGAGACGAGTGTGCATGAGCCTCAAGCTCTTATACAAGGAGGATATCTAGTGGTAGGATGAGATACGTGGTGAACTCTAGAGAGAGTAAGACCCACAGGGAGAAGGTCATAGGACCTAGCCTCCAATATATGAGATATGTGTTAAAAAAAATCCTACACTGGATTACTCTTGAGTGTTGAGTTGAGTCCTTATGCAATATTCAAATCTATATGTGAGAATTGGGTAAAAGAAAAGGATGGGTAGATAACCCATATGATAAAGTCAATCCTTTGGCTGAGTTAGGTCCTAGATGGAGTGACATATTTTGTGAATTTCATCATTAGTTGCAAGTGAGGTAATATATGAAATCTAGTTATGAGAGTATGATGCTTTGTGCAAAAGATACTCAAAATACATGTTCTCCCTTCTTCTTCTCTTTCTTAATATATGATGATAGAAACCTCACTTGAGCTATATAGATGATTTATATATGAGGAGTCACTCACATAAGCTTGACCTATTCTATATTTTTTTCCCTCCCTATATCATACATGTAGTACCCAAGATTGAAATCATGATAAGTTTGACACTAAAATATTGTCTTTCCCTTCATATGAAACATGAAAGATATGATGCTGAGATCATGGGATAAACTTAGTATACTCTATCTTTCCCTTCACATAATACATGCAAGACATAAAAATTTGAACTCATGAACTTGATGTGAAGATATTATTGGATCATAGGATATATGAACAGAAATATAGTTCGAAACTTTGATCCTTCTCAATATATGCTTCTAAGTTGAGTATGAATATCACACCATGGGGTGAAACCCTAATGGTCAAACATGTTGCGTAATTCCTTCTAAGTAGAAAAATCCTAATATCAAGGATGAAGATAAGTCTCCTCTAATCCTAAAATCATTGTAAGATGTTAGTGATGTTAGATTTGAACAATCTGAATATCATGGCACATAAAGAAATTCCTCCTGAATATTAAAAGTATGAATAAAACATGTACCCTTAGAGGTGATGTAACCCTAAGATATCATAATGTCATGTTATGGCTAAGACATTAAGTGATGCTTCCACATATATAAGGTGGGGTGGACACGTCCAAGAATCTCTAGACCCTAAGCTGAAAACTTAGATTGCACGCCATTATGGTGGTCTTAGAACCTAAGAAATAATGATGTATATGAAGTTCGACCCCAAAAAAAAATAGCCTCTTAAGGAGATTAGTTGAATTTCGAGGACGAAATTCCAAATAAGGTGGGGTGAATGTGATAACCTATATTTTTGAGTTTTAATAACTAATACAATAATTGAGAGACAATCATTCTATGTAAGATGTCAAATACCAACTTGAGGAATTGGTTATACAATCATGGATTCCTTCACCCAAATTAGGTGATTGGAAATATGATGGAGGACTATGATGCTTAATTGAATTCAATTATGAATGAATATCCTTTCTGATTAATTAAGTCCTCATAAGAACAATCATTCATTTAGTGATCCAGTGAGTAAGTGAACTAAATACTTTTGAGTAGTCATATACATATGAACCAATGTTGAGGTTCTGGAGCCAACTTTGACTAAATGGCATATCATTTTCACATAAGGTAATACCCTAAGTGTCACATGAAGGTGAACTTTAGGTTTTAATGTGATTAGTCAATAACCATGCCTAACCTTCGAATTTCCTCCCCAAACTTATGCCACATCTACATCATGACATTATAAAGCTACACCTAAAATTTCATTGCATTTGGACCACCCAATTAGGAGATATTAGAAATTGAAATAATGTATTGTATTGCTTTTAGAACTTGATGGACCCTGGCCCGGATCTGGATCCGGATCCGTGGAAGAGACGACTGAGTCATCCTCCTCGCCCGTTTCTCACGGAGCTCGGCCTACTCAGTAGCGCCATCCTTCAAACCCTCGTCTCTCTCTCACCTCTAGATCATATCTCGCCAAAGCTAGCTCCTCAGATCCGGTTTCTCCTGGTCGTTCGAACGAGCCCAAGAAATATCGCTAACAACCAGGGATTAGAAAACGCCCATGTCGGCTCCATGGACCCGTCGGCCACAATAGGGGAGGCAATGCTAGGCCTCGTGGTGCCTATTTAAGGATCCCATTAGCTCCGCCAGACCCCCCTTAGACTCCCACTCAACCCTATTTGAAGCAACTAACCTCCGAGCACCCCCCCAAGTCGATCTTCCATCCATAGCTGCACCACCTCGGCAGCACCCCCACCGGCCTTGCCCCACCAAATACAACCTGCCATCACCACCACCTCGATCCGGCGGTGTTTCTCGGCTAGGAAGAATTAACCCAGAACACCCCTCCAACCCTGACCTCCACCTCGCCGGCGACCTCGCCCTCTCTACGGCAGCGTTGGGTTCTGAAGGGAGCCGCAGACTGGAAACCCCTCCCATTCGATCGAGGCGGCCTCGCGAGGGTGAGGGCACTCTCATCCAGACTCCAGCGCCACCCAAGAGCAACCAGCGCCTCACCGGAGTAATCGGCTTGCTGCTCGAGCAAGCAGCAGAAGAGACATAGATGCCAGGTGATCGTGAAGAAAAGGAAAGAGGACCAGGTCAGACCAAGATGAACCGGGTTCAATCCCTTGAACCGGACCGACCTGGCTGAACCAAGGAAAACCAACAGAACCCGGATCAGCGCAGACTCTCATATGCCACGTGGCGACACGTGATTGGCCAGAAAAAGGTAATAATTCAGTAAATGCTCAGATCTTCATTAAATCACAGTAATTAGCTCGATTATCAGAAAATTGCAAACAAGGTATCGTTATTCTCAGAAAAATATGTAGAACAATATGAAAGCTTAATATCAGACTTTTTATGCTTTAATATTAGCAATATCATATAAGACATATAATACTTGTTTAATGGAAAATAAATATCAACGGATGATATAAAATCATGGAAAAATATTAGTAAGTCCACAATTATGTATATAATGCATTTGATGTCAGGTATGACCATGTTGATGTACTAAATTACGTAATTTAATTAATATGTCCAATTAGGGCTAATAATACTAAAGATGATGCAATTAATGCACACATGCTCAATAAATGATGAAATTCATAGAGTAGGCTTATACCAGTATATGGAACCTCAGTTTTAATTATGAGATCATCATGATGAACAGAATCTATATTATATGAAGATGAATATTAATACATGGTTTAAAACCCTAATCTAGGTTAATGATGTAACCTAGGGTTAATATGTGCACAAAAATAGAATATGGAACCTAATATTCAGATAATGGATCATAATCTAGAAAATGACATCATTAAGATAATTCTAAGACAAGAATGCAAGTAATGATGAGAATATTCTAATGATTTAAGAAAACCCTAAAATGGATACGATTAGGGTTAAGATGAGATATGATGATGACAAGAACCTGATGATAGTATATGATCTTGTCTTGATCAGGTTATGACCAGATTATCTAGACGACCATGGATGTCTAAGAAATCTCTGAACTCAGGTACGTGGATATAATTATATGACTAGATTTGCTGGATGTTAAATATATGTACTTGCTTGCTTGTACTTGAAATACATTGTTGGATGTAGATCTATATGTATTGTCATTTCCGCCTTGAACAATAAGAACACTAAAGAAGGAAAATGGGATGTAGTTACTGATGGTTCATTAATCTCCCTATTAGAGAGGGAAAGTATTAATGTTGACTAGCACCTCCCTAATGGTACAAGGTACGCGGGGAGATCCCTAATGGTACAAGGTACGCAGGGATAGGGCCCAATATTTATGTTTGTGCTAAGTCCACCGTAGTAATACATGTCCATTGAAATATGACTAATAACTTGGGATTACCTGATTTTCTACCTTTAAATAATGTTTTCTTTCTCTTTCTTCAATTTCGAGTATTTTATATGCCAGCATAGTATAGCTCTTTAATTCCACGTACCAACTTTTGTTGATGTTTTTGTTTCTCATATTTTCTAGGTCCAGAGCTAGAATGATATAAAAGAATAGGATGTGAGCAAGTTGTACAGGTTGTACCTATTGTCTAAGATCCTGTTAGCATACATGTTCAGACTTGTAGATTTTAATTCAATATGTAAATGTAAAGCATTTTGTAATAATTCATTTTGTATAAAAATACATGTTGAATGTTGAGTATGTTATGGTTGTATGTTCATGTATGCGTATTATGCTTCCGCATCGCTTTCTGATATGATTGTTTGATGTCTTCGGATTATGGGCTCTCATTCCCAATAGGGTTTGGAGAAGTCGAAATCCGGGGACGTCACACGAGTATAACTTGACTAGTTGTAGAGCCCAACCTTCAATTATTTTCCAGCAATTGGAACTGTGGAAAAACTCAGGAGGATAGGTGGACAAGATAACTTGTCTCGCCGAAGCAAGATCCATGGCTGAAAAAGGTATAAGAAAAAAGAAAAAGGTATTCAGTATATATGAAGAAGTATGTTTAAAATAAAAGAAAGACTATTCATATATATACGGGCTTAAAAGTGACAGAATAAAATCTTTTACGGTGTAAAGGTGGAAAACCACATCCCCGACAACGATGCTAAAAAGATGATTGACCTCAAAAGTGAGTGTCAACTTTGAATTTATAACCTGAAACCTTCAAGGACCCCCGCAACTTTTATTATGGGGTTGAAGTAGATATACGGGGTCAAACACAGGGACGTGGTGATGTTTAGGACGCCAAAAATTTCATTCTTTAGTCAGATAAGGCAAAACGATAGTCGATGAAAATATGTGCTAGAACTAGTCTAGCGGGTTGTCAAGAAATAAAACAAAACAAAGAAAAGAAACAAAAACAAAACATAGTCCATGAGATTCTACTAATCAGAGAGAAGGAGTTCCTGGCTATGTAACCAAAAGCTGGGCAGGCTATGCACCCGTTCTCGGGCATAGACAACCCTCGAATGCCTGAGCAAGCATCTTAAAACCAAACATAGTACATATTGTCGTGTCTGGTCATGTGGAGCGTCCCTCTCTCTCTCGCATATCTTGACAAAACCCATCTATGATTGTTCCATCAAACCTCTCTCAAGGATGACACATTAACATCTCAACATATTCTAGAGGTCCTCTCAGGTCTAGAATGTGCTGAGATGTTACGAATAGACAACTGTTGGAATGTCCTCCTCTCAGACTTTGGTCCAAACTATCTTCTCGCATCTATTCCTACACAGATCTCACGATACAAGTAGAAACAGTAGTTCAAACTAGGAAGAAATGAACCAAACTAGAAATCACAACTACAGAGAGAAGATAGAACAAGCAAACATACTAGATCTAAAATAAATCTACTTGCTTAAGGCAAAGTACATATACATGCCCAAAATGGGCTACATAGCCAAGAATGAGCTCAACTAGCCATGGACACACATAGTTGGCACCAAACAAAGATGGAAGAACATCATTGTACAAGAAACCAAGGAACACAACAGAAGAAAGGGGAAGAAGATAAGATTTAGCCCATAGAGGAGAGGTGGATCTCGCACCTTTGCCTCTGTATAGGCTGGATCTCATCCTTTTGTCCTGCTTGTTGATCAGATCTGGACTCCTTGGCCCACTCTCTCTCTAGATCTGCCCCAAATAGTAGCTTGGTGGAGGAACGGAGGTGGAGGATGATCCAAATCTAGGTTTCCACCACAGATCTGGGTGGAAATAGGTTGATGGATGGAGAGAGAATGGAAGCCTATTGTAGAGGGTAGTGTGGAGTGAGCACTGTAGTCTTCTCGGACCTCCGTACTCTCCCACGGGACTCCGGGTCGAAGTCCTCCTTGGGTGGACACAAACGGGCAGCCTTCCGATCTGGACTTGATCCCCCTCCTTTTCTTAGATCTAGAGTGGGATATTTATAGGGGGGTCAGTTGGGTGTTGTGAAACGCGTTTGAGGTGTAAATAGACTATGAGTATTGTTGAGTAGTAGAGTCACAGTCTGTGGTGAAGGAATTGCAGTCGCAGGGGGTGGAACTGCGGTCGCGATTTTAGGAGGAGGGCAGGTTGATGCCGTGAGGCGTTAAGTTGCAGCGAAGAGAGAAGGTGGAGAAGAGGTCACAGTGCCTCCTGCCGCAAGTCGCGGTCATGGAGACAAGAACCACGGGAAGATGGGTGATGGTCACATACAGGGAAGGAGAAACCATGGACAGGTGGTGAGAAAACTACGACCGCAAAATTGGAAAGAAGAGGGGTCGCGGTTGTTGATGATGCGTGGAGGTCGCAGTTTGGCGGAGGAGGAGAACTGCAGGTGCAGTTTTGAGAAGGTGCTGCAGGTGGTCACGGTGTGCGTAAGGCAAGTCACGGATTTGCAGTGAAGAGGTTGTGATCGGGGAAGTAGTTGTGGCATGAATGTGGGTCGCCGAGCAGCAGGCGATGGCGGTAGGTGTAGGCGGAGGAGAGATTGGATCGCGACCTCTTACTGGAGGGTAGGTGATGCAGCAGAGTCGTGGAGGGTTGTTGGTGATTGCACTATGGGTGGTGGAGATAGCGGGTAGGTGATGATGATGCAGGAGGGCCGACTGCTGGAGGGGGCACCCACGGTCATTGCTAATGTTGGATAGGCACTTGGTGGTCGCGGCATGCCTGGATGGGGAGGTCGCGGTGTTGGAGGGCAAAATCATGAGCGCGGTTATGTGGTGAGAAACCATGACTGTGGTTATTGAGAGGGGAAGGGGTTTTGTTGTGTAGTAGAAAATAAAGGGAAGGAAAGGAAGGAGAGGGGATTGACCCCAGTTGCAAGATGGGCCAAGGAGACTGGGCCTTTGTGCCCACTTTGACCTACACATTGGTGCACAAATCTCAATTAAATGAAGATAAATCAATTAAGCTATGTAAATTCACATATTAGAAGATAATCCAATAAAATTAATTAATCAGAGCAAAACTGGGCCCCCGAAGTGACTCAGACAATGATGAATATGTGTTCATCATTAGAAGATATAGCAGATAATACAGTTTTATAGGGCCTTAGTTGGAGAGATAATATGGAGAAAGTTGTCATCACAAGTTCGGTGCCTGCTTGTCCCAAAACTGGCTAAATTGGCTACTTTATTGGCTAGCTAGTTACTTTATCTATGTAAAGATAAAAAGAACTAAAACATAAGAATTTGAGGGAATATTAAGGACAAAGTGACACAAAACCATAGATAAATAGCATAGAGAATATGCGCTAATTTGGGTGTTATCATAGGGTTATGTCTTATCGGTTTGTGAGTGTGTGGGGTTATGCCCTATTGGTTTGTGAGTGTGTGGGGTTGTGCCCTATCGGTTTGTGAAGTGTGTAGGGTTTTGGCATATTAGTCATAACTTTGTTAGGAGACCAAGAGGGAGAGATCTATCTTAGACCTTATCACCATGAATTTCATGTTGTTTCATGTGGTCCCTTTCTTGTGGACAAGTGTCACCTAATCTCCTAAGGTGATGACGCCTCTCCTTTGATCTCTCTTTCTTCCCTCAAGTATATAACCCTCTCCTTTTTCACACAAGTAAACCATTTAATACATTCTTGTTCCTCTCCTCTTGGTGGACGAGCTTGGGAGATTATGGATCTAGAGGAAGTCCCCATGGAGCTTGGGATGTTGAGTTCCTTACTCATGGTGATTCCTTGTTCAACTTCCATCTTGCTGAGTTATGTTACTTTGATGGCCATTTCTTTGAGATCTCTTCTTCATCTTCTTCTTCCTTTCTCATACATGGATAATATCTTGGATCAAGGATGATTAGGACGTGGTACTCTCCTTCTTTCCTTTCTTCTTGTGCTATCATAACCATGACACCTTCTTATTTCTTGAGGTGATGATGAGGTCGAGTTGGGACTCTTGATGGGGTATCTTCCCTTGAGAACGTGTGCTTTGTAGATTTGATCATGGAGCTTGAACCCTTGAAGAAGACCTTCTTGGGGCAGGTTATATAACTCTTAGACTGCTTTGTTATTTTCACTCTTTCATGTGTTTATGTGGTTTCTCCTCTCTAGATTGTGTTTCTCATACATGTTAGTAATTTATGATGATCTTGAGAACTATTTTGATAAAGGAATTTTGTTTAGTTGCTCTCTATGTCTTACACCTTCTTGCCATGACAATATATGTACTAGTGGAAGATCTTCCTTAGGTTGAAGATGACAAATTTGACCCATATGCTAAGTTGTGAGTGGTCGTCATGACTTGAGGTGTCCAAACCGATACATCATTTGACAAGTCGTCATGACTTGGGTGCTAACTGATATGCTTTAATGGGTGTTAGGTTGTCATTCCCTAGAGATGCCTAAACCAATATGATGTCTAAACCAATATTCTTTGAGGATCTAACTCGTCATGCTCTAGTGGTACTTAGACTGATATATAGCTAAACCAATATGCCTTGAGGATGTTAGCCCGTCATGACCATGAGGGAACCTTGTGGGCTGGTATGATTTAAGTGACAAACCATGATGACCTTAGTTGAGTGAGAGGTTGTCACACCTTCAAGTGTAGTTGCCCATCACACTTTCAAGAAGGGCTAAAACTGATACACACCATGAGTGCTAAATTGATACTCCACTAGATAGTCTAAACTGATACTTTTAGATGAGCTCACCCGACACACCTAGATGTGTTAATGCGACACACCATGATGTAGTCAAGATGACACAAGTGGATGAGGTGAAATTTATATCACATGATGAGGGTTGAAGGGTATGCTCAGATACCCAATGATGTACACATGTGAGCAATGCATAACATAGAAGACTGTTATTTTGGATAATTTATTATCGATCTTAATTGCTTCTCCTAAACCTACTGCACCATAAGATGATGTTACTATGAGTGGTCCATCCTTAACTAAAGAGTTTAGCCATAAACTCTCCAACAATGTTGGAAGTAATGGATGTTAGGTTTAATGGTCGAATATCTATATGATAACCTAAAGCATGGGAGAGTATGACACATTTACTCATCTAAATGAAAGTTTATAATCCAGGACAAGTGTCTATTATATTTCCTTTTCATACAATACTAATGTGTGAAGTGAGGTTAATGACGCAACTATGTGAATATATATGATGGTGATGATAAGCCTCGTTGGAATAAAAAGTGACAACATTTCCATGGAAATCATATAAACAAGTCTAATGATCTAATAAGTACTTTGTGGATAGTTTGAAGTGAAACCCTCTAGTTATGTAATCTAAGGTTTGACTTCCCTTGGTATGATATGTGGTTAATGATTTGTAAGAAGAATGTATAGGTCACAAAATGATGAGAAATTATGAATGGATCATGGTCAACATGTTTACATAATGCATGGTTGTAATACATATGTACATGCATGCTATGGTGATACCTAGTGTTGATGACACAACAATCTATGCATAACTAACTAATGTTTTTCAACCTAAATTAGTTTCCAGAAAGTGGGTATTTGTGTGATTAGGGTTTGGTGATGCAATAATGAGGTAAAACCCTAATCGGATACATATAACGAGTATCGACCCTAATTCTAAGGGGAGGTCATATTAATGAATGTGTGCAAATAGAGAGCATGATGTTGTACTCCCTCTCTCTCTCTCTTAATTACATAACTCTAACCTTGTGAGTTAGTAGAGTGTTATAATTAATGAATAATATGAAGTTGGTTCAATAATATCAAACATCGGCTATAAGTCTCGGTAAGGGAACATGGAAAGTATGAATATGTGAATGTGCATACTTGGTTACATTGTCTAATTCTCAACCTTATCAACTCCAACTTATGGGAGGAAGTGAATGTCTAAGATTTCAGATAGATCCTTGAGAAGCCAATGTGGAATAAGCATGAAGCCTAATCCCAAATTTTGAGAACTTATTAAGTATTTCTTGCCTTATTTAAAGGTGTTTAATATGTTGAAATGTATTCTCTCTCTGATTATATGATATTAACTTTGTCACAAAGATGAATGTAATTTCTAATGGTTGCTATGATATGTATATGTGATATGGCACAAATGATGATTGGCATAAGTAATGTTTATATGCCATTGAAACGTGATGAGATAATAATGATGGGTCTTCAAACTTGGTAAGGGCTTCATGTCTGGTTGATAATGAGGGATTGATGTCCCATGATAATGTGTTAATGGTGACAACCTTGATACAATATTATGAGATGATGAGAATCAGTTTATATGGTTTAAAAGACTGTATCTTTTGTTGTATTACAATGACCTTTCTTTTGAATAGTTTGTCCTTGGTTTGTATGTTGTAACTTGATTGATGTCAAAACACACTTTAATTGGTCTAATTAATCAAGTGGAATCTAATCATGTAGCTTGCCATGTGCCATAGATCCATTCAGTGTTAGCATTTGCTGGATGGTGAAACAAGTTAAACTTGGAGTGCATATTTTTTTTAATATGTGGGGGTGAGGACGAATATTCCCTTACATCCAAGATATGTGATACAAGATTGGTTGTGGGCCATACCCTGATAAGAATGCGGCTTCAGGCTGGTGATCAATAATATTTGATACAAGATTGGATCAGGGACATACCCTGATATGAGTGTTGCTTCGGGTCATAGCTCAATGATATGTGATATATGATTGGATGGGGGCCATATCCTGATTAGAGTGTGACTTTTGGCCGTAGTTGAGTAATATGTGATACAATATTGGATGCGGGCCATACACTGATAAAAGTGCAGCTTTGGGTTGTAGCTCAGTAATATGTGATATAGGATTGTCTATGGGCCATACCCTGATAAGAGTGCAGTTGTGGGCCATAGCTAAGTTTGCTAGCACTATGACTTGTACCAAGGTGGGCTAGACTTATACAATTAGACTATATGTTGTTGATATAAGTTGACTCATGCTATCATTGCATGTTCTCAAACTGACCGAGGGGGTGAGGTCATGGATTTTAGATCTTCCACTAGACCTTGTATGGTAATGATTTTGACTTAGTAGTGGTTAGTTGGATTTGGGTGGTATGACACAAATCCTCAGGGCATAATAAACTCGTAAATAGCCATATAGCATAATTGTTTAGGATCAAATACGAGCCTTTCCTTGCTTATATACTATTTATTTTATAACAGTTATATATGTTCTTCATATTCCTTTTTAATTTATTAGGTATTCTACTACTCAGTGGCAAGTGCATAATACTGCTCTATTTACTTTATCCATGAGATATATGTCATGTAATTAATCTTTTTCAACCTGCTCAGTATGTTAATCTATCTATTTAGTTATATTATATTAATAGATTTGGCAGAGAGTTATATCTCTTGCTAGACTTTTGTCTCACCCCGTTGGTTAAAAATATTTTAGGTGGACCTGCATGCCAAGCTAAAATTGGATAGTTGAGGATATATATGAAGAGGAACTACACCTGGTGGATCTTGGTATATGAAAAGTGTCTAGTAATAGATTCTAAGTGTCATCCATGTACGCTCAAGTACTTGGGGGTGTTCTCAAAGTGTTTTGATGATATGGTGATCGACATATGGTTTTGACTTGTGTGCCTTTGGTGGTATGTACATACATGTGGAATTGTTATCTTATGTAACAAGATGATTGGAAAACAATGAGGTAGCACTTTGAATCTATGTAATGAAATGCAAGTGTTGACTCTTGTGTAATAAATCTCCAAAAGTTGTGCTTGTTGCAAATTGGTTTTAATTTCTTGTGATTTTTGGTAATCCACTATTTATGGTAGATTGTGGTTTAAGTTTTGAGTAATCTTGCTTTGTGTGACAAAGAGTGTCACATGTCTTGAGTTGTCTACCTCTTAGGGGGTGTTGTTACCTTGATTTTTTACTCCTCGTGACCTTGTGATGACAAAAGTGGTAGCCCCCAGCCCTATTGGACTCGAATCAGGAACAACTTGGCCCACTTCGGCTTAGGCCCGATGAGAACCCAACAATTTAAGTGGGGTGCAGGAAGGTGAATACCATTTCAGCTATAGTTTTTTTCCTTTGGTTTCCTTTCGCTACTACAACACCTACTATGAGTGTATATCTCTTGCCCCGTTGATCTAGGTTTGGAGGTGTGGCTCCCTGAGTCTATCTCAACTTCTTATGTATTATCATATTAGATCCTTCTTACACATGTAGAAGGTTTGGAGTGTGTCCTATAGCCAAATACTTGGAGTCAAGTTGTTGTGCTCCATGTTGTGAGGGAAAAGGATACAATCCCTGGGGTGAAAGTATCTCCCAGTTCATTTCTCCTTCTTGTGATAGTAGTACCAATGAGGTTCTTTTTCATCTTTTCCCCCTTCATTTGACTGACTTTGGCCATAATATATGCAATAGTTGTATGATACTAAACTAAGTGTGACACTCATTTTAATCGCCCTTCAGGCAGGGGTTAATGAGTTCCTTCACATTCATTTTCCATTTTCTTTCATGAATTATTTTAACTAATAAAATGCATAAGTAATTATTGTTTTATCCATTTAATCAATATAGGTGCATTTTTGGAGTCGGAAATTGAGGCTTGGTTTAATGCATAAATATTATGATTAGATTGTGAAATCCCCTAACCTTGAACCTAAGGACTATTATTGAGTACATAGGTTCGACAATAAGGTATGCAAATTTTCTATTTTGGATTTGGCAATAGAAATTAGGAGGAGCAGCTATGCGGGAAATTAGGAGGAGCAGCTATGCGGGAAAGACATAGGGTGGTACCGCACGACCTGTGGAGATTGATATGGGGAAGGAGGTGGCCTCCAAAAGTATCACACTTTCTATGGCGCATTGCTACTGGTTGCCTAGCAACACGGAGTAGACTTAGAGATAGACACGTTATGGATGATGGGGTTTGTCCTATCTGTGCCCAACAGGAGGAAACTATCCAACACATGCTAGGGGAATGCTCGGGGGCGGAAGTGGTGATGAGAGAGAGTTGTTTGCAACCGATGCCACATCTGGGAAGTATGCAAAACGTACAAGATGATCTCCTGGAGCTGCTGCAAAATAGTTCGGAGGAGGAGAAGGATGAGATTGTGGTGGTTTGGTGGACCATATGGACGTGCCGCAACAACAAAATTTTTCAAGATGAGCCACCTTTTCCAAGGCCTATTCTACAGTCATACCGTGCAATGATAGCTGATTACCGGCGACACATGGGGGGAAAGGAGGACGGGCAGCAAGGGGACGATGATGGGGGGCGGCGGACTGATGGAGAGACCGGCGGAGCTGCTGCGCGGGTAGTGCAGGCGGACGGACGGACGCACAACTGTGTCTTCGTCCATGTTGACGCTGCAGTAAAGCAGGATGGTCGGTGTGCGGTTGGGGGGGTGATTAGGGGGATGAATGGCGAGTTCATGGGGGCAACGCAAAGATGTATGCGAGCTGGTTGGTCCTCAAACATTGCGGAGGCTATGGCTGCTAGAGAAGGTATTCTCCTTGCTCGAGATATGGTGCCACCACAGAATCATCTCTACCTATGTTCGGATTCCCTGAACGTGATTAATGCTTTGAAGACTACGGAAAAGCACCCCGGTTACTTGGGTTTACTGGCTGCGGATATTTGTAGTTTTGCCTCTTTCTTTCTTTCTTGTAGTTTCATTCATGTAAAAAGGGCTCAAAACTCTTTGGCTCATCTCGTTGCTCAGGATGCTCTTCTTTCTGGGGGGCAGCCTTCTAGACGGGCTACTTTGCCTGTTCTATGGAGGGAAGCAGCGGAGAATGATGTATTTTTTGTTCCTTGACCGTATATGAATGAAAGTGTCCTTTTTCAAAAAAAACAAATTTGACTGAAACCAAAATCCTTTTAATGAGGCATATCTTGATTACTATTTCTCTTTAAAAATCAACCATTGAACATTCATGTATCCTAATTTGAATTCATATAAATTTATGTGATTTTTTAATTATTCTTTTATAATGGGTCCTTGGACCCCTCATGCTTTGATTTCCTTTTATGAGAGATTAACTAAAATGCTAGTCTTTCCTCTCTATCTATATGTGCTAAGTGTTGGACTAGAATATCTAGGTAGCGGTACCTATGTACAACCATACTTATAAAGAGTGTATGTATTACATCCAAGGTATGTGTTTCTACCCTTACTTTCTATACCATGATCCTGTGGTGTTATTTCCGTATTTTATCTATGTTTACTCTCCATCAATATGCATTCAAAGTTTATTCTTTAAATTGAAAATTGTGGATAATTTTTAAGGCAAGACACCTTATTCTCCATGCTTTTTATGTGAAATTTAATATGCCTCATTTGTTTTGACTTAAGTCTTTTGAACCTA